>JAUPFZ010000007.1:3620000-4220000 GCA_036937285.1 Euphydryas editha | reverse complement strand
AGCAGGACAGATAAGGAACTGGTTCATATCCTGCCGTATGTAATATCACATATCTACAACTATATCAGAATGCTCATCGTTCATTATTTATTATTATCATCGATGTATAATACTAATAATTGTATATCGATGATTATTATACTGAAAACTATTTCATCGATGGGCGAACATACTTAAAAATAATTAAGGAAAACTTTATTCAGGATTTTCCTATTTTTAGTTATCAATACCCAATGCGTATAAAAATTATTATAATTTCAATTTTAATATTCTGTTCGATCGTTAACAGTTCTAGTATTTTTTTCTTTTTTAACTCGATATGAACTACATACCATGTAATACAATTATGCCGTGCGGTGACCAGCGGAAAAGAATAGTCTCGACCTTTTTGCCGAGAAAGACGACTAAGGTCATAGTAATGGGAACAACTGTACATCAACAAGGATGGTGATGGGTAGCAGCGTCACCATATTCTTCCAAACACACTACGCTCACCAATTCGCATTCCAAACGTGACGAGTATTGGTAAATCCCTCCAGAGATAATAGGGGAGGCCTACGTTCAACAGCGGACATTCAACGTCTGATGTGGTGGTGTAGAACTAAATACTATACTATACCATATACTATACCTGTACCAGTCTATAAATGTCCCGATTACTGGACACAGACCTCTTTTCCTATTAGAGGTTGGAGATTAATTAAACACGTTATTTTACTTCGTTTTGAATAATCATGTCCCAAATTTTCTTAGAATGAATTATAAAGAAAAAAATTACACAATTATAATGTCTGCTTTCGAACAGATTAGAGTTATTGTACCGTTAAACTAAATTTCTTCCTAACAATTGTATTAATTAGTTGTGACTAATTGATTACGATTTTCGATTAAAACTGTAGTATCTACAATATTACTTAATTGCAATTGTAATGACATTTTTCTTTCATAAATTTTAAGGCCGAATGATAAAAATATGTCACGAGCAATAATTCTCACAAAGCAATCAGACCCTAGACGTTTCAAGTTTCATAGGCCCGTTGACCAAGTTGACGCAATAAACGCAGTGCGAGGGCGTGGATGGCGCCTCAGTCCTACGCAGCTAAGGACACAGGTATTATACATTACGGAATTCCTAACACGTTTTACTAGTCGATAAATAAACAGCTGACTTGTTATATCGTTTTTATATCAGGCCTTTGACATATATTCTAAGACATTGGAAATTAAAACCGAACTAATCCCAAGAAAACTAAACGGATGTGTGATATTAATTTCTAATAAAAATGTTTATTCTTAATTTGTTCTTACCAGGAATGTATGTTTCCAGGTAGAAGCCCTAGCTTTCAATGCGCCAGACAACACGCCCTTGACCGGGTTCACTTCCTTTACCTACAAAACAGTCCTATTTCAGACTGGTTTCTTTTTACTATAAGGAAGTAAATATAAATCATTCAAACAGCACTGTCGAAGTGATTTACTGATAATATTATCATTTTGATTTATATTTCAAGTGTTAAATAAAACTAGACACTTAGAATTAACCATATTTGTTTGCAGAACATATTCTTAGTATATATGTTATAACACATAACTAAAATATATTGTCGCATAATGACAAATTTTTGTATAGGTTAGGCGTATTGTACGAGTTTCCGGATCGCTAACACAGGTTTTCGTCATATCGGGGACTGCGTTGTGTGTAAATCGTTTATTTATTCATTTTTTTTTTGTGACTCTCTGGACTTTTGGCACAGTTGGCAGTGACCCTGTTTTCTGCTTCAGGGTTGTGGGTTCGATTCCCACCCCGAGTCTGGGTGTAATATATATTTATTTATATAAATATGTATTATTTATATACATATTTATTTAAAAAAAATGTATATCAGTAAACTGTTACCTAAATAAAACACAGGCATTAAGTTGCCTACCTTAAGAACAGACGATCGTGTGTGTATGTTAAACATATCTAATCTCTCTTCTTTTTTTCGTACATGAACCGTCGTAGATATTACTAAGAGCATCGTTAACTATGAACTAGTCTCTTTCGTATCAAAATCAATAGTAACTAGACGTAGACGTCGAACTAAATATCAATGCATAACAATATAACGTGACGTTTGAACAGCGGCTATTATAGAAAATCGTGCAGGAGCGAGAAATGTGTGAGGCAACGCAGTCGTTAACTGAGAGTAAATTGAGATACGTAAAACACGATAATGTGAAATGAGAACAAAGCGGGTGAATCGAATTTAATAATTAATTTATGTGATTAACGCCGAGTTGCACGAAACAAATTTTAAATTTAAGTGTTTATTAAACTAATTTAATCACAAGAATCGTGATTATCTGTTGCACGAAACCTACATCTGATTAAGTTAACAAAAAAAATTTAGTTTAATTAAAGACCTATCTAACGGATGATTAATTCCAACAGCTTTAAATTTATCATAAGATCAACTAATTTTAAGATTAATTGCAACTTAACTAACGGAAAGTTAGCGACGGTTTCGTGCAACTCGCCGTAATACTAGAAGTTATATCTATATAAATTAAAGAATATAGATTTGCTGTTGTGTTAGCATCACGAAAAAAGTACTGGATAGAATTCAATAACAAAGACTTACTTAAATATTAATTTCTTAGACATTTATGTACATATATTAAAATAACGATATAAACATTAAATATAAAGTTATTAAAGTTTTGTTATTGTGCTTTTTTGCCGTTGAGTTATTTTAATGTTTTTTCCTCTTGTTATTTTTAGTATAATAAGCAACGCAGACGAAGTTGTAAACATAAAACTAGATGCTTTAAAGATATCGTTCAAATTTACATATAAAAAAAAAAAACATTAATTGGAAAATTTTCTAAATCAAGGTCGGTGTTCGACATATTTAGAGCATCGGCGGTATTCGCATTAAATTTTAGACAAGATAAAGTGCAACAGGCGTGAGCAGGTGCTGACGTGTTTATTTACGTACAACCTGACTTATATCGACTCCGTGTTAATTTAGATCGGAATTCTCCAGCAACCCCTTTCGCACTGCATATCCACTAATCTTATTTAACGAGATCCAGAATTCTGTTTACGCATTTTAATTAAATTAATATATTTTTTACCTAAGATCCGGATTGAGCTCATCCCGAACGCGTTGTACGTACAAGATCGCGTACCTACACGTTAAAATTCTGAAATACCGTCTACCAATTCCGATGGAATGATCGATCAAAATGCAATGATTTGTTGGCATGTTTTTTTATTTAAAAAAAAAAAAAAAAAAAAAAAATGTTTTTGTAGAAAGCGCCAGAAGTCATCGCCACCTGAATAAGGGCCAACCAGTCGCAAGGTCGATCGCTATTTAATAATAGTCGAGACATCATGAAGTAACCATTTGTTTATTTATATTTTTTATACGGGAGTCGTTGACACCGGCGCTGTGTCCGATCGTTATTGTTGTTGTCACGTGTTGCGTGAGACGTTCCGATACAAATAATTTATATATATTTTCTTCGTCAACTCGAATTCGTTTAAAATATTTTTAATATTACCAGTTATTTTATAGATTAACGATGCGAATCGATTTGCTGATTGTCCGATTCAATGAAGCGTTGAAGGCCGCGATCACGTACCTACATGTTAATTTAAGGAAAACAAAAAACTGGAATTTTATAATATTAGGCTAATGTACGCACTATGAAATTTGTTCATGTACCATTTATTCCTTCGGTAAAGTTACAGAAATATAGCAATTATGTCAAGATGCTTTAATAGGAAAGTAAGTACAGATGGCAGTATGAATTTTCCACAATTAATATACAATAGTTATGACCCTGCCTCTTTATTTCCGTCATGCATGTTTTGCTTACAAATTGGATATAAGTATAAGCGTTACGTACGTAAGTTATTTCTTGTTTAATAGGAAAATACTTTTTAATTACTAATCATGCTTTTATTGGTATATTAATGATGTTCTAAGATATGCGGAAACTTTAAATGCGACCAGTATCGTTTCACCCGAGTTTGCTTCGCTGTTAAGTCACGGCGTGATGTTTTATAGCCTATAACGCTTCTCAATAAACATGCTTGTTAAAGGAAAAAGATTTTTCAAATCGGTTTAGTAGATTCCGAACTAACGCGTTCAAATAAACGGCCAAACGAACTCTTAGGGCGTTTGTGCACTACAAGGAATTTTACTGTCCGGCAGTCCGATCTTTTTCGGTCTGATATGGTACACTATATAAATTTATATACTAGTTTGTGCACTATACGTAATTTTACCGTCCATCATTTTATTTTTCCCCATTCATTTTTATTTAATTTTCATTAATTTTTTTTTAATGCCACATCGAACCGCAAAAAACCGGACTGCCATGCCGTACAGTGAAATTCCTAATAGTGCACAAACGCTCGTAATGTTTTCTTTTTGTTATATATTATAGAAGAGTAGAATAGAAAATAGAATCTTAATCGAGTTTGACAAGAAATACTAGAACTATACATTTCGTTTAGAATTATATATACCTAACTAATTTTAATATTTTCCGTTCCATTTAACTGAGCAATTTTATTAAGCTTTATGGATCGATGTAATGGAAGTTGATAATAGCGCCGTTCCGATTTTCAGTTTTTTAATATCTATGAAAAACCTAAATATAGAAAATATTATTTTACAACGCTTTTTCTAAATTAAGTTTCTAAATTTAGTAATATATAATAATGAATTAATAAAACTTGTGAAATTTTTTTTTTATACTTAAGATTGTTTTTTTTTGTCAATAAATCTATTTGGAATTATTGTTACGCGTAAAATGTTAGTGTGATGTAGTGGTGAAAATATTTATTTATTTATTTATAATTTATTGCACAACACAAAATTGAATTGTACAAAAGGCGGGCTTAATGCTAAAAGCATTCTCTACCAGCCAACCTTAGGACGTACAAGAGCGAAAGTTTGTAGGTGTGCAAAAATTGGAAATTGAGAAAATATATGAAAATATTCACCTCCTAGTACAAATATTTGTTTTTGGTCTAGGTTCTTGTGGATTTCCCACATTTTGAGCACGTAAAGCCATCGGTCTCGATTGTTATCAGACATCTGATAGCGAAAGTTACTCAGGTAGCGAAAAATATCCGCCAACCCGCAATGGAACAGCGTGCTGGATTAAGCTCCAAACCTTCTCCAATATGGAGAAGAGGAGTTTTTTTTTAAAGATAAGTAAAAAAGTATATTTTCTTAAATAATTTCAATTTTCGGATTTATTTATTTAGAGTTTTAATACGTGTAAAGTGCTCATCGATAAAACGAAGGCATCGCGAGCGTAGCGAATTTTTCTAGGTCAAAGGTCACGGTAATATTTTCCATGAACATTACTTCCTATAATATACTGAGGTTGACGTTGGTGACTTAATACACGTAATTGACACATGAAACATTGAAGAAGATTGATTGAAGACTGGCACGATTGTTTGACAAGGAAATGTGTAAGAAATGTTAACAATAGGAAGTCTCGTCACACGCACGATACATATTAGTATAAAGTTTCTTTTAATTATTTTAATCAATAAATTAAAAGAATAATTAAAAGATTCGATCTAAAATTTCGGATAGTTTTATTAGCTGTGTTCATTTGAAGAGTTTATTGTTGTGTGGCTGACCCGTTGGCGCAGTTTGCAGTGACCCTGTTTTCTGCTCAAAGGGTTGTGGGTTCGATTCCCACCCTGAGTCTGGGTGTAATATATGTTTATTTATATATGTATTATTTATATGTATATTTATTTAAAAAAAAATGTATATCAGTCGGCTGTTACCTAAAACACAGGCATTAAGTTGCCTACCTTAGGAACAGACGACCTTGTGTGTATGTTAAACATATTTATTTTTTTATTTATTTTTTATTGTGTAGGCAAGGATCTATTCGTTACAGATTCCATTGAAGCAGCTATTTGTTACAGACGGGCAGTTCGAGGCCACTCTACCCATGTGACTTTACATCGCATTAGTCGTTTTATTTATAGTCTAGTCGCCTCCCGCTGTTTCACCTGCGATCTAGATACGTCCCTTGTTTACTGTCTCGAATGATTCATAATTTTGTCGAGTTATATACACATTTACAGATATCCAAGGTTATGTTAATCATATTAACAGCTGCCAAATCGATCAGACAATGTCGTAAGAATTCGTCAACGTAAAATGATGTAACATTTAATTTTTTTCTAAATAAATTTCACGAAGTTATTACGGTTTATATCATTTGTTATGTATATTAAGAGCGTAATTTACATAATAGTTTCGTTGAGCTTCTATTATATAATTGTACAATTATAGAAGTGACGAATTTAGCACACAACTACTCGTATTGCTTAAGTTATTCTGTTTACCGGTATTATTTTAAAATGCAATATTTTCAATATCTTTCGTATTAATATTTATAATAGGGGAGACCAGGGATGAAAGTAACACGGGATGAACGTAACAAACGATTTTTTGAAAAAGTTATGTTGGCTGCTCTAATGGTTGTTTCACCCAAATGTGCCATTTTGAATACCCCCTAACCTCAGTTAGCCTCACGGCGCTGTGTCGACGGTTGTTGACGTAACGAGTCGGTGCCGCAAAAATACCTTCGAAGTAAGTTTTGCCCATTTTTTTCAACTGTGTTTGTTTTTATTGCAGTAGGTTAAAGCTTACGTGTCAAGAGTCAGTAAAATATAATGACTATTCATCTTTTTATAGTAGCATTCGAAACTGTATTTTTCTAACAATTTTTTAAGTTATAGGCATGTGTGTGCCAAATTCGGTAAATTTTTTAGGTAGGGATGAAAGTAACAACTTGTTACTTTCATCCCAAATAAGATCAACCAAATACCCTTGGTAGCTTGGTAGTTATTACTGCCAAGAACCCCTCCTAAATTAACTTTACCAGCAATAGTCTTGTCATCGAGAACGATTTCGACAGTAGATATGGCTATCCCATCGACATCATTTGATAATTTACACACCCCATGTACCTCTTCAGCTAGTGTTCAGGAAGTCACAACATCGTATAGTCCCTATGAAGTTAAGCCCCTACCAATAGCAGGACAAAGAAAGAATAATAGAAAGGGAAGAAAAGGCAGAAAAACTTCAGTAATGACTGATACTCCAAACAAGGATGAAAATGAAGAACGACAAAAAAGGAAGCTTAGAGCTAACAAAAACGTTAAGAAACTTATTTTTCAGACAGAAAAGAAAACAATAAAAAACCAAATAAATAAAACAATAGAAGATAGTGATAATTCAGACAACGAAAATAGTTTCTGTTTAGTTTTTAAGGAAAAACAGCAGGTCCAATGAAAAGTGGGTGCAGTGCCTAGAGTGTCAGTTATGGTCTCATGTAGACTGCACTAAAAACGGAATGAGTTGTGTGCCATAATTGTTTGTCTGATTGAGATCTCATTTGTAAATAATATTATTGGATTATTTTAGAATATTGTTATGTTATCTAGAAATGTTTAATTTTTTCTTGACATTTCTGATATTTATGTAAAAGCTAAAAGGCTGATTATTTATAAATAAATATGTTTAATATGAAAGTAACTTCTTTTTACCCGACTGCGCCAGAAGAAGGGTTATGTTTTTCGAAATTTTGTATGTATGTATGTATAATTGTTTGTGTCGCTCTACAGCCTGAATGGATCAATGGATTTTAGCTTGAGAGGTGTCATTAGATTCGTATTTACAATGAGAGTGACACTGGGATATCAAAAAAAAATCATTTTCAAATTACACAGAAACGCAGTCGGGTTCTTTAGTTTTTTAAATTACTTTGACTTGTTATTTGTAACGTTACAACCATCCCTTTACACTGTTACAACCAACCCTAGGGGTAGGGATGGTTGTAACAAACTCCACTATTCTTTATTTGGTTGTTTTTCTCAAAATTTATAATATCAGTTGCATATATGCTGGTGTTAAAAGGTAGCTAAAAGACCAATCTGTCATATGTACTTATAAGAACTTTTATATTCAAAAAGCTCATTGAGATATTACGAGAAACTTGAAAATTGTTACATTCATCCCTGGTCTCCCCTATATTTAATAATGTTTTATAATACTCTACTCAGTTTACGTAGGAACAAAAAAAAAAACGTTCCCACATAAAAACGAAGTAGGTACTTGAATTCCGTATGTTTCTAATTCTGAACCCGCATTCGTTATAACTTCCTAATGGTACTCAGAATCTCTAAACAAACGCGTCGGGTCTTTTATTGTATATTTTTTTTAGTTTCCCTATTTTTCAAGTAGACAACCTCATGTCACTTGTAGTCTGGAACCCACACGACGATCAACGTGTCATCTGAGACACGTCTCATATCGCGTGCGCTCACCTCCGCCAGTCTACCGATAAATTTCATATCAATTTGCAATTTATTCTAAATTAATTTATGAAAGTAACGAATGAAATGAACGAATAGAGAATTTCTATTAGGAACATTTTTTTTTTATTCTACCCTCTAACATAGTTACAGAATTTATTTTAAAGAGTGGTTAAGATCTAATTGGCGTATATAATATATAATAGTCTTATATTAGGAAAATTGTGTGATTTGTCGAATGCAGTGATCTCTCTAGAAGTGAACTGGACTAAACTGAATGAATGGAGTAACGATCGTTATCAGGTGTCTATGATAACAACCGGGCCCGACGGAATTACGAGCTTGCCGAGCATAGTGGTTTGGGGTGTGTGAGGAACAGGGCGTAATGTTCCTCATCCATCATTGAAAAAGGAGAATCCTTCGACCAGACGGGTGTTGTGTCTGGTGGGCTACTGCCGCTGACGGTTGTTGTCGGGTTCATGTATATATGTTCAATCGCTTGGATAACTTTGATAGCGCGATGTAGGATACGTCAGTTTTTATTTAATTCCTATGTGGCGAGATAGATGTCGCTACAGTGGGAAGAGCCACAAGGACGTACATTCAGACCAGAAACAAATATTTATACAAATACAAATATCTGCCCCGAGCGGTAATTGAACCCGCGATCGCCGGCGTTGAGGCGACTACTTGCAACACTATACGTATGACCTTAACATATATCATAGCCTCGCCATCAACGAGGTCTATAAAAACATCTATTCCTCAAACTCCATTGTCCACTCTCTGAGAATGGAGAGGTTCACTGGCGCTCGAATCCCTGAAAGAGAGGACGGGACCCTATACCTGGTTTTCACACAAGAGGAGAAGAAGACGCTGTTAAACCAGGGATATGGTACAGGGCGGGGGTCGAGCGTCATGACTATCCACGAGGCGCAGGGACAGACACGCGAGAGAGTCATCATCGTCCAGACCAAGGCTAGGAGGCTGCGGATTCATGACAGTGTTCCGCATGCTGTGGTCGCGGTGACTAGACACACAAAGACCTGTATCTACTACACCGACGACGGTGGTGACGCAATCGGTCGTTTTGTTCAAAAGGCGGTGGAGGCTACATCAAAGGAAATACTCGAGCACACCCTCAAGATGGCGATACAAAAAAGAGACACCGCCGTCATTGAGAATGTGCTCGAACAGCTGAGGAGTCTCTCGGGTAAGACTGGGACGGAGTCGGATAAATGAGAAAAAAAAAAAGAAAAAAAAAATGTAAAACGAAGATTGCAAACCAAGACTGGTGGTGAAGATGTGATGGCTGAAAACTAGACAAAATAATCTGGTATGTTGGTTACAAAAATTAGATAAATATAACTCAAAGCATGTAAACGAAAGAAAACAAAGTACCTATATACACAATAGAATTTAAAAAAAAATGTAAATAAATAGATATAAGAAAAAAAAAATTAAAAAAAAAAAAAAAAAAATATATATATTAAGTTAAGTTTATTTTTTAAGTAAGTTAAGTTTATTTTTTAAGTAAGTTAAGTTTATTTTTATATATTAAATAAGCGAATTTGGTCAGTGCAAGGACTCGCGATAGATAGAGATCCTAAGCTTAGCTTAAGTTTCGTTGTCTAATTAAGTACGCATGAAACATAACAATAACAATATAAAAATGTGAATAAAAAAAGGCATGGGCAAATAAAGCCTGTGGAAGTATAGTAAAAAAAAAAAAAAAAAAAAAAAAAAAACATATATCATAGCAATTTTTCTTTTGAAACGTGTTTTATAATCGAAAAGTTTATTGTTATTAATAAACAGAATACATATTTTATTGAATGCAATTCCACAGATTCCCCGTAAAACGCTTAATCGCGGTTTGCGTGCGAGTTTTAATTTGAACGGAGAATGTACGGTAAAGTAGACGGTTAGCACTTTTCACTGCGATACATTTAACGTTTTAACTACAAATTGCAAACTATTATGTTTTTAAATACGTAGTAGGTATGTATATATTTTTATCGACATGCGAGCGTCGATTGTTCGTTCAATTGTTTCCATAACGGATAAGAAAGGCATTGACCTAAAATTTTAGGGGAAATTCGATGAGTTTCTAGAAGATATGTTGTGAACGATTGTCAATTTAAAATTTAATGTATTATATTTTCTGTTTCTAAAAAAAGAAATATATTTTTGACTAGTATGCTTTCTCTAAACTATTTAGAATGTTGTATTAAAACAATACCATAAAATATATTGTTTACTAGCTTCCGCCCGCTTGGATGTCGGTTATCGCGACCAAAAAAAAAGTATCCTATGTTACTTCTAATACCTCCAAGAATATCTGTACAAAGTTTCATGACGATCGGTTAAGTAGTTTTCGCGTGAAAGCGTAACAAACAAACTTACATTTCAAATTTATAATATAGGAAGGATTGTTGTTTGTTATTGTTGTTGTGTAAATGTGTCTCTTGTTATGGTATTTCTACACTATTGTATTATAACAACTGCTGCTGAACTTATAAATAAATGAATAAAAAATAAATTTATGATATGTTGATTATGAACAAATTATACAAATCAGGTCTAATTGTATGATTGCAAGAGTCTGACAGATAAAACGCGATCACATCTTCAAACGTTCTTCCAGGGTTTCGAAAACAAAACGAGAGATACATCAAAAGAAAAAATCCGACGATGTTTCGTTAATTTCACTTAGAATTTCGAGCGTTCAAGATTTCCTCTTAGCTTCTACTTGTTTTGCAAATTAAGGCCTATGGAAATGACTTGCTTTTAAATATATTCTTTTCTCACAGTTTTTACTTTCGCAAAGTTATTCTATTATGTTTTTAGATACCTCATTTACGTTTAAATAATAAGTGTGATGAAATATTTTTTTTAAGAAATAATTATATAACATATTTAAAAGATTTATTTGTAATGAGAATACAGATTTTATCACTTTTTCATATAATTATAATAATAAGCTTAATAAAATGTTTAAACAAAGTGTTGAATGTTATAAAAAGTAACAATTTTTACATTAAAATCTCAGAAACTTGTATTTCTTTGTAAATTACATTCTAATTTATATTTTGCTTACTGAGGTAGATCTGATGACCGTTTTTATAGGAGGAAAAATGATAAGATCTATGTGAGTTCATCACACGTTTATCTTTTTTATACTAATTACTTCCTTAATTGAAATAATTTTGAATGCGAATAACGATCGCGGCAAAACAGAGTTCGGACTGAATCTCGGCATTGACGATCTAACTAAGGACAAATGACAGTGCGGAAAATTTTAACGTTACACGTAAAATCCATTCAAGGAAAACTCACGCTGATTGTGTACAAAAACTGGGGTATTTCGGTAACAAATTCAAGTGCCATGAAACAAGTCGAAAAACACTTTTTGTTTTTGTCGAGACGTCGCTACACACAGCGGCGATACTTCAGACTTTAATGGTTCATTAGTCGTGAGGTAGATTGTTTGCTTGTTTTAATAGATACAAAAGTTTTGGTTTGTGTATATCAGGAAGGAAGGAATCAGGATCAAGGAATTATTAATTTACCTATTAATTTATTTATTTTTTATTTTATTCTTTATTGCACACCACAAAAATACAACAAAAGCATAGTTACAAATTAGTTGTGTCAAAATTGTGTAGTCCAACAGGCGGTCTTATGGCTATTTAGCCATTTCTTCCAGACAACCTACATGGATAAGGAAAGTTCAACAAAGAAAGAAACAGGTAGGTAGTGCAGTTATATAATAAACTTACATACTAATATATACATACAATACTTATACAAGATACATAATTATGTATGTAAATGCAAATATAATAAATATCTTTAATCTAATAAAAATATAATAAATATCTGTATAGTTGTCTTGGATGGCTGCTCGTCCGATCTAATGGCAATCAATGCTGGGGTACCTCAGGGATCTGTTCTTTCTGCAACCTTGTTTCTGCTGCACATAAACGACCTTTTAACACCCGGTATTATTAGCTACGCCGATGACAGCACCGTAATTGAGAGATACATGTCCAACCCGCGAGCTAGTCCTGAGGAGATACGGTCCTTGAGAGAGTCTATGATTGAACGGGTGAACGGGATATTTCAGTGGGTGTCCGATTGGGGCGACGCCAATCTTGTCCAGTTCAACCCTTCAAAAACACAGGCGTGTCTTTTCTCCGCGAAAAAGAGTAGCTTCGATTTAACACCTACTTTCGAAGGTGTATCCTTACCGATTACTAACCATCTAGGGCTTCTAGGTATTACCATCACCTCTAACCTCAACTTTGGCCAACAAATTGAGTCTATGGCACAAGTGGCGTCCAAGAAAATATCAATTCTTTCAAAGGTACGGCGGTACTTCAGCTCTGAACAGCTGCTTAATCTTTACACTGCCCAAGTTCGATCCTGCATGGAGTACTGCAGTCACCTCTTGGACGGTGCAGCCAAATATCATCTGGAAGCTTTGGACTCAGTTGACCGAAGAGCCCGTAGGCTAATTAACAACGAAGAGCTCACAAATAGCAGACTAGACACTCTTGAGCATCGTCGTAGAGTTGCCAGCTTATCGGGTTTTTATAGAATACACTTTGGAGAGTGCTCGAAGGCTCTTTTCGAACTGATTGAGCCATCTCCATTCCTTTATCGGACTACTAGGCGCGGACAAAGGTTTCATCCTTACGTTGTTGAGATACCCAAAAGTCGAACTAAACGGTTTGGCAGCTCGTTTTTGATGAGAGTCGCCAAGATTTGGAACGACCTGCCTAGGTCTATTTTTCCAGATAGGTTTAACTCTGGAGCCTTTAAGAGTAGAGTGAACAGGTTTCTTTTGGATGGGTGTGTACCACCTTCGTCTTCATCTACACTTTCCATCAGGTGAGATGGAAGACAAACGCCTATTCCTTTATAACTATAAAAAAAAAAAAAAAAAAAAAAAAAAAATCTCTAATCTTAATCCATATGAATTTATAAAAAAAAATGTTTTTTTTTTTAATATGATTGAATAAGAATTTCTTGTCGATTCTTCTCTGCAGAATCTACATTCCGAATCGGTGGTAGCTTTACTTTTACAAAAAATAATAAAATAATAATAATCACTACAATATTAATTTTGTAAAATGACGATTCGAAAGTGCTCGTGGGGCCTATTTGAATAAAGTTGTTTTTGATTTTGATTTTGATCAACTTCAAATAAATCAACTTTTATATTTCTGATAAAATTTATTTAAATTTGCTAAATTGAATCGTAATATATACTAGTTAGTCAAAGAGACATGAAAAAATCTGAGAAAAACAAACGAAATCTCTTTTAATGGGATTAAGAAGTACTTAATAGGTATTGCGAAGCCTTAAAAATATCACAAAGTAGGGTATTATGAACGAAAAACATTAAATAAAAACAGATATAAAAATATATTAAAAAAGCCTTAGAAAATTACTCATTCTATAAAAGAAAAAATTAAAAATAATAGGATTAATTGATTAAAATCGACCGTATCAAAGTCGAAATACATAAAAAATCAATAATAATAAAATAGATGAAACAAGAGAAGATAGTGAAGAGGACAATGATGAATTGGACTGCGCTATGCGAGTCCTCGTTCAAGTCGAGAGGGTTAAGTATACGCTTACGCATTCAAACGGACACGTGAGAAGCGAACAATACGATACAGTATAAATAGAAACATTAATCAATCAAGATTACTTCGAGGCCATGAAATATGTTTTCTAAGAGGTCACCACAGATCATTACTGCCAACTATGGGAACAGTCACGGCAACGATGTCGATAGAACAAAACTTCTTGGTATAGATAAACGATGTCGAAATATATTAGTGTATTAAATATAGGACAAATTTAGACGATAAATTAATGATCTTTAAGATATTCTTGTAGGACATTCCGAAGTAAATATGTATAATGATTTTTAAATAATAAATTACAAATACAAAACCATCGTGAGTGTCGCATTTTATAGATATACCTAATTCATTTATTATTCACATTTTATGAACTTTCTAACTTGGTCGTCTATTTAATATAAAAAATTTAAGTAAACGGTGTAAGAATAGACTTTTATTAATATAATAGGTTGACTATCTTTTTTTTTTCGGTCTAATTATGAGCAAGGAAAACTTTATTGTAACTATCTAATGTAAGTTAGTTTCAAGAGTAAAAGTGAACGAAGTAGTGTAACTAGTAATTACTGTCTCATTTGTGTAACTTCCTTCGGTAAACATATTTATATCGAACAGTTAGTGCAGTCGATCAAGAATACATTTACATAATAGTTAAGACATCCAGTATGGTGGATACGAATGATCATATCCGGAACAAAGATGTAACGTATAAATTTTATTAAAACATTAATACGAAATAAGAAAATGACTATGTTACATAATTATCTGTAATCGAAATTAAAATGTACCTCTAAAAGGTAGGGTTGATGCTAAAGCAGGGGATAGATGCTGTTATTATCACATAGTCTTTAAAGTATTATTACTTTTGAGTGTCATACATTTTAGTTTAAAGTACTGTCTGAGAGTCCATAATTAAGGAGAAAAGAGTAAGGCGAAAAATACGAAAAGTTTCTATTTTCAATTGATAAAAATGCAAAGGCATAGCCTACCTCGATTTAGTTTTGCGAATGGATATGATCTCATTTAAAAACATATTTATATATAGTATAGTAAATATTGATCGTAAAATCACTCAAACGAAAACCGTGTTAAATGGACCAACAAAATCAAACATTTGTATGTTAATAGATATGTCAATCTCCACAATGTATATTCAAAGGAATAAACTCAGAATTTTATTATTTTACTTTAGGACCCAAGTATAGGACTTATTTAAATTTGCAACATTTATTATAAAACATGTGAAAACATATCGTCACTGCGCCTGATAACTCTGACAAGTTCCATATGTGTTTTTTGTAAGGTTTTGGGAAGCAACATAAAATATGTTATTATATAATTTTTTTAATTAATTATTAACGGTTAAAATACATATGGAATTTTTTAAGTTTGTTTCTAGTTCGAATATCACAAAAAGAACTTTATCAACCCATAGAGAATGCAGCTGAGATTAAGTTTAGTACAAAAAAGAAAATATAAAAAAAATGCACAAATGGAATTGGGCAGGAACGACGATATTGTTACATATACATATACAACATGAAGTAAAATTGTAACGTTACCAGTTTTTGTTACATACCATTAAAAGCGATTTTTACGTAAGAAAGAAAGTTGTTAGCGTTTTTATGGTTAACAACATATAGCTCAAGTTTTCTTCCCGACATTTGTACCTTTAACTTCGGTATTCATGAAAAGATTTATACTTCATTCTACGGTTGGGATACACTTCGATCGTTGACTGGTTTTTTGTGAGAGAACTGGAAACTAAAGACAAAAGCTGCCGCAAATATTTTTCGTCGGACGGGCCAGTGCCGGCTAACGATTCGACATTCTTAGCTGAAAAACTTGCGCGACAGGTGCTGCAGTGGAAGACTACCGTGCAATTATCAATAAAGCCAAGCTAACGATAACACTGGAACTGTCGCTTAGAAATTAACAAAAATATCTACGGAAATTAAATTTATGTAAATATTTTATTACGACCCTACGATAGATATATTATCGAACAAAAAGGAAACAAATATTTTTATCACAGTTACTATAAATTGATTTCTATGTCTACTGAACAACGAGTAAGAAAATAAATCGTAAATTAATATCCAGTTTACGTGCAAAAGTCGCCTTGTCTGTAAAAAGAAACGACGTCGCGACAGATGGTTTTATCAATTGCAAATCTAGGTAAGCCACTGCGTCAATAGCGTGCCTTGTTATTTATTCCGCAGAAAACTCGAACATTCTAGAAAATGCACCGCATAACATGCTATCTGACATTGATAAAGATTCCTCGTCGCATCCCGTTGCAAAATCATCCACGGTCTTATATCAACTGGTTTATTTTTATCGTTATCGTGAGACATGTCATAATTTATTATTGCAGAGACGGTATTGTCTGTGAAAGTTTGATAGCAAAATCCTCCCGTTATTTGAAAACTTTTCTTTTATCAAAGTCAATGGTATCAGTTGGAAGTTTTTATTAGTAAAGTTAAAATTTTATTAAAAAAATTGTCTGGATTATTTAGAAGATTAAGTAATATATATACGAGTATATAGGTATAGCTAAACATTTTGTGTAGTTACTATTGAACAATCACAGTCATACAAGACTGGAACATCAGGTATCCGACCTCCACTGCGGTGCGTAAACGACCTACACGCGTGATATCGACACGAGTAAAAACTTGGCCTCGTAGTGGCGCCAGTGCGAGCGAATCGGATTACAGAACGTGTTGTGGATAATCTTCGAATTGTAATTACTTATTTAATTAAAATAATTGCAAAAACCATAAAACATAAAATTAATTAAATTAAAAGCGAAGATCTTTATCTCACAGTGAGCCACTGACGTACAGCCAATGACGTACCGTTGTATTTATGTTATGTATTTACTTAAGATAATAAAAATATTTCTGTTACATAATAATGCAATTATTTTTATAATACATGAAAAGTAATTTGATTATTATTCTCTTGCATTATTATAATATTGAAAGTAACAATTATTGGACATAAAGTGTAGGCGAATTTACCATCTGTTCGTTTCATACCATAAGTACCATAAGACTTGTCGAAACTTACATAAAACAACCAATACGACCACCGTAAGATGACACTAATATTAATGAACTAAAATATTATATATATTTTTTATAATTTATAATGTTGTTACGAAATGATATTGCATTTTTTTTACATATATAATAATTGTGGCAATAGAGAAAAGATAAATCAGTAAGGAAATATATTAAAATCATTAAGACTATAACGCTTAGTAACGGGTCGATTCATAAACGAAGTAGGTAACTGTGCTAGGTCAGGTATACGTTACCTACTGTTATTTAACATTACGTCTGTTTGTTTCACAATATGACTCCGAGATCTTAAACTAAACAGCAATTGATTACGAGACACGATGGAGTTACGTTAATGTTTCAAATATTATTATGGTAATTATAGAAGCATTACTTTACACTGACAAGTTAAATGTAGAGTTGTTAGTATTTTCTTATTGCACGCCTCATAAGCGAAGCGTTGAGGTTGGTTCTACTCTCACTTCACGCAAAACGAATCATTTTTCGAACTTAAAATGTCTCTATTTATTGTATATTGCATTGTAAAATAAAGTATACACGCACATATTAAGAAAAAAAACACTATGTTTAATACTCATGATACTTTTAATGGCATTTTTGTTTTCTAAACTAATTAAAAAACTGTTTAAAAGAGTTCTTTATTGGACGTCCGTCTGTATGTGCGGATCCTTTATGTAGTCACGATAATGACCTAAAGACTTCACTAATTGAGTTCTTTTTTTTTTCTTACGTTACAGTATAGTTAGGAATAGAACCCTATTTAATTTCACAGTCTAATTCGATGTGGTTTAATTTTTTTAACAATATTATTGAGAAAAATGAGATTATGAGGCGTGAACTTTTGGATTTTCCAAACATCATCTCATAAAGAGAGATATCTCTTCTCGTCTTTTATTAAAACAGTTAGAGTCTTTTTCATCGGTTGCTGATAAAGCTATCTGAGTTATAACGATATCCAACTTATAAGTTTATGAAATGTTTTGCTTTTTTATCATCTAACTCCACTTTATCTGTCACATATTTCTATCGTAACCTGTGAATCCAAAAGGTGTAGTTAAATAAACAGGCGATATATTAATTGTTGATGTACATCCACTTTATCTGTCACATATTTCTATCGTAACCTGTGAATCCAAAAGGTGTAGTTAAATATGCTCTATATATCTATTGTTTATGAATTACTCCATTTAGATAGTCTCTTAATCTTATTATCTACGTTCAAACGGCGTTTTTCGGGTCTGTGGACATAGAGGGCTAAGCGCTCTCTCTGGTTCCGGCTCGCGTCTCACATCCACGCTTATCGTGTGTCTCCTTATAAATATTCAAATTAAATAGTAAATAGTACATGGCGCAGCCGTATTTGAGTTTAAAAGTAAAATATTAAGTATTAAAGAAGATTAGAGTTGTTCAAAAGTATCAAAATGGATAAATTAATGGTGAAATTGCCGCCTAGCTTTGACTTGCGAGCATCCAACGCCGCGTCAGAATGGCGATTATGGCGCGCATCGTTTGAAGATTATTTAATTTCAACAAAACAAGACGTTAGCAGTGACAGAATCAAATTAGCGCTACTACGAAATATGATCGGCATTGATTCGGCTCGAGTTTTGTTAACTTTGCCTTTAACTGAAGACAAAGCGAGTAATTACGAAGCGGTAATGGCGGCGATTGAAAAATATGTGAGTCCACGTGTTAATGAAGTTTTCGAAAGATATAAATTTAATGAAAGGAAACAGAAACAAGGCGAGGCCTTCGATAATTTTTTCACAGATTGTAAGCAGTTATTATTAAATTGTAACTATCGAAATTGTAAGGGCGAGTCAATTGAAGATCAGCTTTTAAGAGATAAAATTGTGCAGGGGATCGCCGATAAAAGTATACAGGAAAGTCTCCTTCGTATTGACGGCTTGACGTTGGAGAAAGCCTCAAATTTTTGTAGAACGTCCGAACAGAGCAAGCTTCAAGTGAAGGAGATGAATCCCACACTAGACATTGACTACAGCCGGAACCAGAGCAGCAAGACCAACCAGGGCTGCATGAACAACCGAGGCAGCAACAACAGCAAGACCAACCAGGGCTGCATGACCAACCGAAGCAGCAATAACAACAACAAGACCAGGTGGAGCAACAAAAGCAGCAGATATGCCAATAACAAGGAGGAGTTCAAGTGTAGGCGTTGTCAAACAATCCATGGCCCCAGAAAGTGTCCAGCCTATGGTCAGAGATGCAACAAATGTGGTATTAAGAATCACTTTGCAGTGAGCTGCAAGGTGAACCGGGTCGAGAAGTGTGATGAAGAACTTTATTGTCATATGGCTAAAGTGGTGTCTAGTGTGAATAAAAGTGATTGGTATGAAAACATTATAATAGAGACTCTGCCTGTTAAGTGTAAGCTTGATACCGGTGCCGATGTGAGTATTATGCCGTTAGAAATATTTCAAAAGATTAATAGTAAGTTAAATGTTAAATTGTTAAAAACAAATATAAAGTTAGAATCTTTTAATGGTAATGTTGTTGAACCCTTAGGTATGGTTAACTTAATGTGTAAATTTAAAAATACTAAAAGTTTTGAAAATTTTGTAATTGTGAAGTGTAAAACTACCTTATTAGGTCTTCCAGGCTGTATTTCATTAAACTTAATTAAAAGAGTGAATAGTATTGAGTCTAGTGTTGACATAGAAAAAGATAAATTTATATTGAAACATCAAAGTGTTTTTCAAGGGGTAGGGAAACTACCGGGTAAATATACAATTGTTACTAAGCCATTTGACCAGCAAATATGTCATCCGCCCTCTAGGATACCTAATTGTCTTCTAGACCCGTTAAAGTGTGAGCTAGATAGGCTAGAAAATAGAAATTCAATAGTTAAAGTGGACAAAATTAGTGAAAATTCTTGTATAAACAGAATAGTTATTGTTGAAAAATCAAATAAAAATGTTAGATTATGTTTGGATCCTTCAGATCTTAATAAATATATTATAAAAAAACCTAAAATATTGCCTACTTTAGATCAACTTGCTATTAAATTAAAAGGTAAAAAGTTTTTTTCAGTTTTAGATTTATCAGAGGGTTTTCATCACTTAACGTTAGACGAAGAGTCATCTTGGAAGTGTTGTTTTGCGACTCCATTTGGTGTTTATAGATATCTAGTATTACCCTATGGTCTCATGAATGCGCCTGAGCTCTTTCAAGATGTATTAGAATCATATTTTAGTAAATTTAATAATGTTGTAGTATGGGCTGATGACATACTTGTTATGGGTAATTCTGCTGAGGATCATGATAGGGCACTAATTGAAGTAATTAATAAAGCAAAAGAGATAGGTATTGTGTTTAATAAAAATAAATTTCAGTATAAACAAAAAGAAGTAAAGTATGTTGGTCAAATTTTCAATGAGCATGGCATGTCTGTTGATAAATCTAGAGTAGAATCTTTAATAAAATTAAAATCACCCACTAACAGAGATCAATTAATGAGTATCATTGGTTCTTTCAATTATGTTAGGAGATATGTACCTGAAATGGCTGAATTAATGTCACCTCTTTGTAAGCTTTTAAAGAAAAATGTTGAATTTATGTGGTTACCTGTGCATGAAAGGGCCTTTGAAAAGTTGAAAGAAAAGGTGAGCTGTGCTCCAGCATTGTGTCCTTTTGATCCAAATAAGAAAATAATATTACAGTGTGATGCTTCGAGTAATGGCTTGGGTTGTTGTATGTTTCAACGGGATGATTTAGGCAATTTGAAATTAATAGCTTGTGTGTCTAGGACTATGAATGATTTTGAACTAAATTATGGACAAACAGAAAAAGAATTATTAGCAATACATTTTGGTACAAAAAAATTTCATAACTATATATATGGCTCTCATATTGATATTCAAACTGATCATAAACCCATAGTTTCAATAATGTGTAAACAAATAAGTAAAATTGGTTCTCCTCGTTTGAAAAGATTAAGGTTAAAATTATTAATATATAATTTAAATGTTTATTATGTTCCTGGTAAATTAGTTCATTTTGCTGATATGTTATCTAGAAATTGTTTAAATTATACAGAACATGATCATGAGATGTTACAAGTAGTACATACAGTGTCAAAACATATACCTATGTCGGATGAGAGAAAAGCTATTTTTAGAAATGAAACATATAATGATCCTGTATTATCAAAATTATGTAGTTACTATTATCATGGTTGGCCTTCTAAATTAAATAAAGATATATATAAACATTATGCTAAATTGAAAGAACAATTGTATGTTCAAGATGGATTTTTATTTTATTGCAATAGAATTGTTGTTCCACAGAAACTTAAGTCTTATGTAATTGGTCTTGTACATGACGGTCACATTGGAATTAATAAAAGTGTTTCAAAGGCAAGGCAGTTGTTTTATTGGCCCGGGTTATCTGATGATATTCAAAATTTTGTTTTAAAGTGTCGCACCTGCGAAAAGTTTAGATCTGCTAATGTACACGAACCCATGCTTCCTCATAAAATACCTAAATATAGATACTACAAGGTTGGTATGGATATTATGGAGTATGCAGGTAAATCATATTTAATAATTATAGACTATTTATCTCATTGGCTTGAAATTAGACCTTTAAATAATAAAAATTCTAAATCTGTAATTGATAGTATGCAAGAAGTATTTACTAGGTTTGGATATCCTGTAGAAATAATTGCTGATAATAATCCATTTAAGTCTTTCGATTGCTTGGAATATTATAAATGTAAAGATATAAATTTAATAACTAGTAGCCCTTACTATCCTCGCAGCAATGGTTTAGCAGAGAAAGCAGTAAACATAAGTAAAAATATTATAAAAAAAGCTCTTGAAGATGGCAGGGATTATAGAGATTATCTTATGTGTTATAATAATAGTCCTTTATCAGGTCTGTCAGTATCTCCCTCTCAAATCTTGAATAGTAGGAATGTTAGGTCCAATGTACCATCATGTATGTCCTATCTTGAGCCTAGGATTGTAACAAACATTCATAAATTATTATCTTTAAAGCAATCAGTAACTAAGGCCTACCACGATAAGAGTGCTAAAAAGAAGGAGGTTCGATATAAGCCTGGTGATAAAATTGTTTTTTGTACTGAGAAGGACAAGGTCTGGAGGAAGGGTATAGTTGTTAAAAAATGTAAAGAACCAAGGTCATATCTCATTAGTAGAGGCTCTAATACGAGGCCATTTAGACGAAATAGCTATCATTTAAGAAAGTCATACAGTAACGTTGATAAGTTTCATAGAGATAAATATGTACCATTTGAGAATGAAATTTTGGAGGGAACTATTGATATAAAGAATGACAATAGTAATAGGCTCGGCACAGATAATCAATATTATGTCACTCGTAGTGGGCGAACTGTCAAACCAAAAAAAAATTTTTTCTTATAAATTTTATATATGTTAGTACATAATATTTTGATATATTATTTTGATATGTTATATATTTTGAGGGGAAGGTGCTCTATATATCTATTGTTTATGAATTACTCCATTTAGATAGTCTCTTAATCTTATTGTCTACGTTCAAACGGCGTTTTTCGGGTCTGTGGACATAGAGGGCTAAGCGCTCTCTCTGGTTCCGGCTCGCGTCTCACATCCACGCTTATCGTGTGTCTCCTTATAAATATTCAAATTAAATAGTAAATAGTACAAAATAAACAGGCGATATATTAATTGTTGATGTACAGCATTAAAACGCGAGGACCTAACTTTTTTACAATTCAAAATATGTTTAGCCGCAATACAAAGGTATCTTAAGTTTGAAAAATATACAGTTCAATTAAAACGATATCGTATTTGTTTTAAAATTTATTATTAAAAATGCTAGGAAAATGTCATGACCGCCTGACTGATTCGACCCGTAAACGTTCCACAGTTGTTCTGGAGTGTACGGGTCTGGCCAACTACCGGGCAAAACACTTGGGGTCACCGACGACTCTCCCCGAGGTTATTGGTGACACCAGAGGTTTAGTCAAATATTTGGAGGAGTTGGGTTGGCAGGACTAGCCGCCCGCTTAACAAACGCAAAATAGGCGCACAGTAGACGTCGAGTTGCGGACACAAGCCCGTGAATACATATACATACATATACATATAATATATAAACGTTCCACAGCTGGGCAAAGGCTTCTCCATATAGAAGAAGGGAAAATGTCATATTATTTTACGTTTTCTTTTTTTTTTATCAAAAATATTACTAAGTAAAACAGATTATTAAAATCGACAGTCAGTCTAATCGTACCTAATATTAAACGACTCCGTCTTGTAAACATTTATCTTTTCGATCCGTCTGTCTAAGAAAACAAATATCAGTTGTACGAGGCCATAAATATAATTTATATTTTCTACTAAACGATAACGATTTTCTTTACAGAAAATTCACGTTTTCTCCGTAAATATACTTCGTCATTCTGTAATACCTAACAATTTTCCTAGGACAAGTTTTAAGTTTAGTAATTTGTCCGTCGTGACATTGTAAAAATGCGGTCAAAACCGCAACCATTACGAGTTAAAAACGTGTATTTTCCATAATCCATTAAAAGTGAAACTCGGTTTATTTGCCCGTAAAGTATCTTATTACATTTTATTGACGCCACGAATGCGGTACGAGATCATCTTAAATTATATTCTCAGTGAAAAAGAACAAAGTCCAACTTGCATCTTAAAATACGTTAATAACTCCGGTAATGTTTTCCTTATCATAAAAATTTTAATAAATTCAATAACAACATAATCTAAATAAATATATAATATATATATGAAAAATGTTGAGAACACTGTAAACAAGTGGCGCAAAAACTTATTCTAAACTATAAATAAATATACATATGTAAGGTAGAACATATTATAGTTCTTTCGAGCATAACTATCATGCAATATATTGTAAATGTAAAGGAACACGTCGAAGAACAATTATTGTTGAAGTCACGACGCGGCGATAGTAAAGACAGAATTACCTTGACGCGTGTCTTGTATAATGACTATTTTCTCTTTAGAATCTATACGACTACCGTGGAAGCTGGCTGTTCTATCGTCGTACCATTGAATTGATCGTCAATGATATGTTTTACGGAAAATAAGAGAAATTTTATTACTATATTGTAAGGACGTCTGGTACCGATGTTTTGAAAAAATATTGTTACTTGGTAACGTCGACGTATTTTATATAATGAATGGATAAAATGTACTGGGAAAGTCCCACTGTTGATTATTGGCTTCTTATCCTGAAATTACATATTATTATAGATTGGAGCTTAACTCACCATGCCACTCTTTATGTTTCAGAATTATATAATCATAATCTAGTCTTTATTCGTTGCCGAGCGCGAATTGAACTAAAAAAAAAAACATTGGCACTTGAAAACTCAGGAGTGCCAACCGTCTGGTATCGATTCATGTGTTCTATCCACTGCGTCATTTTGGGTATGGAAAATGATAACTGCTTTTTATATACCACTGGCGACCCTAGCGTGGGTGCAAAATACATTAGAGAAAGGTCGCGACATCGGCATGCCTGTTTTCATTATTAATGATTTTTTGTCATGCGTAATTTTAAAACTGCAATATAAAGTATTCCCTTCAATCATAATAAAAACACCTATTTAAATTTCCATGAAATGCTAGAGATAACTATTATATATTTTCTGGATAAGTATTTATATGAATCATAGAAAATTAGTATGTAAGTTTATTATATAGCTGCGCAACCTACCCGTTTCTTTGTTAAACTCTCCTTATCCTCGTGAAAAAAAAAAAACATTTTGTGTATCATCTACGCCTCTACGGTTTAGTTAGCATATTACATGTTATAGCTGAAATATCATTTTTTTTAACGAATTGATTAGTTTTGGTAGGCGTAGAATTTTCAAAAATATATCATTACATAATTAGAATGTATTGCATCTTATAAAAACTTTAAATAATCTTCTAAATGATCATGATGAGAGTATCAAGATGACTTGCGTGGCTTAGAAGAAAGCGCAGAACCTGACGACAGACCCGGATGAAAACTTTATATTATTATACCGTGCAATGATAATGATAAAACACCGTATGTATATAGGTACACATAGACGTTCCCCTCTCTATAAACACCTGCCGCAACATAAGGCGATACGCTTGACAGAATGAGGGTCGAAGGAGCTTAAATATTTGACCTCCAAGCGCCTTTTAAAACGTATTTTATTATAATGCACTTTTTCTTTAACATGAGACGAATTTTATCGCTTTCAATTTTTTTTTTTAAATACAAAAAAGGCAAGCGTGCACGTTATGTTAATAAAATTCGTGCAATAAACATTTGGATGTTGAAAAGATAAATTGTAAGTCTCTAAAAAGATCACACTTATTGCGCAACATTTTAGAAAGAATACGCGCAACAAAATTGTTTGTATTCTTTTAATAGTATAAGATAATATAGTGACTGACCGACGTTTCGGTTCTGGTGTCGGTCAGATTTGGTCAAAATAAAGTTTGTTTCGGCCAAAAAGTAACCGAACCTTCGGATGTGCTGAAATTTGGTTTTTGTAAATTTGCTATGTTTGTGTGAGATAAATACGTAATAAATAACTATTTTTCTTACATATAATAAATAGCTTTTGTATCATTTTAATGAGTTAGTGATGTCGAGTTTTTACTCGAATCGTCACTGAAATGACTTGACTTGATTTTGATCTCGCAAAAAATACCGAAAATAACACCTTTTTTATATGGTTACCCGTTTTAATTTATAATTGTTTTTTTTTTAAAAGTGAATGTAATTCACAATTTACACAATACACAATGTAGTCATACAGATGGCCTGACGGAAAGACAGTGTAACCTTAACCTTAGCAGTAGGGTCGTGTTAGCATCCTTTGGGTAATTACAATCCTATAACGCATCAGTGTGAAAGTAAAGTAATAAAATAATTGTCGAAACTTTTAATTGGCCTTTACGTACCTATTTGCATATTTAACGCCGAGTTGCACGAAACAAATTTTAAATTTAAGTGTTTATTAAACTAATTTAATCACAAGAATCGTGATTATCTGTTGCACGAAACCTACATCTGATTAAGTTAACAAAAAAATTTAGTTTAATTAAAGACCTATCTAACGGATGATTAATTCCAACAGCTTTAAATTTATCATAAGATCAACTAATTTTAAGATTAATTGCAACTTAACTAACGGAAAGTTAGCGACGGTTTCGTGCAACTCGCCGTAAATCTATGTTATTTAGCTGTAAGTTTTAATGTAAGATGAATAAATAAATATCCTAATACGAGTACCTACAGATCGAGTGAAATATTAAAATTACTCGAGTGAGTCGAATGAAAATATCTTCGCAAGTCGCATTACAAATAATTACATAATGTGTAAACAAAGACAGTTCGGTTACGGCTGCAAGCTGCTGTCAGCCACTAGCTTCTTGATAAAAATCTAAAAAAATAATAATTATGAAGCTTCGTTAGAAACTGCGAAAAGGAAACGCACGATTGGTCGTGATCACGTATGACATCTATTTAATTATTTCAATACAAAATAAGATGAGGAAGATGCAAACGTGATCAAACACCGGTATTTTACCAATATTAACATCGTATTAGCTGTCCTCGCAGTTTTACCCGCATAATTAGTAATCTAGTGGGAATTTCGGGATAAGTAGTAGCCGATGTGTTATTCTGAATCCTTTTTTTTTACATTCGTTGCCAATTATAACTCATATTATAAGTGAAGTGTAACAAATATTCATCTATATAATACATCCATCGAGCCTCATATAATTTTACATTTTAAATATTAGAAGGAAGTAGGTTTTGTGCACATTAGGTATTCAAGATAACAAATTAATAAATATTAACCAACAATCATACCACATTAACAACTAGCCCCGTGCTAAGTTCGTAAGAACTTTAAATTACAATTACATTTTTTTGAATTACAGGTACTAGGAACTGAAACAAATTTAAGAAATTTATATAAATACATATATTATACACGTCCATGACCCGGTGTAGACATCTATATTCGTCATACAAATTATCTGCACTTGACGGGATTTGAACCCGCGACCGCTGCGTAAAGTGTCCAGTTGCTTGACAAAACCATGAATAACAATAATAAAATACATAATATTTAACAATCACAAGTTAGCGATACTTGAAATTTGTTCAACTATCACTGACAATTATGCGCGTCAGACAGAGACCAAATTCTGCAAAATTATGACACATCAATTCCACACAAATTTGAAAATTAAATACATAAAAATATTCTCAAGTCCAATTTTATTTTTCCGAATCGTTTAAAATTTTGCAACATAACAATGAGCGAGAATTTAAATTCAACGAAAGCATCACATTTTTGGTTACAAAACAAAGAGTTCACGCTCAATGAATACGGATCGCCTTATATGCATAAGTTACTTTAATTGCTTAATGGATTTAGAAAAAATAATAATGTTACTGTTACTTTAATTGTCGCTTATATCACATTTCCCTCAACAATGTTACTTAAACATTGCATAGACGGTAACTCAATCATTCAAATGATCCGTTTCTTTAATCCGATCGAATTTGGATATCTAATTTAATTTGATAATGTCCTAATTAAATAATTATTAGGTACGATAAACATATTTTTTTTTACTGACTCGTATAACAAAATAATTGATATATAATTGTAAAACTGTTTAAATATAGTATTATAAAATAATTTTATTTCTTTTTAACAATCTATATTAATATAACCATTATTGTAATTCAGTTTTTTTTCCTTATCATCGTTTAAATATTAAACGTTAATACATGTTGTGATTACCTCTAAAAAGAAATACAATTATATTGTTCTTTTATTGTGTATTTTTTTTGTGTTTTTATTATCATTTCTGTTGGTAATTCTAATAAATAAATAAACAAAAACTTTCAAATAACATGAATTGTTTCAATAGTAGAAAGAAAGACGTAGTTTCAACATTACGTATTCCAAATCTTAATTATAAACACTAACTAACACATTCTTTTTATACAGATTTAGTTATTTTAATGTAACTCAAATTAACAAAACAACAATTTAAAGTACGGATGCTGGCTTAAAGGCTTATTAACGTCACGCATAAAATTCAGAGCTTAACATGTCAAGCTGTTTATTCGTTGTTTGTGAATCAATCTCTAATCTATAATCTCTATCCGCCAATTAGGCGGAATTGTAATCTTTTCATCTTTCACTTTGTTAAAATGTTTTATTCCACTAATATAGTCAATTTTTAATTAGAAAAAAATACCATTTTTATATACTGTTAGTCTATTATTTATTTATTTAACTATATACTTCATTGCGCACTCAACTAATACATAAAAAAGCAACGAAGAGAAATATACAAAACAGAGTGCAAAGGCGGTCTTATCACTGATAGTGATTTCTTCCAGACAACCCTTGTCTATATAGGACATCCTGGTAATAAGACAGGCAAACGGTGCAATTAGTTATTTTTTTAAATTAAACATTTAAAATTAAATAACATAAGTTATACCAAAAAAAAAAGTCTATTACATAGAACATACGTTAATAACTTTATATAGAAACGCAACATATTTAACAGCCCCCAGTAGGATGAAATTCGGTGTCAGGGGTTTGGGGGTTCGGATATTATACAACACAAACACCAACACAACATCTGTATGGCGTATACAAACATACATATATCATTAGCGAGGATAGTTTTTTTGTGTATACAGATATGAACTACGTATAAAAAGAACAATAAAACAGTAAAAGTTATTCGTGATTCGATGACATGAATGGAATGTTTTAATTCACATAAAATGTTTAAAGGCATGTCCCGTTCGCACGCGAGGCAGTAATCACGATGACCCTTTCCGCTCTATTAGTGGTTACAATGCATACTATCTTTTTCTTAGCGAATTTAATTTGTGGCACAGCAATTTTAGTTCTACCTTTTTTACTAGTTTTTTAAGCTCCTGATAGCGTTTTTAAAAATTTTACAAAAGGGTACAAAAATAGCATTAGAAATTCAAATATGCTTAAATAAACAAAGAATTAGGTATTTTTCGAATGAAACTGAAAAATATGTTGGAAAAACACGTTCCTAACTGGCTAGATTTATTACAATAAGGTGTTAACGGTTTTTTTATAGATCAATGGTGTTAACCCTTTCTGTCGTACGAATAGCTAAATATTAATTAAAAATAATACTAACAATAGATGTAAGTTACTACTTAGTTGTCCAATGTTCTAATATTTCCGGTAGTTGATGAAGCTATTGAAATTATATAATTGTATTTAATCTTTTGAAATTAATGAACTACTTAAAAAATCTCATAAAAATATCTGAGCCCGAGAAAGTAGGTGAAATAAACATAGTAAATTGGTCCGACTTATTGAGGACAAACTATGAAAAAATTTTGTTTTGCAAATCTTAATTTCCTTCTCACAATAGGGAGGTTTCAGCGAAACGCTTCTACAAAGTTTCTCGACTCAATTGTGGCTAGAGTTATTTCATAACACAAAAAAGTTTTATAAAAACGAAGAACTACAAAAAGGACGAAATTACGTGCAAAACCGGACAGTCATGTGCAATTGCATATTCGAAAATGAAAGTATTACGAAACGATTATCGATATTTTTGGTCAGAACGATCGAGCTGACCCGGGACATATATTAACGAGCTCTTAAACGACAATTCATGCCAAAATAAACCATATCAATTACAGAATTAAGACTAAAATTATCGTTTCGATATTATAGTGTAATTTTAAGTTTACGTACAGGTAACATTACACCTGATGTTTTTTTTGCCTTATAAATTTTCGTTAAGGTTTTGACGGTACAAGGTGTAGAAGCTAGAAGCTGAACCAGATAGCGACTGAACCGCAGCCGTCCCGGATCAAAACTACATGGAAACTAAACCTACACTGCATTGAGCCGTCTTCTTAAAATTAACTGATATAAATAATTGTCAGTACTCACTGCATTTTAATTGCAGATTAAATTCACTGTGCCGTAAAACTGTACCCGAAGCGTAAACGGTTTGCGGGGCTCATGCAGTTTGTCGTCGAATTGCCGTTTCGCCCCCGTCTACAAACAGTCTAACTGTAGTTATCATTAAAAGTTTTATTTTTATTTTATTTTTACAAATTATAATAGAACTCATCTACAGCCAGACATGACACCGCTTAAGCTGGTCTAGATGCCTAGAAGCATGAAATTATTGTAAATAACGTGTATGTACCACATTCGTTATAATAACGTAAACGAACAATACAGACAGAGTTGGATATAACATCTTAATAATGTTTAATAAAGAACAAAGACTTGTACGAAAAGTCAACATCGAAGAAACCCATTTCGCTTCTTGGGATATTGCTATATAGTTAAACGGAATATTAAAAAAAATATCGAAGCAACTTCCTGCTGATAAAACAAATCACAATCTTAGTTTCAGAGATCGTTGCGCAAGAGTTTCCGCGCACGCCACTCGGACGACACCGGAAACGTTTTATACACGGCGCGACCGTAAAATTTTTGTTACTATTTTCTTTTTCTATTCGTGACTTGGAATTTTAAAGGGTTATCCATTGAAATGATATATTAGTCTTTCGTTTTTATTATGAGACGGTCATCATTTCACGAAATGATCATAGTATTTATTAAGAATTAACGATTTAAGATGACTTGTTAGTTGTAATTTTGTATTGCATTGTTGTTAAGGTGGTCACCTTGTAAGGTGAAAATTTATTTTAAAGTTAACGGATATTATTGTATTTGTATGTATATTACTGTGAGCGCGTTTCATAATATAACGTGACATAATTTTGTTGTAAATTCAAAAAGTATCGAGCAGTTATTATCTCATAATAAATATTTTAAATGATGCAATGTACTTTCGAAAAATTAGTTCAAAAGTTATACTTAAGTACAGTTACAAAAATATATTGTGACACCGTATTCGAAATAATTAAAATCTGCATAAGCGATACACATCCACTATCCTTACGTAAGTAAAACAATGGAGTTTCCGTGTTTGTGTACTTGAAGACCTTTGAAAATATTCTTAACAAGTGGGACAACGCGGGCAGCCGAGTCGAACATTATGTTTTTATACGTGCAGTCCACTTGTAGATCACTAGAATTGCCTCGTGGATATACCCGCGTATCTGATTCTGTGTGACATAAGTGACGACGAATTTGACACCCATACGATATAATGTCACGTTCACTCGAAAGTCATGATTGACGACTGCATGATACAAAATTCAAAATATTTAAATATTTATATTCCAAATTCATCCATCACTTAGCAACTACAAGATAATAAGTTATTTGTCAAATGGTATGGTTATCCTTTAATAAGTAACCCTGTCAAAGAGAATGTGTTAACAGTAATGCAATACGTAAGTGGACATCCATTAATTACGTGAGACAATTTTGGCGATTTTTCGACCGCTTGGTGAGATTTTGTGAGATTTTACTCGCGCCCCACCCCTGATCTTGTATCTTTAAAATGTGTATTTGTAATGTAAATGAGTTAATCTTTGCTCGATTACATTACATTTATTTAAAAAACTATATTTTTTTTTTTTAATTTAAGACTAGTTAAGACTAGTATTTAAGATTTTTAATGACGGAAAAAAATTACATTATATTTTCCGAAACCACCCTCCCCCATGTGGAATTGATCGAGATTTCGCTCGTTGTCCCCATCCCCCCAAACGCCTCACGTAATTAATCAAAGCCCCCTAATACGAAAATTGAACGTAAGTATTGTATGTATCATTGGTCTCATAGTCGGCAATATTTTCAATAAACAGTAAATGAAAACAAATATATATGAACGAACAAACTCGTCAGCCTATATTGTAAACGCGCTTACGACATTCAGCAAAGTGCAGGCGGTGAAATGCACGAACGACATTTGGAGCGTATATTTTTATTTAACTTTTTATTATTTCGGTTTATATGTATTTCTTTCCGGTCCGAGCGTCGCGCTCTCGCAATGATATCGGCACGTATTTGGACGACTTTTTCGATGAGAACCCATTGAAATTATTTACGCGAAATTGATTATTTGAATACGTACAAAGTAAATAAATTGTCATGATTTGTTTTCAAACAAAAGCTTCAGCTTGACTACGGTCGTAATTTAAGTGTCAAATATAATTAATAATGTTTATATTAAAATCAAATTAAATTTCGACATTTATTAATTCAACTGCACAATACACTTAGGAGGCACATCTATTAATTACGTGTTATAATTTTGGCGATTTTTCGAAAGACCACCTCCCCCCTTCCTTGTAAAATGTCGTGGGATTTTGTTCGACCCCCTCCAATAATCTCACGTGAGATTTTTTTAAATGCGTATTTGTATTGTGTGTGTAAAAAAAATTTGAGTAGTTAAAGACAAGTATTTAAGATGACGAAAAAAACGTGATATTTGCCAAGACCACCCTCTCCCCAACGTGAGATTGAGTGAGGTTTCGCTCGATAATAACCCCCCCCCCCTTTTTTAAGGCCTCATGTAATTAATGAATGTCCTCTTAGTACAAATAATAATTAAAAGGTGGGCTTCATGCTTTTGGCATTCTCTATATGCCAATCTTAAGACGTACAGGAGCGAACGTTTGTTGCAAAGAGGAAATAAAGAGAGAAAAAAACACTATTCAAATATAAAATTGTAAAACAATTATAAGCCTTTTAATAATTTATATTAATTTATGCATTAATATATTTCAGTTTTTGATTTCTTATCATCCTTCATTTATTCAACAATTGATGCATGTTGTTATTATTATCTATATAAAGAAATACAAATATGCTCAGCTCAATTTATTATGTAAATAGTCTTTGTATTGGGTACTGTTATTTCTATTGGTAATCTTAGTAAATAAATATAAATTTAAAATGCAAAAAAAAAGTATAAAATATTATGATAATCTCATTTAACATGGTTAAACTTTATTACAAAACATTATACACGATTACAAAATTTAAAACTACGTAATATTCTCACAAAAATGAATACAAAAATTTACAAATATAAGACATATAAATTTGCTCTTTTTATTTTTTTAAGTCATTTATCATTTCACGATGTTTTCCTCGTTCTTGTAACTCTTATCGTTTCAAAATGATAATATATATTTAAAAATAGCAATTCATTTTCGTTATTATACACAAGATAACGGGAATATTCGCATGAGTGATGTAAATAATAAAACAAAATTTTAATAAAAAAAAATAACCGACTTCAAAGTTCAAAGCAAATAAAAAACGGTAAAACAAAAATGCACTAAAAAGTAAAAAAATAATTACGTATTCTTTTGTCTGTAATCAAATTATTATGATAATATAATGTACAATTATTGTTGGTTTTGGAGTCGGTGTCAGCCCAGGAAATATGATGATAATATACCAGTTTTTGTTATATAGGGATATAAATATATATATTTGTTTTGAGGTCGTTTATTTATTTATTTAATTTTTTTTTCTTGATCTGTGAATGAGTGAATCTGTAGTGCGATAACTAATCTTATTTATACTAAGCTGGGCGGTGACAGTCACTATTGTTATTGCTACGCAATGATGTTCTTATTCGATGTGATGTGTTTATTTGAATATCATTGTTGCTACGTATTTCCTTGGCTGACACCGACTCCAAAACCAACAATAATTGTACATTATATTATCATAATAATTTGATTACAGACAAAAGAATACGTAATTATTTTTTTACTTTTTAGTGCATTTTTGTTTTACCGTTTTTTATTTGCTTTGAACTTTGAAGTCGGTTATTTTTTTTTCTTAAAATTTTGTTTTATTTCTTGATTTTTAGTGAATATGTAGTTCGATAACTGATTTATTTATATAAAGCTGGGCGGTTACAGTCCACAAGCTACAGGTATTTTACCACCCTCGAAAAAGCCGCAATCGACCTAAGGAATTTTTTTTTTTTTTGCAAAAAATCCACACCAACTCGAAATACTACGATGATCTTACAAATCACCTATAGAGTTTCTTTTTTTTGTCAATTTAGCATCGATATAATTTTTTTTTATTGAAAACAAAGGTTATTATTTTTCATTCATGACATATTTTTAAATACGTATTTAATGATCTTTAAATCCCTTAATCAATATCCGCTCAACCGTTCATGTCAACTATAGTTGAGGTCGATTTGTATTATTTATCTCGCTTCTAAGTAAAATTTTCTACCTGATTGATTATATTCAATTATCCAAACCGAAAAGTCAAAACAAAAAAAGGTTGGTTAAAAAAACAATTGACAGTTGACCGCTTGCGTATTGTGTCGAGCCGTCGCAGATGCATAAGATGCGCCATGCCATTTTTTACTAGCGTCTATTTACCCGAACAAGATCTGTTCACCATGTGCGTGTTGCAAACTAACCAATGTCGATACTTTTGAATACTTAATATACTTATACTTGAATATTTGAATAATAAAATACTGTAACAAATTTAATTATTTATTCTTTCCAAATAGAAATGAATGAATAGATAAAATGAATGGGCTCTGTGAGTGTTTGGTTTATTACCCCTATTGTTTACGTTCAAGTGGAAAGACGTCAGATTATTTGAAATCTATTACAGATGGGATATATTGTTTATATTCTGCCTATCGAATTGCATTATGGAAACGTAACGACACAACGGCATAAGTCATAACGTGCCTTCCTTTCTGCCTTTCATTAGGTATTACTTATTATATATTATGTTATAAACATTTAAGTTAAATTATTAATTAATTTAAGTTGTTTATTTATTTCATTTCAATGACACCCAAGATTCTAACTGTCATTACTTTCCTGAGATTACATCATAAAAGATTCCGCTGCTAATAAACTAATACTTAGGTACACTATTGTTGCACACACAATGTCACATTTAAGATTTTAGTCTATGACAAATGACGCAAAATGGTGTCCGTTAAATATTTTAACAAATTAAAAATTTAAAAACAATTAGTAACAGGTAGTAAACAGTTAGTCTAGTTAATCACCGATGAAAAGTTATTCCTTTACACTTTGCTGTATAACTATTTTCGAGATATGATCTTTTAAATACAGGACGCGCTTGAAATCTTAAAGTTCAGCGCAACATAACTCTACACCTGAGTCGTAATCTGAGAAACAAAATATAATATTGTATAGTTTAACTCGTAGTAAACATAAAAAACATAAAATACGATAGTCTTCCGAAACAAATTAAGTCACAAGGAACGATTGTATGCAACGCGACCCGCGCAGCGACGCGCGGTATCAGGAAAAAAGTACGCATTATTTAAGGATTACTCAAAAACTACTAGTCACATCTCGCTCAAATTTAAATGGGACATGACGAGCACTAGCTTTTGACTATAAAAAGAATCATTAAAATCGGTACACCCAGTAAAAAGTTATGAGGTAACAAACACAAAAAAAAAAAAAAAAAAAATACAGACGAATTGAGAACCTCCTCCTTTTTTTGAAGTCGGTTAAAAATAAATTCATTAATTGCTAAACGTTACTTCTATTTTAATTATGTGAATATTAACCGTAACGATATCCGAAGCATCAGTTTATTCTTAAATATTTTTCGAGAGTCTAGTTAAAAGTATAAAACCTATTTTTAGAATAAATGTTTGTATATTTCCGTGTACAATTAAGAGAAGTTTGTGCGAAGTTACAACAAAATGTTTACGATAAAAAATACAACATTCAGAAGAAAATAACGAATAATCTTCTTAGTAAAAATAATAACATTTGTTTAAAATAGAAAGAACCGAACATCTCGTTTAAAAAAAACCCTTGTTTCTAGACTGTTAAATAAGGTTTCGTGTGTATTTACAGAAAAAAACCTCATCTAGTCCAGGAGACCGTAGAGCAGTGTTTCCCAACCATTTTTAGGCCATGCCCTACCTTAACATTTCTAAATTTTTTATGCCCCCATGCATAATTTTTAACCTTTAAAATTGTTTTGTTCCCTTAAGAAATATAAATGATAAGTTTTAGGAAGAAATCACTATGAAATTGTTATCAAAACATCGTAAATAAAATTTCAAAACATATAATGAAAAAAAAAATAAACTGAAATTTATAGATGTAAGCTGTCAAAAAGATAATAAACGGTTGGACAAGGTATAGCATTGCATTTAAATAATCCAAAGCGAAAGGGTTAAAGTCATGTCGAGTCCATTTTTAAATTGCCCCCCTTAACTATCAAATTGCCCCCCAGTGGGGCGTGGGCCCCACGTTGGGAAACACTGCCGTAGAGGATACCATAAGAAGACAGTTTTTTACACCCCAGTAAAGTTATATGTGTGTAGTAATTAAATTTATGTTTAATCGTTCATTATCAATAGTAATATTATAACTACATATCTAACCTATAACAAGAACTTGTAGTAAATCAAACAATGTGATCTGACAATAATGCGAATATTATTACTGAGCAACATTAAAACGGAAACAACAGTAGTTACATTGCGGGCTCTGTCGCTAATAAAAGATAAAGATGCGCATAATTTATACACAATCAGCGAATTTTTTCTTAATTAAAACACTGAAAGTCCTTTCATGCCGCGACAGAACGAGAGTCCTTAACATTTTAATTAAAACGTACCTGTTTTTCGGACTCATTTTACTAGACATTTAAACAGATAAACATTTTTTTAAGTAAAATTTACTTATATATAAGTGTCGTATTTCTTAAATATATCTGGGATATCAGTGCAACTTCGAACTTAACTAAGGGTTAAATAAATAAATAAAAAATTAAAAAATAGACGCCTCACACTCAACGTCCTCAATAGGACGTCCTGTCCGTGGGGGGTCCGGAAACATACACTATACAAACGCCTACACCAACACAAAATGACAAACATCTATTTGACCTATAAAATTTTTCGATGGGATCGAACCCGCAACCGCTAGCCGAGCAGTCAGTTGCTGTGACCACTGCACCAACCTGTCGTTATGTTTTGGACTGACACGAATAATACGATGAAACTAACATCAGCGTTCGAATGCCAGTAAGATTATACCCTATTTTTTTTTTCTTTTTTTTTTTTTTTTTTCGCAGGGGAATCCATTTACGGATGATATCCAGGATGCCCGGGTCGGCAGTCCTAGACCTATGTCGGACTCGGCACTTTGGGAGTGCAATACCGTACTAAACCCCTGCGGGAGCCTTCAGCCGCTTTAATTGGAGGGTCCCGGATCTGCAGGCAACAGGATCCCTCCAGCGACAGGCTGGCCTCGGCGAAAAGGCCAGACTTCTCCTCTATGGGGACTGTCCGGCTCACCTCTGAACAGTCCCGACGACGCCGTATCTAGCAGGACCAGGTTCCCATCCCGGCCCGATAAGATTATACCCTATGGCTTAATGTATGTCGATAATAATAATATTTATAACGCATTAAATCTGAGGATTTCTTCTCCTTATTTGAATGCGTTCAACTCGAGATTAATCAGAAAATGTCTAAGTCTGACATGTATTGAAACTCAATGTGAGTTTAGTAACACTGGCTAGCATGTAGTACATGTGACTGAGGTTATAATCATTACATTTGTATTTAAAAAAAATTAAAAGAGTTAATAAAGAGTCACTGTTGAGTTTTCTTGTCTGTTCTCAGCAGAGTATCCCAAATCGATGGCTTCACATTAACACAACACATTAGTGCGACGATTCAAAAGTGTTTTCAAGTCTACTTACTTGAATTAATAAAGTAAAATTTTTATTTTGTAATGATTGAAACCGCGTGAGAAATCTAGTATATGTATCGTATATAAATATTAGTATGTAAGTGTAAGTGTACTTATATATAACTGCACAACCTACCCGGTTTCGTTGTGGAACTCCCTGGTTGCCTGGAAGAAATGGCTAAATATAGCCTTAAGACCGCCTTGTATGTATGCTTTGTTATGTATTTGTGGTGTGCAATAAAAAATAAATATATCTATAGTTTCGATTTAACATGACCTTGAGTTTAGTATAGTTGAATATATCGTGTGCCGATTTGTAAAAACATGATTCACAATAGCGACCGATGTTTAGCAAACGGTGAGTCACTATTCAAATAATTAAAGACGCTCGCGTGTCACGGCCCTATTGTGTGACTGAATTGAGATAAACAATTGCTAAGGGTTGGTTGATGATTCAGTAATATGAACCGGTAGTGTAAATTCATATAAACATTTTTAAACCACTATTATTTATAAAGATTACTGAAATGAAGTGAACTGTAAACGACCCATTGCTGGGAAAAGGCCTCTTCTCCATATAGAAGGGTTGGAACATAATTTTGACAGAGTGAATCACAACATTCTATTACAGAAGATAGCTCACAATGGTATTCGTAGTGATTTATGGAGATGGTTCAAATCGTATATAATGAACAGATCACAAACGGTAATAAGAAATGGTTACGAGTCAACTACCGTCTCAATAACATCAGGGCTCAGGCGTTGCTCAGGGGTCCATCCTTGGACCACTTCTTTTTACCTTATATCTAAACGACATAAATATATGTTTTAGGCCCTGCAACTTTTCACTTTACGCTGATGACCTAAAATATATATAAATAAATTTATACATTCACGGATCATTTCGCATATCAAAACGATCTGGATAGATTCACACGATACTGCATGGAAAATAAACTGATGCTTAGTCTAGATAAATGTAAATATATTTCCTTCAAAAAGAAAAGAAAAATTAGTTTCTTTAATTACTCATTGTGCGGCAAAAAATTTGATATAGTACAATCTATAAAGGATCTCGGGGTAATACTAGATAGTAAATTAATATTGGATACACATGGGTCATTCCATGTCAAATCGACAAATTTTTTACCTGACCCCCTTTGATTTCGCTGAAAATTTCTACCCCCAATAAAAAATAACAATTTCTTGGACGATAATCACTTGAAATTCTCCAATAAAATTTTATTTTTCAACTTTTGAGGTTTCACGAGGAAATAAAAAAAAATTTCATAACAAAGTTATATAAAATCAGCAAAAATTCAACAATTTTTTTTTATAATCAAGAAAAAAAATTAGGAGCGATTGTCGTCACATCTTTTTATTAACGGGGATCATTGCAGAATTAGTTGAAGTATTTTTAGAGCAAAAAATAAAAAAAATAAAAACGGTCGGACTTTGAGAAAATTACGGTTTTTTCAAAAAAACTAAAATATTTCATATCTGGGATTCTGAAAATTTTTTCATATTTTTTTTCGAAAACTACATTTAAAAACAAAAATTTTGAAAAAAAAAAAGTTCCCAAACGGTCAAATTTTGAAAAAGTTCTGGCAATTTAAAAATAAAACAGCGTTTTTTTTCAAAATTCATAACTTTTTTTGAGTCGGGAAAAAAATTTGGAAAAATTCTGAAAAATAGCTTTCGGGGGGTAGAAAAAGATAGAAAATTTTCAGCGAAATCAAAGGGGGTCAGGTAAAAAATTTGTCGATTTGACATGGAATGACCCACATGTAGACAATATCTGTCTTTGCACATACTTACACTCGTCCATCCACATAATTACATTTATACATGTCATTAATACGTTCTCAGTTGGAGTATGCAACTTCAATCTGGAATCCATTCTATAAGAAGTACAGCGATAGTATTGAAAAATTCGTTGCAAGACCTGTGTTTAAGACCGTGTTGACAACAGACTTTGACAACAAACGAAAGTGTATATATGTCATTGTACATAATATGTGTATGTACCGTAGTGTGTGTACCTAGTGTTTTTTAAATAAATTTAATGTATTTTTGAGTATTATTATAAAAAATATTAGCATTCTGCAGTTCTTCTCCATATAAACTTTAACTGTGCCAAATTTCATACCATACTACGTAATTTTCGTAAAAAGGGGTAAAAAGTTTTTGCTTCACTTATTAATATATATATTAACATTTGAAACATCTACTAATCACGGTTTAAAAGATACTGTGACAGATGGACGGATGAAGAATTAGTAGTATATGGAACATTAAAAATAAACGGCTTTAAAAAATGTATATAGGTTTTACTAGATTTAATCTTGAATTAACTGCGAGGTTTGTGATTCATTAAATCCGTTTACAACTGTGATAATTGACACTAAAACGACCTTATAAAATGATCAATTAATTAATTTTTAATGAATTCTTTAATTTGTAGCGCTGCGCTGATAGAATTTACATTAATATAATACAATCGTACCTTTTGTTTTTTTAACTGGGCCAAATTAATATAATATTGTTTCTTAGGCTATAAAACATCACATTACGACTTATATAAATAAATAATATCAAGAAATCTGTCAAGACATGAATCACGTGGGTGAAGTTAATTAAAACAAAAAAATTTAATCAAAAATTTTTAAATCATAAGTAAGATTTGTCTTACAAGAGACAATTTTGATTTAAACTCCTTACGAAAAAGAAGTCATTGAAGATATTAGGATTTTTTTTTGGAGAGTTCACTATAATTGATACAAAGCTTACACTGTAATTTTCTTAATTTTGTCTATCTGTTTCTCTGTACCGCAAGTTTTTATTCTAGAATAGATTTGAATGTGTTCATACTACGAGCTATACTTCAGCCAAATTCGATATGGAATACCAACAAACCGTTGCTTAGCAACCAACCATAGGCAGATGTTTACAGCCTATTGGAAAATAATTATAATAAGTATATTTTTTAATATTTATACATAGTAGTAGTACAAGCTACATAAAACTTGAAATAAATAAGTCAGAAAGTTAGATATATTTATATATTATCTATAATTATGTGTGAAATTTACTTGTTAACGTGGGAATACTAATTTCCTACTGAATGATTTCTAAATATTTTCATAAATATGTATATGCCTATATTAAAAATAGCTACACTATCCCTGAATAGCATTTAAAATAAAACAACATTTGTTTTAAAACGGATTTAATATGATTAAAAATTTATTTTCAGACACTCGTTCTCTTTTATTATTTATTTTACTTTACTTAAGTTGAATAAACATAATAATTATAATATTTGAAATTGTGCATAAAAATCGATAACAATTTACCTTTAACAATATAACGACTGATCAAAAAAAGACCAAATGTTGCTTATCTGCGAAATTTTCCTGTCAGTGCAAAAATTTAGGGTTGTTAAATGTATATTAGTAATTACAAATTTGTTAATTTTTTTTATAAGCAAATTTTCTTATACATTACGTATTTGGGGGTTAAGTTAAGTTCTAGGAAACAATGTTAAAGTAAAATTATTAATCTATAACTAGGAAATTGGTGATAAATTACAATTTTTCATTACTAAAAGTGTGACAACCCTATACACGATGACATTTGGTTTGTTTATATAAATTCCACATCGAATTTGGCTCAAGTATAGGATCCTGGATACTTTTTATCACGAAACAGTACGGACTCTTAAGAGAGGATGAAAGTCGAAATGTGTAAACGCAAGCGAAATCGCGAATAAAGTTTGTCAAAATATATTGAATACGGCTGCTGTTGAAAAGCAGCAGATTCCTGGAGAAGCTTTTCATTAGTCTACATTTTGCAGCGTCATCATTCAGTAGAATGAAAACATATCGAACGGATTTGAAATTCGATTTCACTACAAATGCGCGTAAAAGAAACTCAGTGCTATGAGTGCAGCAGGTGGGTGGTCTTTCAATTAAAGGTGTCGAGACACGTTGCAAGGTAAATTTCATTTTCTTCGAAAAGCCAAATAATATAACTATTTTCATTTAATATCTAGACTTAATCTTATTTTGATCACGTGAATCATGTTTTTCTTGCAAAGTCGATCTAAAATTCTAAAGGATAGAAAACCTTTATCAAATATCCTTTAAATATTCATAAGGATCTTCCATTAATCATTCGAGGCTCGAAAGGGGTGAAGAGGTTTAGAAACAAAATCACGAAATATTACACTAGATAGTGAGATATCACGTGTTTTTCATTTTATTTTTTGTTGAAAGCTTTCTAAATACTACACCTTTCCTTTATTATTTTTATGCCTCCCAGAAATAACCTGCAACATTAATATCTGTCCGGACTTTTATATCACGGTGCTTTATTTTCCAGAACTAAATTAGAAATTAGACCTGTATTTTAAGATAATATTCTAAAAATGTTTAATTTCGTTATCAAAAAATACACGTGATTTTGGGCAGAGGCCGGGGATAAGCTTCAAAAATATTACGTGATTAATGGACGACCCCATAGGACGTTGTTTACTTTCGTTTTGTATCATGCGGCAAAAAAAAAACAAAACAATAAATTTATATTATATATATTTGGAGAAACCTAGAAATATGTATATAAAGTAATCCGTATTACAGCAGTATAGCGAACTGAGCTCCTTACCCTTTCACGGACAGGATTTTGCTTTTAATGTCGGCAATGGAATAAGGTACTTGCGGCAAATAAGAGCCACCTTAATTCAACACTTAATATTTTAATTATTTAAACGTTGAAAACAAAAAACAAAACATCAGGGAAATATTTTTTTTATTATCAATCAAACGAAGTACAATATTTTGGATTTCTATTATAACTTTCGTCTACAAGTCTGTTTTTAAAAAACCCTTTGTGTGGCCCTTAATAAACACTGGTAGTTTAAAAGGGGCCAAATTAAAATATAATTTTATTCAGTTATATCAGCATTATAATTTTTTTTTCTTTTTTCCACTAATTATCAATTATCACTTTCTTTACAAATCATGCTCTAGATAAATCCTAACTAATCAAAAATATATCGATGGTCCTTATTAGAATAAAGTAACGAAAATTCGCATTAAAAAGCATTACGAAAATAAAATAAAATATATTAAATATATTTAAGAAGAACTGGTGTGTAACAATATTAAATTTTTTAATAAAATCAAATAAAACTAAAACTTTTTTTTTTTCGTATAAAAATGTGGCCCTTATTACACTAATAAGATCATTCATTATAAAATCCAGTGGAAATCAGTTTTATCTTTATGCTTTATTTTACAACTTTGATCAGCTAATTGCACGTAGAGCATTGGAAATCAATATCATCTTTCGTTAGGCCTACGCATTCTTCATGGAACCATTTTTGGCATACTGGGCACTGACGTATGTCTTTAAAACTCTCTGTGTTACAAGCATGACAGTACCATTTATCAAAAGTATCATTTAGTGTCCGTTTCTGTTTCTATTTTTTAATTCCAGTTCTTTAGTCCAGTTTTCAGTTTAAACTGTTTCTTTTCTTTATTTCTTCTAATACGACGAAATGTTTTTAAACATCTTTTCGTCTTCTTCTTTGCCTGCTATAGCTATTCATTATTTGTTTCTTTCTCACGTTGGTGTTTTTCATTAACTTTTTCAGCAAACAAATATTTGGTTACAATCCGAGCTTTATAATTAATGGTCTTACGTCTTGGCTTATTTTGTTTCACCACAGCTAAATTCAGCGTCGGTATCAGCTTCTGAAATCGAGACTTTACGAGTTTTTTGGCTTTCATTGTCGATAGGGGCAAGTTGTCTTCAGAATCACTTGCTGTTGTAGAGCCATCATGTACTTGTCTTATACTGTAGAAATCACTATATGTTTTATTCTTTTTAGGAGTTTGTTCTTGCCTTGATATTGGATCCACATTTTCATTATCAGAGGAACTGTATACGTCACGGATATTTTGAGGCGCAAAGTTTTGTCGCGGAACAAGTGATTCTGCAATAGAAGTATCAGATTCAGAGCTATAAATTGACAGTCGTCTTATTGATGCAGCATACTGGTTTAGTCCTGTTAGTGAGTTTGAATTTTCAAGATCAGTATCAGATGAGCTGCAATTAACTAAACGTCTTTTTACCAATTTAACAATGTGCTTATTTAGTTTCTGCGCTCGTCCTGGGTTTAATATTTGAACCTTGCGCTTTGATATATCGGGATGTCTTTTTAAAAATAATTTTAACCACACCAGCTCGCTTTGAAGTTTGATTAAAATTGTTAGGAATTTTCTGTTGATCGCAAAATAGAAAAGCTTGATGACGAATAACATTTGGCGTTAAAGGAAATCCTATGGAGGCAAGTCTTTTAATCCTTGACGCCAAATCATTTTCTTGTTCTGGTGTTAAAACTGTACGTCGTCCTATTTGTTTTTCAACTTTTCCAGATGATAAATGGTTTACCAAAGTTCTTCTGGGTATAGAATAATGCGCAGCTGCAGCACGCTGTGACATCAGTCCGTCTTGAGCTGCAGTCTTTGCAGCTCGTAATTGCTGAAGTGACCAAAGTCCTCGACGTTTTTTAAAAGGAGGTTCCATAATTAGCTCAGTTAATTATTCTAAAAAGGAAATAAATAAGCTCAAGCAAAGCAAATACAGGTGAAACAAATAAAACCTACAATTATTTATTGGATTAAGTACCTATTTAAACGTTTCAATTATTACATTAGTTCGTAAGTTCAATTGTTACATTAGTTAGCAAGTTTTTAATTATTACATTATACAGGCATATTAAGTAATGAAGTAATGAGCAAGATTTAAAAAAATATATTATGAAAAATGTAAAAAAAAGTTATGCGATTGTCAAAAAAACATATCATTCCATTACTTTAATAAGGGCCGGCTCTTTTTACCGACCACCTAAGTGGCCCTTATTAGAAAATGAGAGTGATTTTAGGCTTTTCTTTGTAAAATTGATAATTGTCAATATAGCGATTGAACTTACCTTGATTAGTTAACTCTTATGATTACTTTTTACTATGAAACAGAAAAATTTACAAACAGCAAGCTATTTTACACACAATTAATAATGTTTATGGAGAGATTTTTACTATCGAGTGACGTCAACCAACTCTTTGGACAGATTCTTGGCTACTGACAAGATGTTGGATCGTGCTATTATGCGGCAATGATATTAAGCTTTCCTCTTGGTTCTCTATATGTGTGCGGAAGGGCCATCTTATAAATACCTTGGAAGTGTATTTTTGTAGTAGTGGCCCTTGCAAAACGCCGGCTCTTATTACCCGCAGGTACCTTATTTACTGTCTCCATTTCAATCTCAAAACATCTGATTCTTTTGCAAACGCCACACACACCACAATTTGTAACCAAATTATGCAATACCCAATAAACAAGCCCTTGACAAGAAGTATAACATCAAAACCATATATTTACATCACGAATGTTCACGATAACGAGATTTCAATCGAGTAGATTTAGAAATTAGATTAACTTGCCATTAAACGAGAATTTTGTATTTTATATAAGTAAACTTAAATAATTTGATAGACAAAATACACTTTGTTGTACATCACTTTAGATTACGAGTACCTATCCACACGAACTTAATTATACAGAGTATTTTAACGTACACAGGCGGTCTTATCGCTAAGTAGCGTTTTTTTACAGAGGATGGATGAGATGCTAAGATTTATGAAAATTCAGTAATAATATATTTTATTAATGGCAGAAAAAAAGCGATGTCTCAAAATCAGGTTAAGGAATGAACGTAATAAAAATTCCACCGGAAAGAAGCCTAATGGTAAAAATCCATTCGAGAGCATATAGATATCAATATCTACAAACATTCAATTTGCGTTTCGAATTGTAAAAGAAATGTAATACTTAGTACATAATAAGGTAAAGAAAAATCAATATTATATTCTTCACTTAAATGACCAAGGTTTTTTGAACTGTCCTTGTTTGGATCTATTTATGTTATATCTACCATTGTTCTAGAATGTTAATTTTAACGAGAAGAAACGATTAAGAGACTGCTACTCCATAGTTACGTTTCTAAATAACCTACGTCGATTGTAATTATCTGCTTATTTGATAGCGATCGTTATTTTTTTTAGAAAAAATTATCCGCCAATACGCAATGTTCTCCAACTCTTCTCCTATATAGAGATAGAGAAGAAGCTTTTGCCCGGCAGGGGGACGTTTACAGGTTGATTCCATTCAGATCATTGTCAAGTTGGATAATATCAACAACTTTCATCGAGATTTCATTTTACGATTGGTTGACGAGGTGGTCATAGCAACTGTATATTGCGTTAGGAGTCGCGGTTTCGATTCCCGCTCATGACAAATGTTTGTATTGCCTATACAGATGTTTCGTCATCGTCTGGGCGTTTGTGTTTGCATTGTGTTTCCGGGCTCCCGACACAGGATTTTATTCTACGTTGGTGGGTTGGGTTGCGTTGAGTGTGAGGCGATAATCTTGTTCAGATATTACCTGTAAAAATCAGCGCGGAATATTACGAAGATAACCCCGGTCGTAGCATGATTAGCTACCATTTTACTCTTACGCGTTTACTACACATCCGCTTTAGTTGTAGTTAGATAGTACTATAAAATTTTATGAATATTATACAATGAACCTACTATGATAATTTTTTTGTAACATGTTTGAAAAACTATTTGTGGCAAGACGGTAGATTTTTTGCATCAATAAATACGTCAGGTAAAAATATTTATAACATTTGTTTATTAATACCGGTGTAAACGGTTTGTAATATTTATTTTTAACTATTACGAAAACCAGCACGTACCCGACGAATCTCTAGTAAATATACAATAATAGTTTCGAGGGAGAAATTTTCCATTTCACTATGAAAAGTTATATAAAGAAGCAGCATCACCCATAAATTGACTGTAAATAATTGCAATGGTCGGTGCTAGTAGATTTTATCACGGAATTAAACCAGCGTACGCATTTCCGGAACACCGAGGCGAGACAACGAAAGTCAGATAGTTCGTTCACTTTATCTAACAGAGAACTGCTTAATGATGATAAAATTTTAATACGTTTAAATAATTACAACAGTTGAAAATAGGTGTTAACCTGATGTCGAAAATATTTATTGTATTTATTACACTACGCACACATAGCGATCGTATAATTTTTAGAGAGGTACTTGAAAAGTAATGGAGTTGTGAAATGCGGAGGAAGGCAATAAATACGAGCTTGTTAAAATTGGATTTAAACTGTTATATAAATAATAAGAGTATCCAAAAAATTTTTTATGTAGGTATTTTAATATATAATTGTAATTATCTTAAGTTGTCTCTATTATAATAATTATTATTTTGTATTTGTATATTATAGTGTACAATAAAGCGTAAATAAATATTTTCATTTGTATATATAATTTGATTGCCGTGCGTTGACCGGCAGTAGGGGCGTGCGATAATTATCGATAATTTTTCGATAGTTTTCATCCTTTATTCGATAATTATCGAGTAATCCGATAATTATCGAACTGCCCGATAACTATCGATAACACAATACAATAATTATCGATAATTTTTTCCGATGAACATCCCTAACCGTCAGAGAATAATAGAGATCGGCTCTTTCTTGCCGAGATGTCGTAAAAGGCGACTAAGACTATAGTGGTGAGAATAACCGTATACCAACCAGTACTAAGTCAGGACATACATACATATATTTGGATACATATATTATATGGCGGAAATATAATAAAATTTGGTCGCGTCCGACGTGCTAGCCTACAATTATGTGAATGTTGTGAGTTTCAAAATTAAACACCATTCACAAATTGCAATGTTTTTACGTAAGTTTTTCGAATTATCGTCCATTGTGTTAATTGTATGTGAGAATTGCTTTGATATCGGGAACGAGTTATACAATTATATTATTAAATTGTTTTGCTTCCGTGCTGGTTTAAAAACATATTTCTTTTTTTTTACTTTTTAAAATAAAACAATTTTGCAATATATGGTTGCATTCAAAACTGGGTCGGGTCATCTATATTTACATATTTGTTAATAAATTCATATTTTAATAAAATCGTAGCGAGGCCAATTCTATTTTATTTTTATTGATTTTTTTAAACGACAATAATTGTTACGTGTGTGTATATACAAAAACAATTTATTTTTTTAATTATAATAATAATAGCTATTTTTTATAAACTTACAAATCCAAAAAAAAACCAATCGATTTGGATTAAGCATCTAATTATTTATATTAGCATAATTATAGCTAGTATGCCTGGATGACTAGGTGGTCAATTTAGTAAAACAAAACCAAGTAAAACCGCACGGATCGGCTAGCTTATTATAAATACCATTTTTAACTTTTATTTTTATTTTAGAGTCTAACGGCGAGTTGCACGAAACCGTCGCTAACTTTCCGTTAGTTAAGTTGCAATTAATCTTAAAATTAGTTGATCTTATGATTAATTTAAAGCCGTTGGAATTAATTATCCGTTAGATAGGTCTTTAATTAAATTAATTTTTTTTTAACTTAATCAGATGTAGGTTTCGTGCAACAGATAATCACGATTCTTGTGATTAAATTAGTTTAATAAACACTTAAATTTTAAATGTTTCGTGCAACTCGGCGTAAGTAAGTAGAAGACATTAAAGTGAGAAAAGTTTATATACTTAAAGTTTTATTTTTAAAAATGCAATTTTGCAATTGTGCAATGCAATTCAATATATTTTATTGATACAATTGGATTAGTTTAGATTTATAGTAACCAAAACACTAAATTCTTTTTTTGTTTTTATTCTAGATTCTATTTTTTATATTGTAAGATTTCTTAATTTTTATTTTGTTTTTACGTTTATTAGTTATTATTTTTCATTTTTTTTTCTTAATTATTTTAGTTATTTTCTTTTAAATTTTTTACTTTAACTAGTATATCAGCAGCAAGTCACTTATTTCTTATGCATGTTGTGATTACCTTTTATTACAAGTACAGTTACATAGTACCCATAACTAAACTCGTGTTTAAGAATTTAAGTGTTGTATTGTATATTGGTAAACTAATTAAAAAAAAAAATAATAATCATCATCAATAATTTATTTTAATATTACGTGCTTTTGCAATATTATCTAATACGCTACGGTGACTAATATCTGAATACAAATGCGCAATGACTATCAATATTCCGTTTGACGATTACACCAGCTATGTCACTAACGGCGAGTTGCACGAAACCGTCGCTAACTTTCCGTTAGTTAAGTTGCAATTAATCTTAAAATTAGTTGATCTAATGATTAATTTAAAGCTGTTGGAATTAATCATCCGTTAGATAGGTCTTTAATTAAACTATTTTTTTTTTGTTAACTTAATCAGATGTAGGTTTCGTGCAACAGATAATCACGATTCTTGTGATTAAATTAGTTTAATGAACACTTAAATTTAAAATTTGTTTCGTGCAACTCGGCGTAAGGCTGATGTGACATACAATTTTTTAAACCGCACCTTGATTTCACAAGGAGCCGGATGGATATAGAAAATTTCATCGGTTGCTGATAAAGTTTATTTCGAGCATAAGTTTCGGATAGGCTATCAGAGACTTTATGAGCAGGCGGTAAAACAAGTCCTTACTGCTTGTTTCATATCTACTAATAAACTACAAGTTATGGTTACACACGTTATAGATAGAATCATCCGACAGATAATGGAGTTTGATGGTGAAAAAGAGAAAACATATCAGAGACTTTTATCTGTTAGATACCGTTACATATACGATAACTCTGAATTATTTGATTTCTTATCAACGACCGAATTAGCTCTATATATCTCGTAGTTCCTTGTGGTCCTCGTATGTCCTAGTGGAATTCCCCGCCATGCCTCGAAAAGCACGTAAAGATGTCGGTCACGGTTGTTATCATAGACACCTGATGATGATCATTACTCATGGTAGTTAAATTATTCGCCAATCCGCAGTGGAGCAGAGTCGTAGATTAAGTTCCAATCTTTCTCCTATATGGAGAAGAGGCCTTTTCCCAGCAGTGGGTCGTTTACAGGCTGATTCAATTCAGTTCAGTTCATCTCGTAGTTTCCTAACTAAAGGTAGAATTTTGACACAATACATATGAAATTTACGAGAATAATCAGAGACAGATTGGTAAAATCAGCCGTGAGATAATTTTAAACTTTCGCGATGTACACATTTTACTCATATTTATTATAATATGTTCGAGATTAACGGCGATAATAATCATAAACATATCATATGATATCCAGTAATTTAGGTCCGGAAACACAACATAAAACATAAACGCGTAGACCACTAGACACTAGTTATGTGTAGCACTTACCTAAGATGTCCACCAAATTAAGGTAAACTAGGTATATATACGTAATTACATATATGTACTTTATATTTTAGTTAGACGTTTTAACTATGACAACCGTTTCAGTGTAGTAGTGCGAGTAGTCACCTTAACGCCGACGGTTGCTGGTTCTATTACCGTTCGGGGCAGATATTTGTATTTTTTACAAAGTAACTATTTGTTTCTGGTTTGGGTGCATGTCCTTTTGGTCTCCCCACCCGTAACTAGGAGAGCACGTAAAGCTGCCGGTCCCGGTCGTTATCATAGACACCTAACAGCGATAGATATATATCGTTATTCATGATAGGAAATTATCAGCCAACTCGAAGTGAAGCGGTCTGGTGGATTAAGCCTTCCATACCAATCTTTCTCCTATATTAAGAAGATGCCTTTTCTCAGCAGTGCTTTTTTGCAGGCTGATTAAGTTTATTATTATTATTTTATTAATAGCATTAGAATACCGTCACCTAAGTTACATTACTATCGACATATAACGATCGTATTGACGTCGTCTGGACTGACCGATATATTAAAAAAAAAATGTTTAACATAACACACGCGGTCGTCCGTTCCTAATGTAGGCAACTTAATGCCTGTGTTTTAGGTAACAGCCGACTGATAAACTTTTTTTTTTGTAATATATAAATAAATATACACCCAGATTTCGATTTCGTCGAACCGATAAGACGAGTTTCGCAAATTCTCAACTAGCGTGTAAAAGTTGAAAACTATCATTATGAAAAATTAAACGTTGCTATCGCTTATCGATCCTAAGAGTGTATAATTAGTTTGATATGCTATTAGATAACAATCAGCTCTTTTCTTCGATGTAACAATTCAAGGTGAAACGTCGCTGGCTTTTAAATACTGATACCCGCGATTTAATCTGCGTCGCTTACGATTTCGCTGCAAATGTTTGTAGAGTAACTCTACTTGATGAAACCTACACCAGATTTCAAGTAACAGCTCCAGGATCATAACTTTGAATACTATTCAATTTTGTGCTGAAGATTTCGCGTGCTGTCGAAACATATGGACAGACAAAATTCTAAAAATAATCGTTTTGACTTCTGTTTCTCTCATAAAGAATACAACTACAATTTGTTTTTCGTAAATATCATTAATGGACGGTCATCGGTCTATTACAAATTTATAATAAGTGTAGTTACGTTGATTTTATTAGTATTTCAAAAATGTTAAGTATATGTTAGTACTATATATGATTTTATCTGATAAAATAAAGATAATTATGAATGTTATAAAAAGCGATACACAAGTAAATAAAGATATTTAAAATGTATGATATACAAATGATATATTTTTTTTAAATGTTTTAATATAAAAATAATGAACGTATATCTAGGTCAAGATCCGCATACAAGTTGCATATTCAACGCCTTAGGCTTTAAAAATTACGAACCCCAATTGGCCAACATGTTGTCAGATGATAAAATAAAACTCGTTATTTTTAAATAATTGCCATTAATTGCGGTTCCGCTAAATATATGGATCGATAATTTAATGACATTCACGATCGACATTAACGTCAAAATACGTCTTGAATATTTTTAACTTAAAAACGCATATTTAAAATAATAACAGTTTTTTAATAACTGTAACACGAAAGCCGTTTGAAGTTAATTAATGTATGTAGGAATTGAGTAATAGTCTTTATTTTAAATATGCCAATTTGCAATTTTTGTGCTTGGCGTAGTTTACAGCGAACTATTTGTTAGGAGGAAGCTAGTAAATTGACACTGCATGCATTTAAAGCGACCTTAATATTAACGACTGTCTGATTGACAAATTAATAAAAGCTTTACATTTTGATGTGTTACAGTAATTAAATAAGTAGGTCGGTGGTATTTTTTTTAATAAGAAGCTGTTCTATTATATTTACGCGAATTTTACTCATTTAATTAAAAGTCTATATCGGATTTTATCGCGTTTATTTATAACTTTAATTACAGTTTCACAATATTTTAAATTATTTCGGACACCCACCACCTCCCCCGAGATCGTGGACGCTGTAAAGGGTCCGAAACGTCGGGAAATAATTTAAAATATTGTTAAACTGTAAAGTTTTAAATAAACGCGATAAAATCCGATATAGACTTTTAATTAATAAGAAGCTGATTAAACCAATTTATTTATTAATACAATTACGTGCGATCATTATAATTTTACTATTAAGCCATATATATGAATAACTATAGATGTATGTGTTTTAATTTTTAATAGTGTGAGTTCACGATGTCTTCGTGATCTCAATGATTAACACCGATGCGCTAAACTAACTTTCACGATACTCGTATAACATCGAAATAGTACGTTAAACGCGTCTTTGATACGATTATTGAAATCAATTCACATAAACTTGGTTTATTTATTTATTTTTATGGAGAAAAAACCGTACATAATAAATTTCATATTGACACGAAAGTAAGTTTGTTTGTTACGCTTTCACGTGAAAACTACTTAACCGATCATCATGAAACTTTGTACACATACGTAATCTTGGAGGTATTAGAAATAACATTTTTTTTAATAAACACATGTACAAAAAAATAAGCTAGAAAACTTTAAAGATATTTTAAAAAAATACACATACACCATGACCGTTAACATGGTAATTCACAAATTAATTGCGTAAGGAGGGGCGATACATATTCAAAAAAAGTAAATGATAGTACAAAATTTTAGTTTAAAAAAAATATTACAATATATATTTAAAAAAAAACAACGACGAAAAAGAGAAATGATAATATCATAATAAATTAAATACAATATCAATTATATTTAGTTACATAATAATTAATAAACAATTTTCCCATTAGTTAAAATGTTTTTAAAATACTAAGTATATTTGACCAGAGAGAGCCGAAACATAATTACTATAACATTTTTTTAAAACCCTGTTATACTGAGTACGGCTCCTATTTAGAAAAGTACGAGTATTTGCAGTGGACTCGGTTTTGTTTGCAGCGAAATTAATCTTTTTAGAATTGTGTCCTGGATAATTATAAATTAGAGAACAGAAGATGGATGCAGTATAAATTATTACTCATCCAAAAACACGGTAGCTATGTATGTATATTATTAGGTAGTTTATTTAAAATGTTTGCATAACTTGAAGGTTCTGCCGTATGTTTAATATTTGTTCTATTATCACCATTTTGCACACCACTATTTTGTTAATACGTCAAAAATAATACACATAGATATGACGAACGATATCAAGACAGGCTGATTTTTAAAAAAATATAAATTAGTCCTTGGTTTTTCCTTATCTTTTGTATCTCCGTTATTAATACTGAGCAAATTTGACTATTTATATTATTTTTATTTGAAAATACTATTTTCTACTTTCATTTTAATAAAAAGGATTACAAATTCAATTAAAAATTATTGCGTTAAATGTATCATGTACGCAATAAACTTGCTATTTCAATTATTTTTAATATAATCTGTTCTTACTGTGAATTTATTTTATTTCAGGGTCGTTGAACTTATCATCTACGTTTAAGGGGCAGAGGGGACATTTTGAATAGGAGATAGAACGAGCATTGAGCTTAACATTGATTTAAGGGCGTCGACGCCATAGAATAACTATGCAGCGAGTATCAAATATTATATCCGTTTTCGTTTCTATAGTTTTATTTGCATATTCCGTCGTTATAGGGTTCGACAACATTTCATTGACTTGATACGTGGTATAGAATATTACGATGTAGAGTTTTATAGACAAAAAATATATTATTCTATAAAAAAAAAATAAAAAAAATGGTTAGGTTAAGAAAGATGATTAAATTAATAAACAACCATATTCACACTTTCAATTTGTGTTACTGAATAATGAACACGCTCCGAACAGACTGCATCTATCACCGCGCGGTTAATGAAGATTACATACACACGTATTTCAATATCGAAGTGAATTTAGTAAAGTAAACATTTTTACATTCCTAAAATAGACTACGGTTACAAAACTCGCTCACTACTCAACATACGATATAGAATACCTAATAAGCGGATCGGTTTAAGAAATCTCGTGCGCTAACCCGCGAGGGTTCAACGACCCGTTGGTGCCGGCTAAGCAAGACGCTGCGCGGGTGCAGGCTTATTGTAGTCTATACTATGTTCTGACCAAACGGCTTCGCTAATAGTTCCATTCCAAGGTCGGGGCTTTAAATAAAGTGACTGATTAATGTCATACATCACATCATTTTCGAGTGTAGATAATTGAATTGTCACACGCCTTCTTGGTCACGTAAATGAGCGTACCGTATTGTGAGATTAATTGGGACATTAGATAATTAAGTATTGCGTTCTCGTTATCGTTTTAGTTACGATTTAATGTTACTATAATAGTTAATCGTTTTAGTAAACACGGGTTTATTTCGGAGACAAAAGTTAAGAGTACAAAGTACGTGATTACAGTTTAAATACGAAAACCCACGGTAAATGAGCTTGTTCTTTTTTGTCACACGTTTTTGTTAACACGTAATTGACGTCATTCCGAACAATAGCTTGACGATAACGATGACAAAGAGGATAAGATATAGGAATAAAAAAATATATATTATCAGATAAAATTTACAAAGCAAAAACATTTATAACTAAACCTCAAAAATTTATACTTCATTTACAATTTTTAAATAGAAAGACCGTGACCAGTGAGTTATGGGAAAATTCGTACAGATGAACCAGTTTGTAAAAGTCGGTTGATCAATTTTTCAAATTGTACTTTCAAAAATATGAATTGAAGAAAGCGCTTTTATTTCGACGATCGAGATACTTTCTTCGATGCTCCTCGTTTAAATTTCATCAAACTGTTTTGTGATTTATTTTTTACCGTGTCAGATGTCACACGAATATTATATAACAAATGTTCATTTGAAAGTGAGTTGAAGTCATAATTTTATTTCAAAGATGATATATTAACATTACATTTATATTTTATAATTACGAAACTAATAGAAAAAATTGGGGTTTATACTGTTCTCTTATATTTACGCGAATTTTATTCATAATTAAAAGTCTATATCATCATCCCCCGAGATCATGGACGCTGTAAAGGGTCCGAAACGTCGCGAAATAATTTTTAATATTAAACTGTAAAGTTTTAAATAAACGCGATAAAATCCGACATAGACTTTTAATTATGAATTGTGGTTTATTTTAGATTTTTAACAATAAAATATATACAAATAAACTATGTATTTAAAGTATTGTAAAGTCTTAACTTCTTTAAAATAATTGAACGTACGTATGTATATGTTCGCTATTTTCAATAAATAATAATCGTGTTTTCAAATTACATTTTCATAGTTTTTGGATTAACTCCAGTAATCGCAGAAACAAGATAATCTGTTTCTGCTGGTCCATTTCTTAGATCTGATACGAGGGACTTTTTTATATAATGGAGACATGGTCTGCTTATTAAAGTTTGTGGGAAAGCGTACAAAGTAATTGCACCGTCAATTTTATCCAAGTTTCTATGCGTCAATGTCATTTATCCGAGAGTTTTTATCTGCATTCGTCAAGCATAATTAATCTTCGTAACTAATTATATTAAATATGTAAATTAAGTAACTAGATAACATTAATGCAAAACGTTTTGAAAGATGAGGCAATCGACGTTTCGAAAGGTGAAATTGTGTACAAGGCTACGACGAATAAATAAAAATTCTTACATCGGTAAAGCATGTGCATATGCAAATAAATAGATAATTATATGAAACCATGCAATAGAATGGGACGTAACCGACGAATAGATAAACATATCTTTGTGCATAGAAAATGAACAGCAAAATTCTCAATCGTAAACTTTCTATTCGTTTATCAAAAATCTAATCAGATTCTTGTTACCATTTGAAGGCGTATTTTTATTCACTTGCTTTTTAGAATCGAATGTTATAAAAGCCTAGCGTTTATAGTCGATTTGATATGTCATTGCCTCGAATGATATAATGTGATTATAATCATTGTCACGGCAGTCGATGTGAATATCGAGTATGTTCGTGGCGGTAGAAAGCGTGGGTGATCGGCAATTAATGGCAACACCAACATCAGCTAGAGATCTGCTTCTTGCTATTGTTCAGTTGCCATGTTTAATTAGTGGCGAAAGTTGTGCGTGAAAGTTTCCACAAATGTTCCCACATGAGAGCTTCGTATTGTTAATTTTCTTATTACGTTCGGTGTTACGTATCAAGGCCGTTACGATTATTTAATTTCAGGCAAACGACGAACCTACTGATTGCAATTTACAAGTCGTAGCTTACAAGAATGCGTTATCGGAAACCGGTTCGAAGCAGACGATACTATAATATATTATATCGGGTTTTATTTAGGCTGGGTACTAAATCCACGGAATGAAGTCATTATGTAATTACGTTCATACCTATATTGTATTATAATTTAATGTACCGGTTATTAGGTATTTCACGAATGTTGTTTATAAAAATCGCAAGTAGTAATACGTCGTGGCGGTAATCAGAGGTTATTGAATCAGAACTATTTATTGCGATTACACTGCGGTTTAACGCCTGCTCCAAAATTAGATTACGGGCTTACATTTTATCTTAATATTGTTGTGAATGCAATTGGTATCAATTTTTTATTTAATCTTAACGGTTTGTTTTATCGACCTTGATTTTGTTTTTGACAAAAAATGTGTAGACTTTTACAAATAAATTACTTTAGCTAATAGTTTTATTACTTTATAGTAATAAGTTAATAATTGTAAACACATCTAGCTATATGACATCGTAAAACATCTTCTTTCATCTCAACCGCGTTAAAACTTAAGTACTACAGTTCAAACTAAATGGAGCCCTAGCTTGATATCATAAGGTCTCAGTGTCTTGAGTCAATTACAGACTAATAAATATTTTTGCTCTTTAAAATATAAGTAGAGATTAGATATTTAACATGGCTGACCGTAGTAGTAATATTGTTAAAATTATCATTTTTTATTTTAAATATTATTTTTTAACAATAATATTGGACAGTTTGATTTATGTCGCATCCATTTAACTACTTGAGATGGTTAAATTAAATAGAATTTTATATTATACAGCGGTTAAAGAAGCGCATCGTAAAAAATCTTAGATAGTTTTCTAAGGTTGTATGTTCAGGGCAAAAGTGGAACGTTTCATTAATATTTTAGTGGTCATAAAACCGAAACCACAATATTCTTATTACATGTACGTTTGATGGGAAACGAATGGACTTTTTTTGTAACGTTTCCCACACTTGATTATCATGATATTGACGCCTCAAATTATTAATAATAAATCAGGGTTACCACAAAAATAAAACCGACAACTTGTGAGTCGCACTTGCGTACGAGGTTCCCTAACAAATATCTGAACTGAAACGAATCAGCCTGTGAACGTCCCAGTACTGGACAAAGGTATTACTGGTACTCCATATTGGAAAAAGGGTTTCAGCTTAAGGCCGAGACTCCACCAGGGCGGAGATGTGTTTAAACAATCAATAGAATTTCGTTATTCACACACCTCGTCTCCCCTCCGCTTCAGTGGATAACACTGAACGAAATTCTATTGGTTGTTAAAACACATCTCCGCACATCTCCGCTCTGGTGGAGTCTCGGCCTAATCAACCACGCTGCTTCACTGCAAAAGAATACCGTGTATCTTAATTGTGTCTGTGTTATTCTGTCTTCACTTTCTTGTCTTCGGAGAGGAAAGAAATATACATTACATACAAAGTAACTTTTACACATAATATTTTCGATCATGTTACCGCTGATAAGTAAATGGCACTAAGATTCATCACTTTATAATATCACCTACTATAGTTGTGTAGTTAAAAGATTATGTATCATGTATTTAAAAAAAATTATAACATTAACAATGAACGAGCTAGTTTAATTGCAGAACGTTTTCCATTGTAAAATACTTCTCACGGTACAGGCAAGGATTTTATAACTTGAGTATGTACGCAATTATATCGCATCTTTATTTACGTATATTATACCTACTTATTCAGGCTTCGTAAAGCTGAAATATTTACTGCTCTGCTACTAAAAAGGATATTGCTTTGCTAACTACACTATTGTTAGAGGAAATAGAAGAAACATAATTATGCTTAACAAAATCGAGATGAAAATTTACGTTGTGTAATGTATAAACACGTTCTCGTGTTCTTTTAATTTAAAATTAAAACTAGAGTTGTCGTTCCCTCAGAATTACACCTAAACTTGTAAGATTGATGATAATGGATTTACATTAATGGTTAATCTATAGCAAGCAGCTATAAGTAATTTCATGTTTAACGTAACAGACAACAGTTCCGGTGTAGTCGTCGTCTTAATGCCGGCGGTCGCGGGTTCGATTGCCGCTCGGGGCAGATATTTGTATGTGTACAAATATTTGTTTCTCGTCTGGGTGTATGTCCTTGTGGATCTACCCACCGTGCCTCGGAGAGCACGTAAAGCCGTCGGTCCCGGTTGTTATCATAGACACTTGATAGTGATCGTTACTCAAGATAGATAAATTAACCGCCAACCTCGATTGATGCGTGGTGGAATAAGTTCCAACCCTTCTTCTTCATGGAGAAAAGCCCTTTACCCAGCAGAGGGACTTTTACAGGCTGATTCAGTTCAGTTTAACATCCTATTTGACCAGCTTTGATAAAGAGGCTGCTGTACAATGCTGTACGGTAAGCCTGTAGACGTATCACCGCTGGGCAGTGACCTCATGCGCTATGAAGGATATATCGTCATAGTCGTAGAATAGTGACGGATCTTACAAATTTAAAACTTTACAGGGCAGACACTTCAAATATACAAAAATAACAATATAACTGTTTGAAACGTCTGCCCTGCAAACTTTCGAACCTGCAAGATCCGTCACTATTCTACGACTATGACGATATGTTGAAACATAATCAGCCGCGTAGTTCCACTGCGGCTTAGCGGATACACATGTGCCAAATGTTTCACCAAGTCTCACACATTTAATTGCGAGATGAATTTTGAAGACACTAACACTTGAAATCTCAACGGTACTAGCATTTGTTTGAACCAGCAACCGTCTAGTGTCGATTCACGTTTTTTATCCTCTGGGCCATTCCGAAGTAGACAATGTACCTAAATTAATTTATCGAATCGAACTGGTATATTACACGATTGAAATGGATATTAACACACACACACACATACATTCTAAAACACCTTAGATTCTTAATTTTACTTGAATATTAATATAGATTAATGGTGTATGTGTGTGAAAGTGAATTTATTTGTCTAGCTTTCAAAGCTAGCTAACACTCCAATTAATTTTCATGTTGGACACGATTACCTATAAGTAACAGTTATTACTAGTTTTTTATAATGCAACATTTAGTACAAACCGCTGCACATACCAAAATAATTGAACCCATTAAGGAAATAAATAATATAACCAATTAATTCAAATTTCGTACTGATTTTAATTATATTTTAATACTAGATGTACTTGTGATTTTGTTCGAGATTACACATTCGCTGTCCCAAGAGAATCGTAGTCAATTTCTTGGGGAAAAAAGTATCCAACGTCTAAACCAATGGACTCAAATCATTCCAAGTTCATTCATATACTTAAGACATATAGACGGAAATGAAAAAGGAAAAAAATACAGTACACAGGTTTAATTAAGTATTGATTATAGAACAATAATTTTCAAAATATCTTCAATGTTGAAAATTATTGGATCTGATAGTTTTATTATAAGTATATATAAAATATTTTACCGACACTAAAAACTTAGAAAAACTTAAAAACGGAAGATACGGTCGCGTATTTAATGTTGTATTTTATATTACAAGGTTAATTTTTTTTTCTAGAGACGAAAAATATTATTTTAATATTTACCGGTCTAGACTTTAATTTTTATATACAAAACTTAAATGAGATTAAACTGCAGTATTAGTAGATTATAAAATCCTTAGCATAAACTTTATGACAGACAGTTTTTTTTATCGATACTAATATCCTATATATAAACCTTATCTTCTTAATGTCTTTGTCTGTATGAACGTGTTCTTAGGAGATAACCAGCTCCATATAAAACATTCACAATTCGTTAAACAGCCTTCTTCTTCGGAGAGATTATAGGCTATAAAATATCTTGCTATGACTAATATTATAAAAGCAACAGACCAAGCTGTCACAAAACAATTTATCAACACCGCTTTACCTGTATCTAGTTAGGCAATTATCAAAATATTTTTGATTTTTAAGTACCTACCAAAGCCTCTATACATCCTATACACCGCACCTTAGTTATATTATCACATATCTTATAGACTCTTACTAATATTATACATGTGTAAGTTTGGATTGATGTTTGTTACTACGCACAAACTACTAAACTGATTGCAGTGAAATGATTTCATACTTTTATTCTGACATTCCCATAGGATCGGAAATTACGCGGGTAAAATCGCGAGGCGCATACGCGCAGCTAGTTATATTGAAATGAACTGAATTAGCCTGTAGCGTCCCACTGCTGGACAAAAGTCTCTTCTACATATAGAAGGGTTAGAGCACAGTATACACTATATATAAATGTTAGAAATTACACAAATAAAACTTGCAAAAGCTACGAGTTAAAATTTGAAACAGCTGTTAAAACGTAACACGATATGAACGGTTAGGGAGATGCGGGGCAAAGCGTTACCGCATTGATTAAATTAAACCGAGAGAGGTCCCCTCGCTTGAATGGCTGGATCTATGTGCAGTGCACACATTAATTTAGGTAATTGACGCACAGCGACCGCCGAACGAATTGATGAATGAAGATTTTTCTGAAGATAGTCGACGCAACGCTTTGACGTGTCCAAACATTTATTTCTATTTATTTTATCGAGAATTGCTTATCCGAGTACATTTATCAATTAAGTTAATTAAGTTATTTCATTGAAAGATCAAAACACTCGACTTTTATTTGTTTAATGGACAAACAAACAAAATACATATTAGGTAGTAATACATCGATTTAATGTTTATTTTTATTTGTTACATTGTTACACAAAGTGATATGATTGTGACATGACAGTGACATTTTATTGTTACCGATCCGCTGACAATGATGATGATAGCGTGTAATACAGCCTATTTTACTTCTGAATGACGTATCTTTCTAATGGTTGATGAGTTATTAACATTTTTCATTAATTACCCGACCGCCAGAAGGAGGGGTATGTTTTTACAGAGTATTTATGTATGTATGTATGTATAATTGTTTGTGTCGCTCTGCAGCTTGAACGGATCGATGAATTTTGGCTTGAGAGATGTCATTAGATTCGTATTTACAGTAAGAGTGACACCGGGTAAATAAAAAAAAAATAAAAAAAAAATCATTTCCAAATCACACAGAAACGCAGTCGGGTTTTTTTGTTTTTTACTTTGTTTTAGAGTTCGTTAATTGTAGACTAATAAATACTTGTATAATATTAGCCTAGATAGAAAAATTATTTGTAATTATGCCATCACGACTAATTTAACACATACATATGCTTAATTTTTTATGATAATACGACATAATTAAATAAAACTTAATTAACAGTATTAAATAAGTAAATTCATATCGGTTCGAATGTATAAATAATTTGCATTTGTTATCACAAAAATATACAAATGAGCCATTTCGTGCGCATTACTCTTACAATTAGTGGCGGAAGACCATACATTACGCTGCCTAATAAATTAACGATAACGCGGTTATAAAATTATCAATATGGAGCTATCAAAACCGTTTCGCCAGCTCCCTGCCAATCCGACCGTTTCATATCGCAATAAACTAGGGACGGTACTCGTAACACCGCATGTAACGGACCGGGTGCGTAAATGTAGTTAAATAATTCCTCACAACGATGATAAAATATCATTACGATAGAAATTTCCTTGTACGAATCGCGGAAAACGTATCTCGGCGAAAGAAAACGGAACAATTATTAAAATACGTTGCGTTTAGTACGACTTTCACTGATTTTGACTTTCCAATACCATACAAGAGTGCGAGTGTTGGCTTGAGATGAACCGATTCAGCGTCGTCATGCACAATCATGTTACATCTGGAAAGTTTTAGAGGTATCTACACCGAGTGACGTGTTTAAAGCCTCGACGGACACTCTTACTTATATTGAAAATAAAAAAAAGTAACTATTGAGTTTCTGGTCGGTTCTTATAAGCAAAATCTACAATCCGAATCCGATGGCAGCTTCATATTAACTATAATTAATAGAATTATTTTGTATAATGACAATTCAAAAGTGATTTTAAAACCTACTACTACTAAAATAGTGAATTTATTATCTGGGATCGTTTAATCTTTTTCAAGATTCTTATTAAAAAAACAGAAACAGACGAGCTACCTAGAAAATTTCTAACTGCGTTCGGTATTAAGAACACAACTTGTGCTTTCTATTTTGCGTTTGTATTTTTCATACATAAAATTATTACAATGTGTAGCGAGTCTAAATGGAAAAATGATTAACAGTTAAAGTTTATGACAAGTGAAACTGGATTCTTTGCATTGTAATTACGTCAGTGAACGAGTGATTTAAGTTTATGTGCTCCATAATACTCTTAAACATTTCACTTTTAGATGTAATTAATGCTTTGATGGATGCGCTTACTAGTAATTGTAAATTAAATTTATATAATGTATTCAATTACATAATCTCCTAACAAAAATTATCTATTGAAATAGGTTTTTAAGTTGTATACCTTTAGAGTTTATCACGCATTAAAGTTAAGCAAAGCAATATAAAGACAATGGTGTGGTCTCTAAGTTTTTATTGTGTGCATTGTTTTCTATTTTTTATTAGTTCTAGGGGATAACGCTTTTAAGTAAATTAACAGTAACCATTTCTCTGAACTTTTCATTTCACTTCGCTTTAAAATAAAAAGAAATAATTTCTTTTCGGAAAACAATGTTATACTTAATTATTTTCATAATATTTTTACTATGAAATATTAATAGGTAAAATGTAACAAAGTCTATGTTTAAATTTAAAATCGTTCAGAATCTATTAAAATATAAACAACAATGAGTCGAAATACTCTACGAAGTATATAAATTAATTTATATATTATTCAACAGATACTTTATCGTAGGAATTAAATTGTATATAAAATAGATGACTAGTCTCACCGCTGTTGTAAAATGTCATAAAGATCAGACTGAGAGACGCTGAGATTTATTAAAGGGTTAAAAAACAAAAACCGACTTCAAGATTATACCAACATGTGCAAACTTTTTTTTATTTTCCTTAAAAAACGCTTTTTTCCAATAATATTCTATGGGACCACCACAAGTATTACCTACTTATTAAAAAAAAAAAAAAACATCAAAACCGATTCATTATTGACGGAATAATCGCGTAACAAACACACACGAAAAATCAGTCGAAGAGAACCTCCTCCTTTTTGAAGTCGGTTAAAAATTAGTGAATAATAAATAAAAGACCGGCTAAGCGCGAGTTTATAGTATTGAATTTAAAAAAAATGGTTATTATTTTAAGTCGTGATTACAGTTATATCAATCAATACATATCCTGTCTATCTATTACGGTTCTAAGCATATAGGCCTGTGACAAACACACGGAAGGACAGCCGAGTTTTACTAATAGAGTTCCATTGGCAACTTCTGAATATGGAACTCTAAAACATCAAAACGACAAAACTGTTTTAATAAGATAAAAAATCTCTAACGAAATAAACGACGCATGACAGTAAAATTAATTACCACATTAATGGTTCCGCGAAATCATTAAAAAATGTAGTAGCCTGTAACTTGCAAGCAGGTGGGCTAGCGAGCGTTGAATACGAAAGATCATTTACTCATTCAAATACAACAAATAAGGGATTTAACGGAAATTTAATTACGTGAAAAGATTTATAAAATCCCTTTAACGTAAGACAGAACGCACTAATGAGACATCGTAGACGGCTTACCACGTAACATCGGATGGAACAAAGCGCATTTAAATGAAAATTTTCCGTAGAAAAATCCGTCATGTGTACTAATGAATAAATTTTTATTTTCCATTACTTAAAGAAACAAAACAACAATTAACAATAAGAAGATTATTCATTAGTAAATTCTTAGTAAAAACGTTGGAAGTGATTCTTCTTTCTGTTCCAGGGTTGTAGCTTCGATTCCCACTCCGAGTATGGGTGTAATATAAATTTAATTATATTATAAAAAAATATGTATATCAGTCGGATGTTACTTAAAACACAGACATTATCTTGTCTACCTGCGGAACAGACATGAGCGTGCGTGTATGTTAATTTTTATGGTATTTTTATAACGGTAGTAAAGTATCAAGTTGACGAACGCGGGTTCAAATAGCCTACACGAGGTTCGTCAATTTTTTTAATTGCCAAATTTATCTTTAAATACAAGTCGTGCTCGAAATCTTTACGTTGCAGAACAAAGAACAATACAACATAATACAAAAATACCAAATAACAGTGGGCAACGTGGTGGATTAAGCTCTATTTTCATATATAAAGAGGAAAATTCCTCTTAATCTTATTAAAGGTGGGCGGGACATTACAGATTGTCACAGTATGTCACTGTACAATACAAAACAAAGGAATATGGGGTGAGTCGCCTGATTTTAAGAGATCTCTTTCGCCTATGTAAGTTGTTACAGCTAGGGAAGAGCCACAAATGCGTTTCTAATATTTATTGAAGGTCTAAAGAGGATTTAGAGGATCGCCAAAGACGGAGAAAGGTCTTCGGTTGAGTAAATCATATGAGCTTTAGTTACGTTACTTACAACAATGTTTTGAAACAATTCATTCAACCCACTTTTAATTATATAATTATAAATGAATGTTAGCTTACTTACCATTATAAACAGAAAAGCTATTTCTTTTTTCATACAATACTTTATATTTGTAGTTTTTATTTTCTACATTTGGATAATCTCTTAATATAAAAATATAACTTCTACTTGTGATGACAATACCTCCTAAAATGCGTATTTTCTCTCTTCGTTTCGTGCATCGATACGATCAACAGCTACCTTAATGTCTCCGTCAGAATATGAATCGCATACACTACATTAGGGCACAAGATTTATTTTATGATTCAATAAATAATAAATTACTCAATAATACTTGTTTATCAAAACGAGAACCAATTATCCAACTGTCACCACACAAACAATAACATAGTTTATAACATTGTAATCAAACGTTTTAATTCGTGTAATTCATGTAACGTTCATTTGTGAGACATTTCGATACAATTAATTTTACTATTACGGTATTCTGCCAAGTGGGACTGACGCCAGCGTTGTAAATATTGAATTTATATTGGATTCTCGGTTACGATGTAAACAAACGAACTAAATCTGTATTGATATTAATTAATTATAACCGTATCGAAGTTAAACGATACTGAATTGAACTCAATCAGCCTGTAATTATCCCACTGCTGAGCCTCTTCTCCATATAGTAAGACAAGTTGGATCTTAATCCACCACGCTGCTCCATTGTGGGTTGGTGGATAATTTTTCTCTATCATGAGTAACGATCGCTGTCAGGTGTCTATAATAACAACTGGGACCGACGGCTTTACGTGCTCTCCGAGGCACGTTAGGGAGACACACAAGGATATGAAAAAAAAGCCATTTATTAAAATAAAAAAAGTCTCAAAGACGTGTAGTGCGGCAGACATAACTTATAACAAAAAAAAAACCACCAATGGTAAAAAAAATCGCCCATAATGTCTCACGTAATTAATGGACCCCTAATGTAAAATATATACTTAAAGGTAAGTCATGGGACCTATAAAGTATGGACTAATGTTTTTACACAGAAACAAGAAGGGGATACGAGAGTCAAGTAATTGGAACAGGTAAATCACGCTGAGTTCTAGAGTGGATAAATTTGCCTTAAAAATTCGTGTTCGACGCCAAAGAAATCGCTGCGAAACTAGCATAATTCCCGGACTCCACCAGAGCGGAGATGTATTTACAAATCCTTAAATCATATATTTTATCATTATAGATCATACCCCTATATGGATTTATAATTTTATTGAACTATAAGTTTTTACTAATTAGAAATAAAGAAATCCAAACATTAAAACCTAATAAACTTTATATAATTTTCGCTAAGATCATAACTATTTAACATAAGGTATTATTTAATACAGCTATTAAATCAATTTAAAATAATTTCTACCTTAAGACCAAGGTAAAGTCTTTATTAAACAATAAATTTAACTCTTTAACTCTTCGATGTAAACAACAATTATATCTTATCGAAATTTAAATTTAACCTGTCTCGAAAAGCAATACTTAAACATATATATTGATTGTAAGTGCTACCTTCGATTGATAAAGTGCAACCTTCTGAGCGAGGTTGCGGGTGATATTTAACCATTAACCTAAAAACCTAGCAACCCGCTGGTTGTATTGCATATTCAAGATATGGGACTATGACATTGAATATGTTAAATGTTGTATTCCTTAAAGCTTTTGGGTTAAATATATTTTATGAAAGTAACGACATCTAAATATTACACTGGTGAGTAAAGGCCACTTTTTTATTTAAAAATTGTATTGTATGAGGTAGGCTCTGTAGTTTTTGTGGTTGTTTCACGGGTTGCTGATAAAATTTATCTCACACGTAATTTCCTGATATGTTTAATCAACAGGCCCTCAGGGTCTGTTTCACAACAACTTTTGAATTAACAGGTTCCGAATAAAAATATCAGCTAACAGGTAAAACCGAGTTAGATTGTGGATAAGAAAAATATAATATCATAAAATTTTATCTGTTGGATATCGTTACCCCATGACATGATGATGAAACGACATCGTTGCTAATATCTATTATAAACAAATAAATATGTTTAACATACGGTCATCTATTCCTAAAGTAGGCAACTTACTGCCCGTGTTTAGTTAACAGCCGACTGATATACATATTTATATATTTTTATTTTTTAATAAATACATAATAGGTATATAAATATCACACATATACTCTGGCGGGAACTGAAGCGGCAATTTCTGCGAGCGGAAAGCAGGTGGTCCAATGTCCACTGCGCTAACGAGCCAGCCATTATAATTAACTTAAACGACACTTATTGTTAAAGGGAAATCACATTGTGTTTCAAGTTCAAATATTAATACCTTATGAATCATTACAAACCTGTTTATTATCGGCCTTTACAAAGGTCTTCTCAGTTCATATAATCTCATCAATAAATTATATTAATCTTACCTTACCGTAAAATAAAAGTATCAGTCAGTTAAATTACCTTTAACTGACTTTAAAAAGAGAAGGCTGTCAATTTGGTTTATTTTGTTTTTGTTTTTTGACGTGTATGTTAACGCTATATGTATATCGATCATAAGCCATTGGATGTCCACTGCTGAACGTGGGCCTCCCCATCGATCTACCGAGCGACCGGTTTGAATCAGTTTCCATCCAACGGCTTCCGGCGACTCTTTTTAAGTCGTCTGTCAATCTCGTGGACGACCGTCCGACGCGACGATGCGCTTGCCGGTACGTGGTCACCACTCGAGAACCTTTCTGCTCCATCGGTCGTCAGTTCTACGAGCTATTATGTATATGACTATTGTGATTACCGTTCTAGTGTAAGTGGCGACGAAAGTTCCATTAACCTTGACGATCACGATTTAGATTTCCGCTCGAATCGGATATTTGTATTTGACGTATTTCCACCGGCCTAGCATGCTCGCACGACAAATTTCGTCTACCACTTTTCTCGTATTATCTCTCTATGTCTACAGTAGCTAACATGCGTGCACGTGATACTATTTTCGTTACGTCAATAGGAGAGATAACAGGATATATAATTAAGTTTTAAGTTAATGATCAATAATAATAATGACTTAATGACCAATAAAAGTTTTTAAGGCTGGTCTGGGTGTTTGTTCTATTAGATCACGTAAAGGCTTCTAAGTAAATAAATTATACGTCAATACGAAGTGGCGTAACGTGACGAATTCCAACCTATTTTCTTATAAGGAGCAAAGGATTAGAACCAGCAGTGGAACAGAAACAGTTTTCAGTTCAATTTAGTATTAATAGTCCCAGATATTAGCACCTACAAATAACGAACGATCTCCCCAAATAAATTATATTCATTTAAATTGATTCTATATTGTTACGAGACTGATGTTTGCGGAAATTACGATAGTATCACTTCCGCGTCACGTGATTTTCTTTGTACTTGCAACTGTTCCGATCTCGTTATTTGCACGTCATATCACATATCCTAACTGACCTCTGTTAAGATTGGAGAATGTAACCGCTATTATTAGTAATGTAACTAAATCTATCAATAATATAAAATATAATAGGTTGTTCGTATTTTACTGATATATTTACTGATTCACATTGGAGTGCGATTTGAAAATCTATTTTTGGTATATATACGATTCGTTTATCAAGACTATAATGTGCTACATAACATCTTGATAGGACCCATTGTAGTTGATCTATAATCTATAAATATATAAATAAACGCCGCACACTCGACTACTTCCAGTAGGATAAAAACACACACAAACACGCGCGCGCACACAGACACACACACACGCACAGACACAAAGACGACATAAAAAAACGCAGAGACCATTACTTACAAATACTGTATGTTCAATACAAACATTTGTTACGAGCGGGATCGAAATCACTCCCGTTAGGGTAAAAGACAGTTACTGGACCACTGCGCCAAGCCGACGTCAAACATAAATTTAAAACGAGTAAAACCGAGAGGCATCTTGTTTTGTATGAATATGCGTCGTGAGAGCATAATATCATAAGGCGGCGCTTTTATCAATAAGGTTACACCAGAGGCCGTCTATATTAACGAGCGTGATATAATTATTATTGCGATGAAAATACGGTAAAAATATTAATCCTTTTTTAATAAACTGGTTATTTCTGGGTCAATGTGATATTGCGATTAACGAACGATTGCGTTTTTCGCGATGTGAGTAAACAAGAAAAACGATAAAGTAACGTATTATTAAAATGAAAGTTTTTACGAAAAAAGTATGTTTAATCGTTTTACACAGTTATGTTTCACAAAAAGTATATAAAGAGCTGCACACACACACACACACACACACACACACACACACACACACACACACACACACACACACAAAAACACGCACCCGCGCGCGCGCTCACACACACACACACACACACACATCCGGAGTACCCGATTTGCCCTAGAATTATGGAGGATGCGGAACACGTGTTTTTTACGTGCCCCTGCTTCAACTCGCAGCGAAATAATCTGGAAATAGAAAATTCGACCAGAGACGATAGGATGAATGATGCTCTCAACGAGGACAGCATGGTATGCAACAAGCACATTCACGAAGGAGGTCCTCCAAGATCTCAGCAGGACTGAAAGGCAGCGAACTAAAGGTAAAAGCAAGTGGAAAGAATGAAGCAGTGGTTTCGAATTTAAGACGGTACTGCGTCAACTAAAGCCTCCCGCTGTGAAGTAATGCCTAATGCCTAATGCGAGCCGCGCAGCGGTTCCGCGGGGGAAGAATAGGCAGAAGACAGGAGGTTTTTAGTCGGTATGGGGATATCTCGGATATAACTGACCGGGCACAACATCTAGCCTTGATTATACGTAGAGTATTTTCCAAACCTCTGTATATATAAAAAAAGAAAGGCACAGACACACAGAGAAAGAGACACAGATACAATAGGCACGCACACACGGATGCACGCAGGCACACAGACACCTTTTTTTTCTTTGAATATTAAAATAATTCTACTAAGGAATATCATTATTCTTTTATATAAAAAATAATCTAGATCGATCTAAATTAGTAAACTAATACACAAGCTTGACAACAAATTAATTACATTGTAACGAACTTAATCCACCATGTTGCTTCACTGCGGATTAACTGGTGAAATGCCTCAGAATTTTCCTTCACAAAAAAACGAGACCAACGAAAAAAGCACTACGATAATTCTATAATCACATATAGGTACTTATTATCATAATAACTAATTATCATATACGTGACCTGTCAATACATTTACGAAAAATATTAAAATAAAAAGTATACTATTATAAAAACTTTACGTATCTGATTATGTGTATTACATTCAAATATGTATGTATAATTTAGACGGTATTGTATACAGAGACAGTATGTTCATATTTTGGTTGATGTAATGTTGCGATAAAGTCGCCATACTAGTTACTCAAACTTAAACACCAATTTTTAAATTAATACAAGAATCGTTCACCATTACATAGAGGTCGAGTACTTTTTTGCAACGTAACGGTATACCAACATACTAACATACAACATACTATCATACACGTATGAAGTGTCAATTATTTATCAATCAAACGATTTGCGAGTGACAAATAAAGGTGTATCGCAGAATCCAGGCGGCAATTAGCGCGACTATCTATGCCAAATGTCGAAAACATCTGCTCGGACGAGTCGGTCCGAGTAAAGGCGGTCGAGGTAAGGCGCTCGGTACGTATATATACTTGTTTTCGTTTTTTTTGTTACCGAGTCTGAGATACATACATTCTATCTCAATACGTTAACATATTTCATTAATGAGTTGACTAGATTATTGGAATGGGTTTCGATTAGGAGTTTTCGGTATACCTATGTCATACTTTTTTCTGTGTCGTAGGGGAATCCATTTACGGATGATATCCAGGACGCCCGGGTAGGCAGTCCTAGAAATATGTCGGACTCGGCACTTTGGGAGTGCAATATCGTACTAAGCCCCTGCGGGAGCCTTCAGCCGCTTTAATTGGAGGGTCCCGGATCTGTAGGTAACAGGATCACTCTAGCGATAGGCTGGCCTCGGCGAAAAGGCCAGACTTCTCTATAGGGACTGTCCGAGTCACCTCTGAACAGTCTCGACATATGTATGATATAACATATAACACCCAACTAGGTCCTTTTTAATAACGGCCGGTTTCTGTAACCTATCTGCCTGTGATTTTGCTTCGTAATTATAGAATTATGACAATCTGTATGGACTTTATATAAATGACAGAAAAATGACAGAGAGACTATTGTACCGGATCGTAAAACACGGTTTACGGTTTGTACAGTATATTATAAGTATATAAAACAATGGAATGGACTTGTGCAAAAAAAAATAATAATGATACTAATATACCGAATTTTTTAATCGGGACCTTTGATATGACATTTCGATTAAAAAAGAATTCTCTTATATTTTAATTCGATTAAAAATTTTGCAGGAGCTAATCTAAAAATACGATTTACAAAGAACAATTCACACCACAAATAAACCACACGTGGTCGTCTATAATTAAACGATTTATCTCGTCTGTTCACAGTTGAGACGTGAGAATTGAATTTGACCGATGACAACATCCTGTAGGTACCGCTAATCAGCGTGCTTTTTTTGTAAATTAAAACTAGTTACGTCATTTTACATTTAGTAATTAGTGATCTTTTGAATTCTTTGAATTGAGCTCAAATCAACATTAAATTACTTCTACATTTTTTTGTTAAAGATATTCGTTCTTTATTAAAAGACTTACATTAAAAATCTTTAACAAATCACTAATGTTTTAAACATTTTATTAATTTTCCGAATAAATATATATACAGTAACTTAATCTCGATCTAATCTGTAAGTATTATGAACTCGTAAACATTTCGTCATAAAAACATTAGATTTTTCTCTTAAAATGACCAGCAGAACCTTCATCGAAGGTAACATCCTGCATCAACGAATAAACTTCCTTAGAAACATTTTCCTGCATTCGATCTCGGTAGGTAGTTTACAATGCCGGACAAAAACTACTATTAATTTCTTCCGCGAAACTGCAACTGTTGAGATTACGACAATCGATTGTTTAATACGTAATATTATATATAATTACAGAGAAATTATTGAGGAAATTTTCTTTAGATGGCTTTTATTTTCTTAACAAGCTTTTGCTCTTGTCTTTACGCGCGTGGAATTTTCCAATAATGTGTAAATAATATTATAGCTTTAATAATAACTTTACTAATATCTAGACGGTATACATATTCAGTGACGTTTTAGTCTTTCCTATCTCGATAAACCGGCTATTTAATTCGCAAATGTTTTTGTATCTAAAGTCTTCTGATATATTACCATAATTACTTCTATTTTATACAGTGAATACAATTGTCAAGATAATTAGACACAGCACGAATGTACAATCAGATAAAAATAATCGCTTTAAACGTAGGAAGCTGATATAAGCCTCTTCTATTATTTATTATCTCTGTTTTAGAGATGATTTTCTTACCCGTTTCAACGCTATTGCATTAATTCACCTCGCGTGTAGTTTTGGTCGTATTGCGTCGCATAGAATCGTATCTATGCGTTTCATATCGTATTTCATCGCTCACCTAACCCTAAATCCAAGAGCACCTAATGGGGGAGGCGTCAAATAAAATCTTATTAAATCTCATTTGAACTGGAATATAATCGAAAATATCACGTTAATTCTAAAATAAATAAATTATTTTACAGATAATCAAATAAAATATTTGTGTGTGTATTTTCACCACATAAATATTTTCATTATACCACACCTGAACGTTGTATTATTTTCCCGATTTATAAAAATAAATTTAGTCCTTTAACTACCTACTTTAGCGTAAATCTTACTTACGGTAAGGGGGAGGTCCAACCAAATATTACTAAATTTTACCTAAAGGAAGAGAAGTATTAATTGAATGAAAAACATCACACGTAATTAATGAATGCCTCCTAACGAATAAGATGATTGGATTTCGGCATAATAAATGTATATATTTATTGTATGTAAGCTAAGTACCTAATACACTGACATGAGGTAGGGATTAGTTTCGGAGAGTGAAATTGGGACAAATTTTTGACACTGGTACAAAATTTCATCGAAATCTAATTTTAATATTTTATTCAACGATTTTTTCGAATAAAACTATTAACATTTTTGTAATCCTCCATATAATGTGTACACACAATCAAGGTTATAAGAATTGCGCATTAAGTTAAGATATAAAATAGATGAATTTTTATTTTTATTTTCCGCTTAACGATCGTTAGTTCGACTTTGTAGTAATCTTAAAATTTATATAAAAAATAATGACTTACAGATGACTTAAGGAAACCTAAAATAATAAAAGATATTAAATGCATGTATGCTTACATATAAGCGAAATAGTAAGTATTGTGTGTGCTTCTCAGATTAATTGTCAATTAGGGTTACAACAAAAAAAAAATTAACGTTATCTTTCAACGTGTAATATCAGTATATTCTACATAAACTATTAGGTGCAGGTTTACTGTTAAAAGTAGTTAAGTTCTGCCGACCAATAAAATTTTTCATATAATTTACAAAACGTCTGCAATATATTTTGTACAATTTTAAATTACTTTAGAATTAATTAAAAATAAAGTAAGTTATTAAGTAATTGTAAAATGTAATACCGATGATATAATTAACTACAAATGAAAGTCGTGTGTAACTTTGTTCATAACAACGTTATCTTTAATAGGGATCAAGAAATGAGGTGTTATTGTGCAATTTTATTTGCAACAGAATGTGTTATTATGCAAAGATTAAATTTAATGCATATATATCCAAAAATTATCATCGTCTATATTAATATTGAGTTATTATAATGTGTATTAAGTTGGAGTAAGCAAAAATATCAATCAATTTGACAATCACTGTGAATTAAAGTCGGTGGAACTGAAGGGGAATTTGTGTTAATTTATATTTAAAAAAAAAATAACCTTGCTGAAATTGGTTAACCGATTTCTACAAAACCTTACCTAAAGTACTTCGAAACTGGAAAAGAATAACTAAACTAAGCCTTTATTTATTTAGGAAACCATTTTAGCAAGTTAAATATTTCATAACATTAAACCATCAATAAAAAAAGTAAGCACAGGTGAAGAAACGCGCAAAAACTAGTACTCGATCAACAGCAATCAAAGAGGTCACTTATAAAAATAAAACCACAGAAAATCAAAATTAAAACAAACACTTTCGTATTAACTGTACAATGACAGTTTGAGGTCATCTACTAGCCAATGTAGTGTATCTCTTTATTAAATTAATAACAGTCGATAAATGAGCTGAGATGGTCCAGTGAAACATTGAAAAAAAAAAAAAAAAAAAGAACGTGTACTCGTATATTTGGGAAACTCGTATTTTTAGGAAAACAACTACATTTACCTGTCCCAATGATTACAATTCGTATCACGTTCGGATATGAAGATAAATATTGTAAGGAGACATGAATTATTTAGCAGTTCCTCTTTTGGACTAACCTTGGTGATATTTATAGACTTTAAGGGAAATTCCTTGTTCGTATAGATGTGCTGATTTTGATTTACATATTTCAACGGTCACATTTGTGCATTATTCCCGTTGTAAATATACCCAGCACACTCAATGTCCTATAAGATTCTGTGTCCGTAAAACACAACACAAAAAAAAAAAAATTGGGCACAGCAACGAACGATACGAAATCTTACATAATCTTGGATCGACTCATGATCGCTAACGTTCAGGTTAATGAGCTAGACTAAATTTAACCCAAAACTGCGCTATAAATACATTTTAGGAAAGGACTAATCAGGCTTTTTATATCATTATTAACACGTTAAGACGAAAATAAATTAACCACACTGTTCGACTACCATTTCCGTTCCGAGCAATAATAGAATTCATAGTTTAGGTACAAATTTAAGATTCTCTTTTTTATATTATTTTTTAGTTAGTCCGTTTTTCAAGGCTTATAGGCCATAAAACTTCATGCTATAACTCATTAGAGCTGAGTGGTAACTATAAATCAACTAATATCGTATTCGATGACGATTTGGTGCATTGATCACAACTTGCTATTGGCAAATGTTCGTATAGGCCTTACACATGTACGTTGTGACCAGGGTGATTGTGTTGTGTGTTCACTGACACAGGGTTTTCATTCTTCTGGGGGCCGTTGAGTATATGGAGTTAAAAAAATGTATCGAACCTCAGACTCTGAAGCCGTAAAGTATATTAAGAAAACGACAAAACTAACGACTGGTAGAAATTTTACCGTCTCTTACATTGCAAGTTTTACTAAGTCATTTTCGTTCCTGTAATATAACTTTTATTCGTAAAATGTCTTATTTCCGAACCAGTTTCCTCCTTGTTGTTGTCCTTTCCCTCTTTGTAAAGAAAGAAACACAGAGGAAATGATTCAGCTACTTCGTAAGATACGAAATGTTATTTTTGTACTTTTCGTTGCGTTTATATTTTAACCGAGTGGTAATTTACAGTGTTTAAGAGCTTCCTACGTGATTAACCATGCTTTTTATTAGATATACCTTGTATATTTATATTTTTTAATTTAGGATTAAATAAAATAATCAATATTCCAACAATTAGGAGTTGATTAGGCGTGTTTAGGTTATAAAAGAATTGTTAACTGTCATTTTTAACCCATGATGCAAAAAAAAAGGGGGTGTCATAAGTTTAACGTCATTTTCAGTTAGCCTGTCTCTATGTTTGTTTTCTGTGCAATCGTAATTTTCATACAAACGTATCGTATGCTCGATTGACTGAGACTATATCTTAGGTATATTTTAAGATCTGTCCAGCTGTTTACCATCTACCAGTTACCACCAATTTTAAGCACAGGTATTTTATTATGCTTGCATGCTTTCATGCTTGGCTGCAATTAAAAGTTTACATATAGATGAAGACCAAAGTTAATAAAGTATAGGAAATAAAAATGAGGGTAGTTTGATAAGAGATTTCAAATTTAATTTCATTTTCATTCATATAATTTAAATGAAATTATAACAATACCGTTTATATATAGCGAATTATTTTATGTACATATGCGTGAAGTGAACGCACGGGCTTTAATTACATTCACAATTTGATGTTTTGTCTCGAAAAATATTATATCCAGTTTAAGAAGAAATACAATTTGAATTAAATACTTAAATCTCCCCGATATCCCGACAAGATGTTTGGATCAAATATTAATTATATTACAATATTTACATTCAACATAAAGTGCATTAATAATTACTTTTTACTTTTAAACACTTTTTTTTAATAAATTTTGTAACGTAAAAGAGTTTTAAATAAATTAAAATAAATGGAATTCTATAGTAATAAAACATGAAATAGCACTACGATAAACGATTAAGGAATGATGTCAGTGTCGAAGTATGCCTTTCTTCGCCGTCACTTGAGTTAACAACGAGGTGATGTGACGAACACCGTCACGGTCTCTACAGACAATAATAACATATAATAATATTTCATATGTTCAAATAATGAACTGAACCGAAACAGTCTGTAAACGCGACAGCACACTGTGTATAAGCACAGCACGGCACAGTACAGAAGTGTAGTAACGGGTATGCTGGGCAAAGCAAGCTTGCAGTCCATTGCACTTTGAAGCGCGGCGGGGATAACAAAAACAAACCAACAACAACAACCCAAAAACGACCCAGGAACTGGGAACAACCCAGCACAGAAAAAAATATTTTTACAAATTTCTGTTTCGAGCGGAAATCGAACCCACGACCGTTGGCGTCAACTTACCCACCACTACGTCGTAACGGTTGTCACAAGATCAGAACGTTTCAAATGTCCAAATAATGATACGTTGTTTTTTTTTTACGATACAGAATAAATATAAGAAAATACAGAATTACTTTATAGTACAACGGAATTTAGTAATAAAAAATATCGATACCGAATCTTACTTATTTCTTTAATAAGGAGACTTTTTTCTCATAGTAAGTATTTATCGTAAGAATTGTGTTTCCATCAAACAAAACGGTCAACGTAGTCGCGTGAGCAATAGCCATAAAATTATCCCTTTGAACAAACAAGTCAAGGCCAAAACGATAGTGGTTTACTTAATTATATTTGAAATTCTATTGTGAAATGTTTATCAATTGAAATGGCTTGTGAAATCTGTTTCATTCTTCATTAGTAAGTACACAGAATATGAATGTTGTTTATAAATATTATAAATATAAAATTAATTGTTTGCGCATACGTTACCGACAACCGTTCTAGTGTAGTGGTGCGAGTAGTCGCCTCAACGCCGGCGGTCGCAGATTCGTTTTCCGGGCAGATACTTGTATTTGTAGAAAAATTTGTTTCTGGTCTGGGTGTATGTCCTTTTAGGTCTTATACCGAGCCTCAGAGAGCACATTAGGCGGGCGGTACCAGTTGTTACACAGATACGTGATAACGATTTTTACTGATGGTAGGGAAATTATTTACCAACCCGCAGTGGAGCAGAGTGGTAGATTAAGCTCCAATCCGTCTCCTACCCATATATCTCATATCCGTCTACATAGAAGGGGCCTTTGCCTCTCTAATCCGTCTCCTATCCATATATCTCATATCCGTCTCCATAGAAGAGGCTTTGCCTAGTATTCATAAGCAGATTCAGTTTAGTTAACTACATAGATTAGATAATTTATTTCCTCACGTGTTATGTATATATTTCATTATTACACACTTAGGTGTATGTGAATATGCATGCGCAGCACGCAGGCGTGATATGATATCCTTATTTATTTCATAATTAAAAAAATAATACAATATTGGAATATTACCAAACAAGCAAAGTAACAACAAAATTTATATAAAGTCCCTAATTAAATAAAGAAAGAAATATATATATATATATATAAATGCAACTTAATAAAAATTCGCTCAATAAATTTTAGTTACACGTATATTATATTATTTCATAAGTAATCACAACAAGACATAGGATGTGGAATGTGGCTATCATCAATATCATTTATGAGATACTAATATTTGTTATGTATTCAATGTCAGAATATTCATTCAAGGTAACTAACAAACAAAACTAATTATACTAAACACAAAAACGTACCAATGTCATTGGCAAGGTTAGGAAAACCATAACATGAAGACCTTCCTGAATTTTAATAGTCTGATGAATAGAATCAAATTTGAATCATCATAGCCTTTGTATTAATCTCATGCAAAATATGGTGGAAGTGTATTGCTGTAGTAAATAAAACATTTCGACTAGATTTTGTTAAAAGCTAGATGTCTAATTAATAACATATTTTGTGTTAATTTGTACTGTTATTGAGTTGAGTTGTAACTTCATTCATCTATACAAAAACCATGAGTTTATTTGACCATGAGTTTTATTGCATTTTATAAAGACCATGAGTTTATTTGCTTAAATGCACTAATCTTGGGAGTTACATTCACATTAAAAATAAAGAATAATAACAACGACTCCCACTATAATGCTATCCTGTGTATGACCAATATAAACATCTATAATGAGCTGCTCACACGTCATTGTGGGTTTGATTGAACCCACAATGACGTGTGAGTGTGACCAATACGTTGTTAATTATTTTTATTTTCAAAAGTGGAGATATAAATTATAGGCAACGAATAATTACAACGGACTACTACTAGGAGACTAGACACTGAGTACACAAAACAATTTAGTTTTTGTTTACGAAAACATACCCTAGATATTGGCATAAACATACTTTATTTCACAGTATTATTCTATCAAACAGTCCATGAGCATTACGAAAATATTCATTATATAAATTCTCAATATTGACTAATAGAAAGTGAAAATTAAATAATGAATTGAAAATTAATACTTCATCCCGATAATGAAAACTACTATAATTACATTGAGTAAATATTAAGATATTAATGGAAATAAGGATAACAAATTAATAAATTTATTGTTGACCTATAGTAATTAATAAATTGTAATTGCCTTGCCTCGATGATAAATACTATTTACCTACTTAAAAGTAATTATCATGTTCTTTATCAATATTTCTATTGGTTTAGTCTTAACTTTTATTGCTAGATTGTAATGTATTTTTTTCTTCATTATGATATAAAAACCTCTTTATATTAATTAGGTTTAATCTATATATTCGTTCAATATATCTTATAAAAGAGGTAGGTAAGTAAAAAGGAAAAATATATATATATGTGTATATTGAATGAGTTATCTAGATAAAAATTATATAGTTACTTAACAAATGAATAATGAAAAAGATTAATTGCTACAATTAAATATATACATATATAATTAATTGGAAGATAAGCCATTTAATTAAAAGTATTTAGAATATGTTATTAAGTTTTTTTTTATATAAGCTTATACAGTAAACACTGGCTTAATTTTTTACCTGACTATCAAGGAGGGTTTATGTTTTTCATGTGTTTTTATTACATTATAAATGAATATATTTTTCAACTTCAACTTCTTCTGGTTTGATGGCTTCCACTGGTGCTAATATATTTTTATAAATCCAAAAAATATTTTAAATGTAAATATTATGTTTGTGTATATTTATATAATTCTGTAATAATTGTGATATTAAATGTAAAAAACTTTTAATCGACTTATTTTTGAGATTGACACATTCAAATTGACAAACTATTAATTTTTATAAGAAATAAATCACACAGTTTCACCTACATTTATGATTACTTCATTCCTATGAGTCCAAGTATGATTTTTGATTAAGATGATAGTTTACTGAGTAGTCTTTCTATCACAAAAGTTTTTTTATATCCAGTTTGGCAAATCCCAAGACTAATAAGAACAAATAAATTGTCGTGCTTTGGAATATTAGAAAATATAGTGGACATTCGATTAGAGATCCTATATATATTTGTACGAGTTTTCAGAGTTACACTCCGATTATGAAATCTGGTTTAATCAAAGATAAATTAGAGACATTCTAGTGCAAATATTTTAGTGTAGATGTAGCAGAGGCAAGTTGCCAGAATCGGTGAAATAACATACATAACATGCCATATGGTATATCTTGCCAAAAATTGATAACAATTTTATCTCCATCTATTTATCAAAAAATAAAGAGGCCACATTTTTTTTTTCTTTTGATCGAATGCAAAGGTAAATTTGGAATTTAAGTCAATTTTAATTTACAATTTAGGTAATAAATTGTCACATTTAGAAGCAAATGTGTACATAATTTTAGATGTTATCTAGCGATTACTTAATGTTTAAGTGAACTTTACTTAGAATCAGAGAATGATGATTTTATATAGTATGTGTTGTGATCAGATATACAAGCTATAATTATTGCTTTATTTATTGTTTTTGAGATGTTTTCGCTTCATTAAATTAATTTAAATAAATAATAATATTAATTATTTTGAAAATATTCAATATACATAAATGGCCTCTCTACAATTTTTATTATGTGTTACTAAATACATTTGAGTTTGTAAACACACAATGTTTAATTTTTATTTTTAAATTAAGATATCAATTTTCAATTTAGATACAATTGTTTGGGTAACTACAGAAGTGAGGAATATTTGTTATTAAGTAAACATTAAATGATTATCCTAATACATTTTATATATAATTTACTTTATGCACTGAAGATAGTGAAGATATATAATGTATCAATCACCTTTTGCATTGGTTGTCTGTGTACAATTACCATTTTAAAACATTTTAACTTTATTTATGATGCAAATTAGTTATCATATATTCAGTTTTTGTTACTTTAGTATAAGCGTGCAGTGTTTATAAATAAATAAATAAAATAAAGATAACAAAAAAATACATATATATATATATATATATATATATATATATATATATATAATATATTATGTTAGTTGTTTTCAGTCTAATAGGATTTCTACCTTTATCACTAAAATAAGGTTTCATTATAATGTTATATCCAATTTTGTTTTATACAATTATAAGTAATTTGGTTTGTGTTTTGTAGAAGCAACACAATATTATGTTTATAAGATTGTATATTATTAATTCATTTTGGTGTAAAACAGCAATAACCTAACCTAGCATCATTTGTAAACAAAACATTTCGAGGTAAATTAATTCAAGGTAAAAAAGCAGTACTCACTTTGAATACTTCAGAGAAGAAGCCAGTTCCAATTTTCTCCAAGATGAAGTCGTCGAATGGATAGAGTGCAGCTACCGCTATCCTCAGCGCCGTGCACGAGGACCCAGTCACCCTGCGGTCACCAAGTTTCTCACCATCACTTACACTTGACTCCGCACAATCATCATCACAACACTCGCGTCTACTACGTCCTCCATTCTCCAGGAATTTTTTCCCAACCTTCGAATTGGGACCGCGTACGAACCGACCAGCCTTCGCAGTCTCATCCAAGTTTGTAAAACTCTCCGCTATCTTCAGCACTTTCGAAGGCCTCCGCTGCTCGAAGTTCTTCGTATTCGAACACTCGTCTTGCATTCTAACTGCTGATCACGAACTGGTATTTATCAACCCGCTTCGATCATAGTGCTTCCGAGTCGCACGGGCATTCAGAGTTCCCATTATAATATTTATGTGGCGGTACTTGAAACTATGCGAAACAACATTGTAATTCTTACAAAAAAGAATTCGATTTTATACGACTGTCACTTCCACATATCTCCGAAGCATTACAGTTTTATTGGTGTTCACGGTTTGCACGTAACACAAATCGTACACTCGAGTTTATTTATCTTTTTTCTATGTTATGTTTTGTATTCTTAAAAACCGAAAAGTCCATCGACTAACGACGCGCGTACGGGTTAAGGAACGAAAGCAGAAAGTAAGCAACCAAGCATTGCCACTTAGTACCGAAAGTACACTTGACGTAAAAATCATAAAAGCTGGCAATTCTGTTCTGTTTTTAATTTGTAATGTTGGTAGATCTTATCCAAGGATGCGTTCAAAACGAGCAAAGTATAAACTGATTTGTATTGAAGTTCATTCGTTCATCGTTCATTGAAGTTTATAAGTTTTTTTTCTGTTATTATTATTTATTTATGTATGTGATAATAAATAAAAATTATAAAGTAAATGAATTAATTTGAATTTATGGGTTTACTAAAAATAATGACCAGGCTTAAAAATTCTTTTTGTAAGAGAAAACGTGTTTGGTAATATTACCACAATATTACTAAATAATAAATTAAACTACAATTCGTGTAAGTGTCGCAATAACCATAAATCAGGTTGAAGCAGTTAGATGTTTGCAGACTAAGGAACTTAAAGTTCAACAGTACAATATTTAAATTTTGTTGCATATCAACCAAATATTAATTATCGGACTAACGTATGGTTTAGTGACTGTAAGATTATCTTATTTTATCATGAATAATATATTACTTTGTTTCTTATTGTTTAATTAAGTAAAGTTCTTTATTATTTTGTCTTGTTTGTTGAATGTTGATTTTTTTATTAGCTATTGTTACGTTTAATATCATAAATACTAGGCTCCCGTGAAATAATAATAATCATCATCATCATATCAGCCGTTGGATGTCCACTGTTGAACGTAGGCCTCCCCCATCGACCTCCAAAGCGACCGGTTCAAAGCAGCCTCCATCCAACGGCTTCCGGCCGTCCGACGCTGCGCTTGCCGGTACGTGGTCTCCACTCGAGAAACTTTCTGCGCCATCGGCCGTCAGTTCTTCGAGCTATGTGCCCTGCCTACTGCCACTTCAGTTTTCAAATCCGTTGGGTTATGTCAGCAACCTTCGTTCGTCTGCGGATGTCATCATTTCTGATTCGATCTCGCAGAGAAATACCAAGCATAGCCCTCTTCATTGCACGCTGTGCGACTTGGAGCTTGTTTAAAAGGCCCTTAGTCAGAGACCACGTCTCAGATCCGTATCTCATCACTGGTAACACAGATTGGTCGAAGACTTTCGACTTCAGGCACTGAGTTATGTCAGATGAAAAGACATTTTTCAACTTCCCGAACGCTGCCCAACCTAGCTGGATTCGATGATTGACCTCTTTCTCGAAGTTGGACCTACCAAGATGGACATTTTGTAGATGTGCTCTTCAACAACATCGAGAGTAGAATCTCCAACCGATATTGGGGTGGGCACGACATGGATATTCGACATGATTTTTGTCTTTTCCATATTCATTTTAAGGCCCACCCGTCGGGAAACTCCATCGAGGTCACTGAGTATAATACCTAGGTCCTCCAGGGATTCTGCCATAAACACGATATTATCGGCAAATCGAAGGTGAGTAATACTCGCCGTTGATGCCGCATCCTTTCCATTCCAAAAGCTTGAAAGCGTCTTCCAATGCTGCAGTAAACAGTTTCGGAGAGTTTTCCTTCCAGTTTCTCCCTGTCTCACACCTCGCTGCATTGGAATCGCCCTCGTGCTATATTCCTGTACTCGAACCGACATAGTAGCGTTGTTGTACAAGCACTTCAACACTTTGATATACCGATAGTCAATGTGGCACCGCTGGAGAGACCGCAGCACCGCCCAAGTCTCAATCGAATCGAAGGCTTTCTCATAATCCACAAACGCCAAGCACAATGGCCGATTATACTCCTCGGTCTTTTGTATAATTTGCCGCAGCATATGTATGTGGTCTATGGTACTATAGCCTTTTCGGATACTGGCTTGTTTGGGAGGCTGGAAGTCATCAAACTTGCTGGTCAGACGACTCGTAATTACCCTAGAGAACAGCTTATAAACGTGGCTCAGAAGTGAAATGGGCCTGTAATTCTTCAACAGGGTGTTATCACCCTTTTTGAAGAAAAGGACCACCACGCTTCTGTTCCAGGCTTCCGGCGTTACGTCCTCGAGCAAGACGGCATTAAAGAGCCTCTGAAGGACTTTAAGTGTACCGGTGTTCCACCCGCTTTCAGAAGCTCTGACGTAATACCGTCCTCGCCCGGTGCCTTATTGTTTTTAAGTTGTCCCAGAGCCGTGCTAATTTCGTGCAAGCTGATATCCGGGATATCTTTGGAATAATGTCGGGTTAGCTCGGCTCATGGATCTTCAGCCGAACTACAAACAGGTTGGTTGACCGAGGTATACAACTGTCCATAAAACTTCTCAACCTCCCTCAATATCTCATCCCTGGTCGACGCTGTACCTCCATCCTCTGTTTTCAGCCTCGACAACCGATTTTGACGTGAAATAATGGTTGGATCTTATTATATATGAGTGGATGTAAATATATATAAAAGTGTCTAATCATATATACATTTGTATAATTATATCTAAATTATTTGTTTAATTTCATATCGCATCGAATCAGCCTATCGCAGTCCACTGCTGGACATAGGCATCCCCAAGCCTGCGCCAAATATCCCGGTTTCCCGCAATCCTCATCCAGCCTCCGCCGACGACCTTGCGTAAGTCGTCGGTCCAGAGGGCCAGAGGACGCCCTACACTGAGTTTGCCGATACGTGGTCTCCAGGACACGTCTGCTCCAGCGGCCATAGGTCCTTTTTATACGAGGGGAAAATCCATTATGGATACTACTCCGGCGCGGGGGCACCAAAGTGGTTATGCCCGACTCCCACGGGCTAAAAAACCCCACGTGTGAGCAGTCATCCTCCTGGGCCAGCGGTCATAGGTCTTGAGATATACGTGACCAGCCCACTGCCGCTTCAACTTGTTTTATCTACGGGCTATGTCGGTAACTTTGGTTCTGTCGTGGAATTATCCACGACTGACGATCCTCGTTTCTGATTTTATCTTACGTTATTTTTTTCTTTAAGTTGTCATTTTTTTTTCACTTTTTACCATATTAAAGGCTTCGACACTGGTCTATTTATTGTAAGTCATAAATAAATTTGTTATTAAGATACTTCGCATTCTTTTAGTCGTAAGTATGGAGGTTAGAGGTAAGGAGCACAAACTAGTGTTACGAAAAGTTTCTTCGAAATAACCTTCAATAAAGATGGCGGTGCTGTACCAGAGGACCGTTTTTAGATTAGACAATTTATTTAACTCGCTAGTCGTTAAACTTTCAATTACGACACATTTACTTACTACTCTAGTCTATGAGAATACTTAAAATTATTCTTACTTCAACTCAGCAAACTTCAAGTCATTTAAAACAGTTAAGTTCAGGTCATACCCTGCGCTACACCAGCGCCCTCTTTATTTAATGCTATTTTGTAGACCATTTTTTGTGTCAAATAACCATATGAGGTTGTGCTCTTTATCTCTACCCTCCATGATCGTATCGTTAAAAATATTTTTCATTACCATTTACGGAGTACCTACCTATAGATACCAGAATTGCGAACGGTATAGAATTTTTCACGTTATTTATGTACACAATAATAAACCCAGATCATAGTTCTCTTTTTTGCCACTGGCTGCGCAAGTATTCAGAAGATACCACTACTATTATTATTATTACACGTAAATACGGACTGGCTAACCTGGCTTGTGATTGTAAAAATAAATTAAATTAAATATAAAATATTATTTTTTTTTTTAAATTATGGTTGCCTTAGTAGACGAAGGCTGCTTCGGTAAGTACCTGCACCAAATCGCTAGGCGAGAAGCCACCCCTGCCTGCCACGAGTGTGGCGCGCCAATCGACTCGGCGCGTCACACCCTGGAGGAATGCGCCGCTTGGGAACCCCAGCGCAGGGCAATGATAGGTGGAGACCTCTCGCTGTCAAGTGTGGTCCGCTGCATGCTTGACAGCGAGAGGTGCTGGTCGGCCGTGACCTCATATTGTGAGGAGGTCATGGCACTGAAGGAGGCCGCGGAGCGAGAGCGGGAAGCAGCCGCACACGCTGACTCGCTCCGCAGAAGACGACCAGGGAGGAGGAGACGCCAATACGCACTCCTCCACCCTCCGCAATAGAGTGGGAGAGGGCACCTTTTATCCTCCCACTCGCCACCAGGGAAATAGAGCGCTTACGGTGCCCGCGAGCGCTCTATAGGCGAAGGCGGCCCGCATAGGCGGGCCAACCGTCGGGGCGTCACGGTTGCATGCGAAAGCGATCCCGTGGCGCCCCACTACGACGATGAGGGCACCGCTGGGTTTTAGTGCGGTATTCTGGCACGTTCTGCCGTGTCAGCGAGTCCCACATACCCGTCGCCCTCGGGCGCCGGGATGCGTAAATGCATTTCCCAGCGAAAAAAAAAAAAAAAAAAGTAGACGAAGGCAATTGAGAATTTTGGAAAAGTGACTTTATTGACTTCCGCGTAAGTATTTAAACGAGTACTTGTTGAAACGATGCCGTTCTTTCAACATTACATTCGTAGTCCTGGTATTTATACTCCGCGTTTCTATTTATCAAATCTCATCTTGGACTTCACTGGAAAAGTGATCCAAAAAATCTTTTATAACACCTGGATCGAAAGTTCGATTTTCGATCGTAGGTGCCTAATTTTAGGGACGAAAGTGCCACATTGCCTCCCGGCCAAGTGAATAATTTTAAGAGGGCATGAGTCAACTTTCTTCCTGATGCAAATACATAACATATTTGTTTTAAAAGTCAAAGTTATCGCATGGTTTAATTTCATAATCTCCAATCTGTATGTGACACAGAATAACATTAATCTCATTATTGTTTTTCATTTCATTATTTCATCATATTTTTTTGATTAACCGCTCCTATGTCCGGGCCTCTCAAGCCTGTTGGCTAAAGTGTCCCGCCGTTTTTTGACTTATTGCTCGTCTTGCTTATGATACGTGACTATGAATATATAAATAGCAAATTTTACAAAGAAGCGAGATAAATAACACAAATCGGCCTTAGCGCGACAAAGGTGGTTATTATATAACTTTGTTCGAGAACATCCGGACCGCTTCGATCTTGTCAACTAGTAGTCGACGGGCCATTTTAGGGGTATAACCTTGTCGACTAGTAGGCGACTGGAGCAGCCTAGCGGTTAATGAATTAATTTAATATCCTTATACTGGTGTTATAACAACGTGTTGCTAGGATACGCGTTGCTAGAATACACGACATCATCGAGAATATCTAATGTATGAGTAAATTAATTAAAAAACCTAATAATTATTATTTTATCTATTTTAATTGCAACCGAACTTTCGATCCTAGCGTTATAAAAAATTGTATACGTTACACGGGAGGGAAGTGATACATCGCAACACCGAGTTTTATTGAATAAAGATGCGGGTTGCAATGTAACACTTCCCTCCCTAGTGACGTAATATACTATTATTTGGAAGTTACGTCATTTATTACAGATTCACACTAAGATTGCGTTAGCACAAACAACCCCTTCTACCTTCTTGATTATATTGATAACTTTTATCTCATTATCAAAGAAGACTAATAAAATAAGATAAAGCAAAAAAAAATGGGTTCGGTTTATATTTGGACTTAGAAAAAGTGGTCATATTTGTGACTTAAATTTTTATTATTAATATTTTATTCATTACTACATATTACACTCAAATGAAAATCTTCTTTTTAAAACTCCCTCTTATTCTTTTTCTTTTTGTTCTAAATATTTTAATTTTGGAATAATTAGTCTTTGGCACATGTCGAAAACTACTTTTGTTTTAATATATGGTCATCTGAAAGAGATCGCTCTTGAGCGACTTTCTGTAGTTTTTTATTTTTTATTTTTCTTCTATTTCTCTGTATATTTTTGTATACTTTTTTTGTAATGTAAGTACATCAAGGTATGTTTGTATTGTATTGTAAACATAAAACATATTTATCGATTATCAATTAATTTTTATTAATAATGTCTTGAATGAAAAAAAATTCAGCTGGAGAGATTGAAATTGTTTTTTTTTATTCCAAAAAGGAAGGTAATGAAATGAAATACAAAATTACAATTTTGCACTTTATTATAATCAATGCTGACGACTATAGATATACTTAATTTAATGTATCTATATCACACGATGTAAACCAAATCACCTTACATTCAAAGATGACTCAAACTCTTTATACCAAAGAAATAATCTCTGTCACGATAAAAAATAACAACACTAGCTCAATTATTCACAACTGTCTACCTACTAACCTATTAAAAATTTAACGCTCGTTAGCTATAAATACAAATATATTATTGCTGTCGCGATATTATACCTAGTTCACCTTAACTATCTAGATAACTATACATTTATCTCAAAATGAGTATTCGTTTTTTCACTTATATTAATGTATATCTATAAACTAATTTATCTTAGTATTGCTTGATGAAGGAAAACATTGCTTTCCTTAGATAAATTGTAACAAGTACATTTTTATTAACTATAAAGCGACCATCAGATGGCGCGTATGTAACAAATGTGAGTATGATATATCGAAGGAGTTGGTGCCGTATTACGAGTACAATCTGAAATAGCTTACTTAAAAAAAGTTTATTTACGTATTGTATTAACATATTACATTCAATTTGTGTATGATGTAATTTTTTATTATTATTTAACTACATAAGTTCTTACAGGTTTTACAATTGTCTAGTAATGTTAAATATATTTTGATTATTAAAATTACTAGGCAATTTATCTTAAAAACAGTAAGAGTTAGATCAAGTAACATCAGGTAACATTGAGTTGAGCTACGTAACCAAACTGAAAAACTGTCTGAAACTGTAATACGGCAAAAGGTATCGTGCAATAACGGTAATCCTCTACATATGAACGACGACTTGAAATTAATTTAAAAGTTTATAAATGATGAGTTATGAGTAACCAAGGAACATTAAAGAAAGATATAAATAGATATATACATTTGTGATCAAAATTGTTAATATTTTAGTAAATGCTTTTTTTTGTGAGATTAAATATTTGTTTAACTGACTAATCGAAATTAAGTTAAAAGCCAATTTGTCAGAGATACATAGTTAGGGAGCTGATGGCAGTAATTTTTATATGATTTCATCGTCTGATTGAGGTTGATAATATTAGAGTACTAAGTAAAATAATCATTTTAAACAATTTCTGCCATTCATTAATTGCTGCAATATTAAATAGTAACTTGAAAAAAAATTAATAAAAATAAGTGTCTACAATATTATCGCTTCTGTCGATAGTCCTAATAAATTGTATTTAATATAAAAATATATTACTGTTAGTGGCAAAAGTTTTTACTGTTATGTTTTAGAGTAATTATGGTTTTTAAATAATACATAAAAAAACAACAAAAAGAAATGAAATATATGTCGTATTTGTTTTTTTTATATTACATCTAAAGTCAGAGTTGTAGATGTCTGCCACCTTTTTCTTATATTTACAAATACTTTACAAAACATAAAAATAATTCTTGAAAAGACAATGGAATGATATAGCAGTATTTTTTTTTTTACAGTTTAATAATTATTTTTATAAAAACTTACACCATCCTGACTTCTGCCAGCTTGAATTTCACTATCTATAAAATGTATTTAATAAGATATAATTGATGACAGAAACGATAATATAATTTTTGACAGTATTTTTTTTCCAATTTCAAGATTGTTTAAATAAAAAAAATTAGACCTACTCGAGCTCGTCACTTATTTTTTATAGTTAACATAGGTCTAGACTACATTACGTCTTGGTATCAACGACGATGATATCATATACCTAAATTGTCACTAGCTCTCTAACTAAGAGAAGGACCTGAGAATTATTAGCGTGACCATTTTACTTGTCAGAGAAAATGTCAGGAGCAATAAGATTGTATTATATGAACTGACTTTTAACGCTTTGGCAACAGTTTTGAATTCGTTGGTGGAAAAAATAACTACATTTTAAGAGTATAAAAAAATATTTGAAAATTAATTTAGATTTGTTCTGTTTTTCAAAGCAGGACGTTTTTCTATCGCTGCAGCTGGATACATAGGAACTGAGCCTGAACCAACATTGAAAAACAACACGTATGGTCACGTTAGGAATAACTCCTCTAACTTCAATAAGCTGTAGCCTGGACATACACAGTAGTTGTTTATCTTGTATAAAGAAAATTTTATCATTTTGCTATTTTAGTACCTCTTCTCTCGCCACGAGTGACATTTGGGCACAACTGTGCTTACATCGCCATGTATTCCAGTTTAAATTAGGTAATAATTTTAAATATTTAATTCTGGGTAAAAATAACGCTAAATTATTCTAGCTACACAACACGTTAAAAATTACAGTAACTTTGTACATATCATCTAAGCTTCGTGTTTGATTTTTTCTATTAAATACTGTACCATGAAAACCTTTGCTTATTTAAAACATATTTTGTGTTATATAAGATTAATTTTAAGCGAAAAAGATTTTAAATGTATTTATATTTCATACAGTCTTCGATGCTGTGTATTTAAAGCTAATTCTTGTTTGTATTATTATTATATATGCTAAGTATATATTAATATTATAGAAGAAATAATAAGTCTTGTTATATATAAATAAAACATAGACTATGATTATTAACTGCTATAATTAACATTAATTAACAATGTTAAATTATAATCAATAAATGAGAAAAGAAAATGGCTACCAGTGTGAAGTTCAACTTGATAGAGCTGACAACATTTCAACACTATCAACTCATTTATATATTAGATTAATTATAATACATGTTACGGTGGTCACAATGAGATTATAGTTGTAAAAATTATTTGTAAGGTGGCCATTGTAGTAAAATGATCGTTATAAAACCATTTAGTTAATAATTTAAGTCTTAATTTTATTTCAACGAAAGATAACATAATTATTACGCAAAAGATGCTTAAGTTGGCAGCTCCATTTATGTATAAGGTTTAGGATGTATTTTATGTTGTACCTATGCATTCTTAGTTTAACAATCATTCATTCACAACACCAATTATTAATATTCTTTTGTAATTCACCCCACTATTAATGTTCATTCAACAAAACGAATGTCGATTTCCATAAGTAGCCGTAATACAAAAATATCAAAATCATCAGTCATTCTATCTTTTTTTTGACATTTTTTTACCAGACAAAAAAGAATTAAAAGAGTCTTAAAGAGAAACAAAAATTAAAAAATGGATCGTTATTATTATTATACTATATAGACTCAATATCCAGTGTACGATATTATTCATTTAATAATATACGATCAGCACAATTATATAGGGACCATGTGCGCGAGCTATAGAGGTCAGCACTTCGGTCGAAAGTCGAGCGCTTAAGTTAAATGACAAAAACACAGTGAGGTAAACATTGTAATAAATAATATTAGTTATGCCTGCAAATGCAAAAAATAATAAAATTTGGTTTTTTATCGATAAAAAATGGCCAGATTAAAGGTCAAAACGATAAAAAAGGCCAAAAATTATCTGAATCCAGATGTACCTAAATAAGCTACGAGTATCAGTTGTAACCCGCTTAGTTGTCGCCCAAACCAATGTTTCTAATGTTTACAAAGTGAAAATTATTAAAAGTATTATAAATGAAATGAATGATATTGAACGTTGTAGAAATCTGGTAATAATGAAGCTTTTTGAAAAGTATTTTAAACTGACAAAATTAAAAAATAAAAGCTAAAGATGTTTGAAAATTTCGAATTACAAATAATATTATTTTATAATATTTAAGTACTTGAAATAAAAAAAAATCTGATTAGCATTTTCGTTTATCAATTTTTGACGTTTGAAGGTTATCCACGCAGTGTTGAATGAATTTTCGGGAAACGATAAAATTTCAACTGCGTATTATTTTTATACAGCATATTTGAACAACAACGAATACATCAAGTTACTTTTGATAACGACATCACAAATATTTATTTTAGTTTAAAAAAATAATTAATTAAAAACGCTGATAATGCAAAACTGATACTGTTTACCATCACTTTATTTGTGTTTTTTCCCGGCAGATGGCATAATCGTCACCTTTCTCAGTCCCTATATACATTAAGTATATACTTATCTAAGCAGTCAAGAGTCCATTGAATTAAATATTATGTACATTTTTTATTACAAAAAGATATTAATTGTATTATATTTAATTTGTAGTTACGTTCTCCCTATATTTTAAGCGTAACGTATTTTTTAATTATCATTTATTTTTGTAGATCGTTAACAATATGTTATTAAAACTCTTTACAGCTATCGTGACAGCCAGTAGTGATATCGGTGGCAGAAGTGATAGAAAAATGAAAGGTAAAGAGATAAGGAAACCGGTCTCTGTATAAAAAGTTTTATTTTGTAGTTCATTGTTTAGCCACTAGCGGCGCTGGCATCATTATTTGTGAGGTAGTAATTAGATGCTTATAAATGTAAATTTCTGAATTTAATTGTAAACGAAAATGATTTTCTTTTAAATCGGTGGTAATCATATTTTACTTATATACTCAGTGAACGCAAGTAATCGTGATATTTTTACAGAGCTAAACGATTTAGTTAAAAAGATGAGACAAGAAATTTTATTATATATATTTTTTTATAAATCTCTCATTCTTATGCAATTAATATTGTTTTAAAAATTATGTATTGATCGATTCCAAACGATCAGAAATACGTTGATGACTCTATATATGCTATATTTTGTGTACCTACGCTCAGTGATTTGTTCTACCAAATTTAATTAAAATCTGAATTAGTTTTGCACAACAAATCTAAAAATAATTACCACATATATCAATTTATCTTACGATATCACGTCCTGCTGATTTACTACATTTTAACCGATTTTAAATTATTGCTATAAAACATTCAATTATTTGATTGAATAGAATCACAAAGATTAGAGTAGCGTTGTCTACAAGTTTTAAGCGGTTTAAATTTTAGTTTTTTATTAGTTTGGCATGAATAGCCGTCTTATAAAAACATTATACATTTATAAATGTGAATTAGACGACTAACCATAATTACTTTATAACCCAGCTGTTGCTAACACTTAAATGAACGAAAAATTTAGATTACTCCATTTGTAATTTAAACATTTAATTCACAACCATTTGCACCATCTCTATCATTGAAAATAATGTGGCAAATATTTGAAATATTATCAACAATATTACTTAATTATACGTACTTTATAATAAAATATCCAAGGTGCCTTTCAACTCTTTCTCTCCTATCTCAAAATATGTTTCTTACACACATGTCATATAAATTTTAATTACCTATAGATTACTTGAAATACTTAAAAAATTGTTAAAGCAGATACTAAATAAGTATGATGTTAGATTAAAAGTATTAACATTAAAATATATAATATGATTGTTATTATGATAAAATTGGAGATTACATAGGAGAGAATTAATTTATGCATTTAATTTTAATAAACCCATTTTCTTATATTCAGGGTCTAGTATAAAACTTTTGATTACACAGGCTGTATGTTTTTGATATTTTCCATAATCGTACAACTATGAAAAAAAAATCTCTCAATTTCGATTATATCTGAACAAATTGAATTTCTTGTTGCGAAAGAAAAATACGGGTTAATCAAAATTATAACTTATACATTGCATATTTTTACAATTTAAAACTAAAATCTATATTTAAAAAAATACTTATTATAAAAATGTGATGAGCAAGTTCAAAGACTAATAAAATAAATAATTATATAACAATGTAAGTGAAATGAACATTATTTACCTAAGCATTGTATCGATATAATTACAACGGTAGAGGTTCAAAGATTCCTATAGTTTACTTGTCGGTTGTGAATCACCTCGGTATGATGTAATGGATGATGATTGGCGCCGCGATGATTACGTAGGGTGATGAAGTTCTTAGAAGAGGTTGGCTATTCGGTTCATCTTGACATTTACCTAAAAATTAAAAACAAGTTGAAATTGGAATTCAAGTCTGTTATTCCGAAACCAATCATTATGATGCTAATTAATAATCACTGATTAACCAGAAGAGACTTAGGACCCTGAGATGAAAGAAAACAATTATATTTTCAAATTATTTTTTTGTTTTAACAGTACGAGTATATTAATTAATTTACCTGTAAAACTAGTTGTAATAAAATTTTATTTAACACTTCTACCTGTAGAGTTAGATTTAAATTATGGCTATAATATAATAATAATACTCTTTATACCGCAGTAAAAAAATAGAGAAATCTTAAAAATAAAGAACAATGTACAAAGGAGGTCTTATATACCGCTAGAAGAGCGATCTCTTCCAAACAACCTTTGGGTATAAGACACGGCATAGTACAAGAGGTAGGGAAGTGTTCGTATATCCTGTATAACTGCGTTTCTTACAGTGGGTGATAACATCGGAAGCCAATCAAATGAGAAAAATGAAATACATATTTATACTCAAAATAGATAAACGCTTCACACCCAACGTAGGATGAGAATCCCGTCTCGAGCTTTCCAAAACACAATACAAGCACAAACTCTGGTCTGGACCAGGCAAAACAAATAAACGTTGAAAATGAATGTTTGTTTACGTATTAGGCTATTACGTAACTTGCGAGATCGCGAGAAATCGCTGTGGTCTCGAATTTAATACTAGCTGAGTCTCAATTGGAATTGAAATTCGATTATCAAAAAAAAAAAATCAAACATATTTAATATTACCTGTAAAGCTCGCGTCGAAAAGTAAGGCCCCCGGTTCCGAAAAAGTCCGCTCGCAGTTGGCGGCGGAGCGCGCGACGGCGAGCGCCCCGTCGCGCGCGTCGCGCGACACGAAGCAGTAGCGCCGCGCCGCCGTGCTGTCGCGCGTCACCGGCGTCGTCACCACGAACGACGCGCCGTTCTCGTACCACCCGCCGTGACACGTGTACGCTGGACGATACTTTTATTGTTAGCTTACCAATGATGTTTTACCGGCATTGATATTATATATAGTCAATTATCGACGACCGTTCTGGTGTAGTGGTGCGAGTAGTCACCTCAAACCGCGTACCGGCCGTCGCGGGTTCGATTACCGCTCGGAACAGATATTTGTATTTGTACAAATGTTTGTTTCCGGTCTGGGTGTATGTCCTTGTGGGTCCCCCCACCATGCCTCGGAGAGCACGTAAAGCCGTCGGTCCCGGTTGTTATCATAGACATCTGATAACAATCGTTACCATAGTAGGAAAATTATCCGCCAACCCGCAGTGGAGCAGCGTGGTGGATTAAGCTCCAATCCTTCTTCTATATTAAGAATTGTTTACAGGCTGATAGAGTATAGTCAATTATTGTCTATATTTACATAGTCTCTTAATACCAAAAGTCCAAACGTAGTAGTTGGTATGTGTGAAAATTTTATTTTAATAATCCACCATAGTACAGTGGCTGTTAAATGATTACTATATGAGCTACAAAAATGTTATATTAAATAAATAAATAAATATGTTTAACTCACACACAAGGTCGTCTGTTCCTAAGATAGGCAACTTAATGCCTGTGTTTTAGGTAACAGCCGACTGATATACATTTTTTTATAAATAAATATACATATAAATAATACATATATAAATAAACATATTTATTACACTCAGACTCAGGGCGGAAATCGAACCCACAACCCTTGGAGCAGAAAACAGGGTCACTGCAAACTGCGCTATCGGGTCAATCAAAATTTATATAATTATATCGAAATCGGTTACAGTGCATATTGTGGTTAGCGCTTTAATATAAAGGAAACAAAGAACATTCTAAATCTGTTCAGTTGTATGTACCTACTGATTTAAATGTATCAAACTATAAATGTCCCACTATTGGGCCAAGGTATTTTCTCTATAGGTATAGGATAAAGATTGGAGACCACTTTAAGGCAAAAACATTAGAAGTCTTAGAATAAAAAAAAAGAGCATTATTACAAGTTACCGTCAATTGTTTTACGAGAAATAAATAGTTCAGATAAGTAGAGACGAAATCAACTTGGTGGATAACAATAAATATATATAGATAATAGATATAGCTAATAAGCTATATAAGCTGATATACCTAACATGATCAGTAATCTTATGTTATCTCTTTTAAGATTTTATTAAAAAAAATTGTATTAATAACTCATTTCTGCTAATCAAGTTACATACCTGTAATTGCTTCCTTATTATCACACGTAGAAGAAAACTCCATAGTCTTGATCGAGTTGCACCCAACCTCCAATCTATTATAAACTGCACCCGCGCAACTTATGTCCGCATCCGAATGTCTCCTACTCCGTAATATTGGAGTTTCCGACATATTCCTAACATTGAAATTTAAAAGCCTGGTGTGATTCGCTCTATGGCTGTGTTGGAACATCGCCTTGTCTCGCTTCGTTCTATTTCTCTCTCGCTTGTCAAGTCGAAAACTTCGCTTGTGTCTATGATTCGAAATTTCGTATTTTCCTGCATATGGACATTCTTTTGATTCTGGATTACTAGCTGTAATAAGAAAAACAACACAGTTAATGCATAGTTAAACAGTTTGTACGTGTCCCACGGCTGGGAAAAAGCCTGTTAATGGGATATATAGTCCGAGTCGTATAGGAGAAAGATTGGAAATAAAGCTCCACTGGGACTTGGCTGATAGCATGCAGTTAATACATCGTATTTTAGAAAAAGAATAAGATGAAATTATTTTACTCGTATTTTATATTTAGACACTTTAAAAATAACAGCTTACAATAGCTTACTATAGCAAAAAGTGTCGTGACAACTTTTCGTAAGAATTTTTTCCGTCTAGCCCCCTTTCACAACGCGCGATAAGGAACTTCGTTCCAATAAATTATAGAATGGTTATGATATAGTGTAAATAAAGAAGTATTGAGGTGGGCGAAGGGCCGCAAGACGAGGGGGAGTCCCCATGTGTTTATAGCTACGTCCTCGTTCGTCTCCCCTGGACCCTGTCCTGACCCCGGTAACGCAGGTGGCAGGCAGGTGACCAAACGCTATAAGCTAGACTTGGGTTTTAGATTGTTTTGTCTCTGCGACTAATTGTGTTGAGATGATTACGCGGAGTAAAAGTGCAGCTGCCAAAGGCCCTTCTCAGGGCCAACCCAACGGCCCTTCTCAGGGCCAACCCAACAGCCCTTCTCAGGGCCAACCCAACGGCCCTCAGGGCCAACCCAACGGCCTTTCTCAGGGCCAACCCAACGGCCCTTCTCAGGGCCAACCCAACGGACCTTCTCAGGGCCAACCCAACGGTCCTTCTCAGGGCCAACCCGAAGGCCCTTCTCAGGGCCACCCCAACTGCTCTTCTCAGGGCCAACCAAAAGGCCCTTCTCAGGGCCACCCCAACGGCCCTTTTCAGGGCCAACACAACGGTCCTTCTCAGGGCCAACCGGATGGAGTAATGGAGGTTCTGGAGGACATCTCCATTACCTCATTGTCGGAAACAGACCTCGGGAGGAAACGTCTGTACTTCGGGGGGTCGGAAGACACCGCCACGGAGACGGAGGCAGGTGTGGCCGCAAAGTCCATACCGCGGTCAGCGGCCAAGCGAGGGAAAGCGCATACGTTGACCAGCGCCAGGGCTGCTCTGCGGGAGCGCGTGGAGCGTGACCGCGAGGAGGGCTTCGAGGCAGCCCTTCAAAGGAGGGCCTTCTGCAAGCAGAAGGAGGTGGGAGAAACGACGGAGGAGGTCCCCATCGTGTTAGACGACGTGGACAGGCGGGGGGCCGAGGAGCTGATGGTGGCGACGGAGGCAAATATCAACTTGATCCTCGGCCTAACCGGCAAATCTGTAAGCCTCAGGGGAGGGTACGCCACCAAAATTAGGAGGGCCGCCGGGTCCATCAGGGAGGTGCTGGAGTCCCTGGTGGCCCGCAACGAGTCGGATGAGGTCCGCCGACTGAGGGCCGACAACAATCGGCTCTCGCGGGAGCTGGAGTTGGTCCGACAGGAGGTCCGCTCCTACAGGAGGGAGTTCGAGGACAACCGTAAAAAGGCGGCTGAATCCTCGAACACGAAGGAAAATGCCGACTTTATGCGCGATCTCGCGCATATGGTCGGCAACATTGTGGACGGCCACCTTTCGAAGCTCCAGCGCTCGGCGGCCCCTCCTTGCCGCCCTCCTCTCGCCGGAGACAGCGCACCGCTGGCGCGGGCCACAAGGGCCGCGCTGGAGGAAAAGGGCAGGGGTTCGGCGGCCCCTAGTACGGATGTGGTGACGCAGACGGGCCGGGAGGAGTACCCCGCCCTTCCCCAAGCATCGAGAAAAGGGAAGGGGAAGGGAAAGGGAAAGGGGAAGGAAGCGGAGTGGACCGCATTTGGCCCCTCCACTTCGAAGGAAGCGGCCCCACAACTGGCCGAATCACAGGCGGAGCCGGCGGCTAGCTGGACTGAGGTCGTCAGCCGCAAGTCAGCCGCGAAGAAGAAGAAGACGACCTCAGCGCCGCCAGCGAAGACCGCGGCGCCAAAGAAACCAGCTGCTCCAGCGCAGCCGGAGAAGAAGGGGGCCACAAAGCCCAAACTAGCGCTCCCCCGCTCCTCGGCCGTAATAATAAAGTTACGGCCAGAGGCAGCGGCTAGGGGGGCAACCTACGGGTCGGCGCTCCTTAAGGCCGAGACGAGCGTCGACCTTAAGGAGCTGGGAATCGGCCCGCTCCGGATCCGCCAGTCGGCGACCGGGGCACGCCTGATCGAGATTCCCGGCCCCATGAGTGGCGAAAAGGCGGACGCCCTAGCCGCTCGCCTGAGGGAGACCCTGGCGGAGGAGGTGCAGGTGCTCAGGCCTGAAAAGAAGGCCGAATTGAGAATCTCAGGCCTGAGCGACGCGGTCTCTGCGGAACGGCTCACCATAGCGGTGGCAAAGGAGGGGGGCTGTTCCGCAGGGCAAGTCCTCGTGCGGAACATCCGCACGGGGCAAATGGGGCCAGGGTCGGCCCACATTGAGCTCCCGGCAGCGGCTGCGAAAAAGCTGCTGCAGGCCGGGAGCATAGAAGTGGGGTGGACCAAAGCGACGGTCCACCTCCTGCAGGCGCGTCCCAGGCATTGCTTCCGATGCCTGGGACTAGGGCACGTCGCCGGCGCGTGCCCAGATGGTACTGATCGCAGCAATCTGTGCTATCGCTGCGGTCAGGCAGGCCACAAAGCAGCCGGGTGTTCGGCCGCCGCTCATTGCGCGGTGTGCGCGGACTCCGGTAGGCCGGCAGGCCACGTGATGGGGAGCATGGCATGCAAGACCCCATCAACCCGCGGGAAGTTCCCCCCGCAATTGTCCCAAGGGGGGAACCGAGTGGAGGCAGCAGACGCTGAGATGGCCGAGTGATGTCTGGGCATCTCAGCGTCCTCCAGGCGAACGTCAACCACTGCGCCGGAGCCCAGGACCTTCTCCTGCAGTCCATGGCGGAGTGGAGTATTGACGTTGCGATCGTCGCCGAGCCATACGCCGTGCCTCCTAGCCCACACTGGGCGGGGCACACTGAGGACTTGGTGGCGATCGTGGTGAGGCCTGGAGCCGGCCCCCCCCCTCGTCGTCAAGGCGAGGGGCCGCGGGTACGTGGCGGCGGTTCGGGGAGAGGTGGCTTTCGTCGGAGTCTACTTCTCCCCGAACCGTGACCTGGCGGCCCTGGAACGGTTTCTCGACGTTCTGGGGCCGCTGGTGGGGCAGCTAGCCCCCCTCCAGGTGTTCGTGGCCGGCGACCTCAACGCCAAGTCCACGGCTTGGGGTAATCCGGCTACGAACCCAAAAGGGAGGGAGGTGGAGGAGTGGGCGCTAGCTGCCGGACTGTCCCTACTCAATGTGGGGGCAGTCCAGACGTGCGTGCGCTGGTCGGGAGGTTCCGTGGTGGACGTCACCTTCGCCACGCCGGCCATCGCGCGCAGAGTGGAGGGGTGGAGGGTGGAGACGGGAGTGGAGACTCTCTCGGACCATCGGTACATAAGGTTCGAGGTGTCTCCAGCTCCCGTCCGTCCGGCGTCGTCGTCAACGTCGTCCAGGGGGCGAAGCCAGTTTCCGCGTTGGGTACTGTCCAAGCTCGACCGGGAACTGGCAGAGGAGGCCGCTATCGTCGGCCGCTGGAGCCTCCCGCCGCTGTCGGAGTTTGGGTTGGATGAGGCGGCTAGTCGGCTCTGCGACGCATTTTCTGCTGTCTGCAGAGCGGCCATGCCGCCCGCGAAGCGTCCACCCCCGCGGCGGGCACTATACTGGTGGTCGGCCGAGATAGCCGGTCTCCGGGCCGCCTGCAACGGGGCCAGGAGGGAATATACCCGGAGCAGGCGGAGACGCCCCCAGGACGTTGACAGGGACGATAGGCTGCGCAGGATCTACGTGGAGAAGACGAAGATCCTGCAGCAGGCCATATGCCGAGCCAAGGAGGAGGCCTGGCTGGAGCTAGTGGCGGGCCTAGAAAGGGACCCCTGGGGCCGACCGTATATGTGGGCGCGGAACAAGCTTCGCGCCCAGTCGGCCCCAATCAGCGATACGCTCCAGCCGGACCAACTAGGGAGGATCGTCGGGGAACTCTTCCCCGACGAACCTGAGGACTTCGTTCCCCCCAGAATGGCTCGGCAGACGCCGGACACGGAGGAGGGTGTTCCGTCACCCGTCACGGAGGCTGAAATGGAGGCAGTTATTACCCGCCTCCAGAGTAAGAAGAGGGCGCCGGGTCCAGACGGGGTGCACGGGAGAGTTCTTGCGATCGCTCTCGGGCACCTCGGCGACAGCCTCCGTGAGCTGTTTGACCGCTGCCTGCGGTCTGGCCAGTTCCCGGAGGCCTGGAAGGAAGGTCGGCTCTGCCTACTACCTAAGGCAGGGCGGACCCTGGACTCGGCTTCGGCGGTGCGACCGGTGGTGCTGCTGAACGAAGCCGGTAAAGCCTTGGAGAAGATAGTGGCCTCCCGGCTCGTTCAGCACCTGGAGGAGGGCTCGGGACCCGGACTTTGAGAATCCCAGTTCGGGTTCCGAGCACGTCGGTCGACCGTCGACGCCCTCAAACGCCTGCGGGCGGTGACGGGTGAGGCGGAACACGGAAGGGAAGTGGTGGTCGCGGTGTCGTTGGACATCGCGAACGCCTTCAACAGTCTGCCGCACGCGGTGATACGGGAGGCACTAAAATACTTCGGAGTGCCCCCGTATCTAAGGAGGGTGTTGGAGGCGTACCTCTCCGATCGAAGGGTAGGCCTCGTGAACCGGTCGGGGTCCGTGGAGTGGTGGCGAGTTGGCTGCGGTGTCCCGCAGGGATCCGTTCTGGGTCCGATCCTGTGGGACATCGGGTACGACTGGGTCCTGCGAGGCCGCCTCCTCCCCTGGATGGGTGTCATCTGCTACGCGGATGACACCCTCGTTTATTCCCGGGGACGAAACTACAAGGAGGCGGCGCGGCTGGCCGAGGTCGGACTCGACCTCGTGATCAGCCGCATAGAGAGTTTAGGGCTTCGTGTCAGGATTGACAAGACCGAAGCCCTGCTCTTCCGCGGGACCGGCCGCAAGGGACCTCCACCGGGGGCTACCCTTCAGGTCGGAGAGGGGAGAGTCAGGATGAGCCCGCAAATGAAGTATCTCGGGCTCATCCTGGACGGAGGGTGGACCTTCGGCCCACATTTCGCGATGGTGGGACCGAAGGTCGTGAAGGCGGCGAGTGCGCTGGGCAGACTCCTCCCGAACCTCGGAGGACCCAGCGCCGCCTGCGGCAGCTGTACTCCGGAGTCTGCCGGAGTATGGCGACGTACGGTGCCCCGGTTTGGGCGGATCGCCTCACCGCGAAAAATAAGGCGGCGCTGCGCGCTGCGCAGCGAACTATCGCGGTGAGGGTGATTCGGGGGTACCGTACGGTATCGTGGGCTGCAGCTACTGCTCTAGCCGGCGAAACCCCGTGGGAGCTCGTGGCGGAGGTTCTTGCCGAGACCTACTCATACGTCTCGGGTAGGAGGGCTCTTGGTGAGAACCCCACGTTGGACGGGATCCTACGTGTGCGTCGAATAGGGCAGGAAGCGCTAATGCGGAGGTGGGGGGAGGACCTGGCGGTGCAGCCATATGGCACACGCGTAACGGCTGCCATTCGCCCGGTCCTTGAGCGGTAGATGCGTCGAAAACGCAAGCCCCTCACCTTCCGTCTGACACAGATTCTCACCGGGCACGGTTGCTTTGGTGACTACCTGTGTCGGACGGCCCAAAGGGAGCCGACGACTGAGTGTCACGATTGTGGCGCAGCGGTGGACTCTGCCCAGCACACCCTCGAGGTGTGCCCGAGATGGGCGGTGCTGCGTCAAGGTCTGACGTCGGTCATCGGAGGGGACTTGTCGCTCCCGAGCGTCATCACCGCGATGCTCGGCGATGACGAGTCCTGGAAGGCGATGGTCTCCTTCTGCGAGACAGTAATGTCCCAGAAGGAGGCCGACGAGCGGATGAGAGAGGAGGCCGCCGACGTGGCCTCCATCCGCGGTCGACGAATGGGGGTGCGTAGGAGGCGCTACTTAATGCGCCTCCTGTAACGCCCTTGTGCCCGTGTCGGGCCGGGATGGGAACCCGGTCCTGCTAGACACGGCGTCGTCGGGACTGTTCAGAGGTTAGCCGGACAGTCCCCATGGAGGAGAAGTCTGGCCTTTTCGCCGAGGCCAGCCTGTCGCTGGAGGGATCCTGTTGCCTGCAGATCCGGGACCCTCCAATTAAAGCGGCTGAAGGCTCCCGCAGGGGTTTAGTACGGTATTGCACTCCCAAAGTGCCGAGTCCGACATAGGTCTAGGACTGCCGACCCGGGCGTCCTGGATATCATCCGTAAATGGAATTCCCTGCGTAAAAAAAAAAAAAAAAAAAAAAAGGGCCGCAAGACGAGACAGTCGTAAGTTATCAATCAAGCCGAACGGGCGTGTAATCAGCGCTATACAATTGCCAACTAATATTTGTTTAACTATATGCCCTGTTATTACCCCCGGTGACGAGTGGACGTCACAATAATCGTAAATATATTTTCTTTTAAAAAAGGTCAAAAGTCAACTTTGTTATTGTATTTTTGTTTCACGTTTATAAACTAACTCACCAACTAAAGTCACGTAAGGAGCAGTGATAGCGTTGAAGTGATGTGGGGAGCACGCTTCTTCGGGTCTCGAAGTTGGTGATCCTCGTTGCAGTTCAGCTATGAACGTGTCCCTTCTGTATAACACTACGCACACGTAGCGGGAAACGCTGAAATGTTACAAACGATTTCAAATCGATACTTTACAGATTTCGTTTACACAAATGAGACATTTTGGTGGATTTTTGACATAAATTTAATCAAGCCTTTGATAATTTCAATGACAAGGAAATATCATAAATCAAAGTTGATGTCAATCGAACGATTAACCTTGTTTCGATATTTTGACAAATTCTAGAAACAAATTCAACGCCATATTACACAATAAAATATCTTACATTTGTGTAGGAATTGTAACTGAATATTTTATAAATGTTTTACGTACCAGTGATGCTGCCAGTGAGCAACCAGCGCAACAGAATTGCCACTGGGCGAACTAGCTTTTACATTGACACAGTACACTTTGATCTCAGCACCAGTCTGGTTGGTGATGCGTAGGGTCGCGTTGCGCTGGTAGAACGTGTAGTTGCTGCTGAAGTCCAGGGTATGCCAGGTGTGCGAGAAGGTCATCCAAGAGGGAAACTGGCAGTTAAATCTAACTGATACTGGAAAATAATGAGAAACGTTAATTAATTTCTTTCTATCAACGTTTTGGTATACTAAATTATGTATTTATTTATTCATTTATTTAATACTTTATTACACACCTTATTGATTTTTTTCAGGAAGAATTAGGTCTACTAAGTCCGCTAATAATTTTTATAATAAAATGAGTATCATATTACAATGAATATCTTTAATTACAGTAGGACTGCTATATTCTCTAATCGTCTAGTATTGTTCTGATACGTTGGCGCAATTAGCAGTCTTCTGTTTTCTGCTTCAGGGTTGTGGGTTCGATTCCTAACCGACTTTGGGTGTTATATATACAGGGTGACTGGTAAATTACTATCAATATTTAAGGAGAATACTCAGTACATGATTCTCATTCGAATTATGTAAGAAAAAATAGGTTCTTAATTTTTGACCAATTTTTCATAAATTTCGATTCAAGTAAATGAAGCGTTGATACTCTACAGTCATGCCAGCGGCACGTGCACAGGTGTTGTACTGTGCCGCTTGTTAACATCTAAAAATTGCCAAAGTTCACATCATTTACCTAGTCAACAAATTTGTTGCTTAAACGAGTAAAATATCTTAGTATTTTTGCCTATCCTAAGCCAGGATTATAGTATTAAGGGGGATTGGATCATGCTTGTTTATCCTGCTACCCTGTTAACACGTGGCGGCGTTTGGACGTAGGTAAACTACCTGTTTTGTGTCGAAAGTGCAGCTAGCTGCTAGGGTGTCCAGACGACGCGTACATAATTGGATAATTGTTGAGAAACTTTACTTAAAAGTTTATTAATATTTACCTGTTTTTTTTTTACATAATTCGAATGAGAATCATGTACCGAGTAGTCTCCTTAAATATTGATAGTAATTTACCAGTCACCTGTATAATATGTGTATCAGTTTGCTGTTACCTAAACCATAGGCTTTAAGCCTTAGAAACAATGATTGTGTGTGTTTGTTAAACATATTTATTTATTTTTTAAAGAACATATCTTACATACTAACAATAGTCCTACAAAACTACGCAGCAGTTTGTCTGCGGAATCAGAGTTTTTTGTTCATTTAGTTACATAGTTTGTTTAGTTAGTTACATTTTATTTACGTACACTAATATCAGTTCTTACACTTACATTCAATTACACCAGTATCACATCTTTTAAGACTTGAGTAGAAGAATGTTTTAATTATTTATATTATATTTTATATAATATATAATTTACCGATTAAACACTGATAACACAGGTCCACAAAAAAAGTTTTCTGCACCTTTTTCCAGACCTACCGAGTTATATATTTCGATGCGTTGCGTCGAATTTGAGGTCACTTACCTCCAAAACTTTGAGTAAATTGCAAAAAATAGCCAAAAATCGCAAAGAAATGCAATTATGCTGACGAAAAAGTTTTTTTTTTCGTACTAAATAAGTATGTTTCTTATGTATTTCGAGGCGTTGAATCTTAATCCTAAGTAAGTTTGGTTCGTCAGCTTTCAGAATTTAGAGTAAATTGCCAAAACCACTGAAAATCTCTAAAAATCGTAAAAATGAAGTAATACAAGCAAAAAAAAATTTTATTTTTTAAACTATGTAGATCAATATAGTAACTAGTCAGTATCAAGGACAGTGGAATGTCAATATGGACGCTAAAGAGTACCGAAAGAAAATAGAAAACGAAAGAGGCGTTCGTTGCGTAGGTTATTTGCACTTTTTTGTGGGTCTGTGTTAATAAGCTGTTTGTAGAACACTATTTTTACGTTCATACCTCTTTTTAAAGCCATGGTTCTAGATCCTTCGGTCGCGCTAAACAGTCCATTACATGTTGCGTCACCAGACTGCGCCACTCTGTATTCTACCCCGCCAGCTGGTGTAGGACTCTCTTTCATAGAAGCTGATGCTGAAGGAAAAGAAATTATTTTATAATTAGATTTATACGAAATTAATATGTAAATATTTATTTTTAGGTGGATAAGCTTTAGATAAACCTTTAGCGTCCATTATTACATGCTGTTAAACATTTTTTTAGCAATAACAAAATAAAAAAAATTTAAAATTTTTTTTTAGAAAGTTATAGTAGTAATTAAAGATGAGAGTAACTTTGTAAGCTTATTAGAAAATAACGCTTAAAAGCTAAAGCTGAAATTAAAATACCAACCAAAACGCAATTAAGTCTTACCAATACCATTAGTCTTCTCATAAACGAAGCATCTGTATCTGTCTTCGTTGCTGGTTGCGTGGTTGTGGTGTAATTTTCCCACTAGGAACCTGAGGCTGCCTTCTTTCCATGTTGCCAAGCATTCCATTTCCTCGACTAGAATAATAGAATGATTAAGACCTTTATGTAATGTTATGTTCTAAATAAGCGTTCAAGACATGAACCGTTCTGGTGTTGTGGTGCGAGTAGCCCTAACACCGACAGTTGCGGGTTCGATTCCTGCTCGGCGTAAATATTTTTATTTGTACAAATAAGTCCAAGTTTCCAGTCTGTGTGTATGTCCTTTTGGGTCTTCCCACCGTATCTCGGAGAGCACGTTAAACAGTCGGCTTAGGTTGTTATTATAGACACCTGATAGCGATCGTTACTCATGATAGGGAAATTATCCTCCAACCCAAAATGGAACTAAGTGGTGGATTATGCACCAACCCATCTTTATATGGAGAAGAGGCACATGCCCAGCAGGGGGGCGCTTACAGGCTGATTCAGTTCAAGCTTTCATGAAACTTTTGACAAATATTAACGTAGGTAACTAATTTTAAAGCGCTTCAGATACAACAATTGATGATCAATTGTGTAGCGACAACGAATTGACGTATCCTACATCGCGTTATCAAAGTTATCCGAGCGATTGAACATATAGGTATACACGAACCCGACAACAACGGGGGGGCAGTAGCCCACCAGACACAACACCCGTATGGTCGGAGGATCCTCCCTTTTCACTGGCCCCCAAAATTGTAATTGTCAATTTAAGCAATATTAGTGCTTTTCAATAGTCGCACCAATGAGTTAGCCCTCAATTGCATTTGATTACAATCAAATGCAATTGAGGCCTAACTTTTTTACACAAATTCGTATATTGATAAAGTGTCAACGAGTCAACTTAACCGATCAATTTGGACATTTTATTGTACCTGTTAATAAGATTCAATATTAATTTTCAACAATCACATTCAAATATGTAAATGAAATTGACAAGATCTATTTCAATCGTTTTAATCACGTCTGTAAAACTGTTTTAGATGAAATACTCGTACACATAGTAGCGTTGCGAAACGGAAATTCCAGTATGAGAATAAAGAAGTTGTATTAAAAATAGCTACCTAGTTATAATATAATAGTATTGCTATGTCACGTGGTGTCTTGTTGCCAAAACTATCTTATTCTTATATACACGCGTCATTAGATATTTCACAAAAAAAAAACTGGTAAAATTCCTTTTTTCACAAAGAATTATTGTTTGACAATTTACATTATTGACTTTTTGACTATAATTAGATATAGCTTCACCTTTGACATGATTATTTTATCTAACTCTCGAAGGGAGGTTATCTGATTTAGATTTTAATAATTTCAAAAGTTTATACTTAAAAGTCAATAAAAATGAAGTAGCTATCTCTTATATGAAAAAATAATAATAATAATACATTTTTTAAATGTTTAAAACATTGTACATGTGTAATGTGTAAAAAAATGTGTCTGCTTCTAACCTCTGAAAAAGCTAGACCAATTACGAGACTTTCAGCGATAGATTGCTGATATTGTAAAAATTATGAAGCTATTTTTTTATATTTAAAAAAGATTATATAAAAACGCTAAATATTTAAAACTCATAAAATTGCAAGCAATACAAATTCAATTACCAGTTTTACGACGAAATCGCGGTTAGCAGCTAGTACATAATATAAGGAAACCCATTTTATGTTTTAATATCAAACATATACCGCTAAACATAAAACGTCACTACCTACTATAAATAAACAACGTTAAAATTATAAATTATACTATGCACTAAAAATGAAAATTAATTTGCAATGGCTATAATAGTTTAATTAGAAACGAAATTTTCGTGTTTATTTGAGCAATATAATTGTTGAAATGGTTATTAACCTATTTCATTTATTACGATACCCTACTTTCCGCTGTGACTTTACTTGCGTGGATTTAAGGAATACGGGTGTAGATATATAATATATATATCGTATTTGAAAAATTAAATTTCCCATTATTTTAGATACTTGGTTTTTCTGAGCTTTTGTATACAACTGCATAATCCTTTTGTACTAAAGAAGGGTTAAAGTAAAATTAACTTGCCAATGAATTACCTCTAACTCAAGATATTTTTATTGAACAGAAAAATTTAAATATTATACAATTTATAACATTATAAAGTAGTTTTTATCCGATTCCTAATGTTAAAACTCTTAAAAAAATAATTAAAAGTAGGTGTAAAGATAGATTACATCATTGAAATCTTGTTAATTGCTTATTTTCAAACACCTTAAGAATTCCAAAGAAGCGTTGTAGCGTAGACCAAATAGGAACAATAGTAAGTCAACGTCGCTTACATTCTATTTCGGGCTAGACACCGAATCAGGGACGGATTAAGGAGTTTAAGGGGCCTTAGTCAATATTCATGTCCCCTTATTTCTTTAGACAGATAATATTTAAATCGCATATCTAAACAAAATTTTAGTTATGAATGTGTAAGTATATGCTTTTTACGAAAATTAATAATGAATATATTATTTTATATAGGTTAATAATATTCTTGTCCACAAAAAAATAAAGGTTATATATACATAGTATGTATAAAGTTACCTGCCTTATAGATTACGCGGCCCTGTGCTGAACAATAGGCACTGGAAGATTGCCCGAGCCATATCTAATTTTCAGCATCTCGTAAAATTATATCGAGTAGCTGTGAGGCAATCCGTCTGGTATGCGGGTATTACGATATTTGTTTTCTTTCATTGTTGTGTTAAGTACTATATATAAATGGTCAAATTCTCTTAAGTATTTCAAAGTTTAATATGTATAGCAATTAAAAGATGTATTCATACTATTTATTCAGTCAATAACAAATTTGAAGTTATGAGAAACTACGGAATAACTGATAAAATTATTTTTGTATTGTTCGTATTTTGATTAAAACGCATTGCGACACCGATTGTTGTCACAATCGGACACACGTGTTTTCACTCACAGTATAGTCTCGTAGTCTAAATATAAGACATGTTGTCTGTTCTTGTTGATGTAGATGAGTTGTAATACGAAATCCCCTTTAATTAAATCTTAACTTAATTTTTGTTTCAGTTCATTTCCGAAAGACAGAAGCCTAATAGATAATAATTTATTTTCGATATTAAATGTATATTAGACTAATAGATTATAAACTTAAATATTCACATGAAACATCACAAAAATAATTATGTGGGCAATATAATGCGTATCGAGCCAGCGACTACTAGCGTTGATGATCACCGCTTTAACGCATTACATCTGTCTTTAAAATACTAATACTTGTTGAATTAATAACGAACTTCGGTAGGGCCATTCAAATTACGTCTATAAATCAGTCGTTTTAATAAAAAATTAACTTCCAAAACAATTGAATATTACAACAATCTTACCAGTCAGTGACTTTATTTCCCTCTGACGTTATCTAAGCTTAAAACAAAGTAACGAATTTAATAACATTTAACATAATTTTAAGTTGAAAAATAGGAGTTCGTTTTCATGAAGAAAAGCTTTAAACCACTAAAAAGCTTATTATTTTCATTCAAATAAACATTAATAATAATTAAATTTTAATAATTAAATTACGACCGACTGATATCGCATACTTAGTAATAGGAAATCGTAAAAAAATAACGCATTTACCTGTGCTTTCAGAGCCGTAAACATCAGGACAAGCTTGATAGTTGAGCAATAGTCTCGAATCTTCTGTGCAGCTCTCGATAGACGAAGCTGGGATCTTACAGTCTCCATGTCCTCTAGAATATTAAATCCCCTATTAATACGAATATTTAAAAAACGTAAGAAAAGATGGATTTTTTTGTTGAAAAATTGGTTTGCGTTAAATATATTATGTGCTTATTGGGGAAGTTCAGATTGTAAAAGGTTACGTTACGACTGAAAAGGGGAGAACTATTAACTTAAAGAATTAAAAGTAAACGAATCTAGCAAGTATTTAAATAATTTTAATACGTGAGTGCAACCGGGTACATTATTTATATTTCGTATATTTGTTGAATTCGTAAAAAAGCTTAAAAATATATCCATTAACAGAATGTCCTGTATAGGAAATTTATTTTGATTTTTTCAAACTTTGTTCAGTAAACTGTTTTTTTTTTACATTTAACTTCGCCAATAAATATATCGCGAGTACAATATAATAAATTAACACGTTGTTAGAAATTTAATTAACAGTACAATGTAAAATAATAATTAATAGGACTGTATAGGTATTATTTTCAAGAGATTACAATAAAAAATGTTGCAATATAATTAAATTTAGGTAAAGAAAACTAGAATTGTAGTGTGATGATGAGTTGGCTACCTCGCCTATAATTGTACAATTGTTCGTATTTCAGAACACATATATATTGTACAATTTATTGGTTATCTGTATCGGTATCATCGTAATTTACTAGTTGAGTTTCAGCCAAGGAATTTATATACAAACTGGAATGCTCACCAGCACTCCAAAACCGTTCCTAAACCCGGGATTGCATCTCTTTCTCCCATGGATTCAAGGCAACTACTAAGAAAGAGACAAAATACCGGTTGTCAACACGACGATTTCTCACTTTACATGCTATAAGCCAATGTCAACCTTATGTCGAATGATTCAAGGTGCATATTTGAATATACAATTTTATTAAGTGAGCGTTCCAGTTATGATAGAAATTCCTTGGTTTCAGCTATGTTCGTTCGATCAAATCGTGTAGGTATAATGAGTATTGATGACCATAACAAACAACATGAATACGCGATATCAATTACTGTAATCTGTTGGCTTTGCAATATTTTAGCGCATTTTTACTAAATTGTTAGATCGCTATCAGGTTGGATGTACAGCATAGTGTGAAAGTAATAAAGAAATACGCTACAGATATTGGATTGCAATTATTGACGCATCACACGTCGAACATGACATGCAGTAATGAGTTTTTAATTTGACCAACGTTAATCAGCCAATACGATCAACCACAGATAATTAATAAGAGTTTCATCACGATGTAATAAACGACTCGATATTACTTTATTCGTTCATATGTTTAAAAGAATTGTAATCGATTTCACCTTTTTTTGCTAAATAATGTTTAATAATCTGTTGCAGGATATATGTTGCATTTGAATATTCTATTTCAACCAGAATTTTACCAAGCATTGTACCATACACAGATATATTTGGGATATTTGGTAAAGTAGGATATGCAGTATAATTTGCGGTGCTGTCAAATACCGAATCCTATGTAAAACATAATCGAATTATGTATAATATTGGAAAGACGAGAGCTATCACAATTTAGGTCTAATAGTTGGTAGGTAGAATTTTTCATCAGTTTTCTATAATTTTAATTTCTTCGATTATTTAAAAAAAAAAATGATAACGGCAGCTTTAGCCTTTAACTTTTCCTGTACTTTAATATTTCTACATAAATGAATTTCATCTACTTTTCGCTATGCAAAGAAGAAAGAAGACACACGTATTATATTTATTTGATACAATCATACTAATAGTATAAATGAGAAAGTAAGTTTGTTTGTTATGCTTTCACGCGAAAACTACTTAACCGATTATCATGACACTTTGTACACATTGTTGGAGGTATAAGAAGTAGGTAACATAGGATACTTTTTTTTTGGGCGCGATAACCGACAAAGAGCGGGAGAAGCCGGGGGCAGAAGCTAGTGTTATATAAATGACAAAGATCTTTAGTAACGGTGGCTTTCATGCGAGTTTGTAAGGTTTGAGCAATGTATTGTCGATTGTCAAAAGAGTAAAGCGTTTCTTGCAATCTATAATTAATTCATTAAAGAATATTGTATACTTTGTAAAATTATTATTTCGAAATTATGAATTCAAAATCTTTTGAGGCTTACTTCATTATATTTTTTTTTGATTTTTTGTAAGATATTCTTCACTATCTAGGGCGTTATCGCCGTTAAAAAAGAGTATTTTTGTAATAACGAAACTAATTAAATGGCGTTCAAGTTACAAGTTCTAAAATAAAACTAAAGTTAAATTTGATGTACATCATTATAAAAAATGACGTGACATTGAAAGAAAAGCGTTAATAATTCTAGAGTTTTTTAGAACAGGTGTAGCTGTAGGCATATAAAATTCATGAGGCGCACTGTACAGCCTCTCATCTTAGTGCCTGACGAGACTAAAAATGGACTAGACTCACTCTTAGGTCTGTCTGGCGAAATGGATAGTATAAACTTCAAAGTACTGAAAAAAGTATGGTAGGAAGTGCGTACTGCGTGTTACTAAGTGCTTATATTTATTTAAAGATTTTAATTTCGAATAAAGAACACAAAATCTATAACTATTGAAATATGCACTAATTACGTTAGCTCACCATCGCACTACGTTATTTGGTATTCCTATTAAAGCAAAACTTTGAGATATTAAAGCACCATATACATATATATTATGTAACCAAATACTACTTAGGCTCACAAATAAGACTCACCTATTGTAGGTAAAAGAGAAAGGTCCCTTGAGTGGGCAATCAACAGGTTCGGCATTCTCTCTGAACATCGAGTACAGTAAGGCGTCTCCGTTGATAAGGGAACACAAGTGAGGTAGGGCTTCGCGACGGTGGCAAAAAGCTGGAAAATTAAAGAAATAAATATAAGATTATCTGATCTTTTAATGATTTATTTGGGTATCCTGTCAGATTCTTCTTTTTCACTTACTCTCTTTATACTGTAAAACATTTATATGTTTCTCGTGCATCACAACGCAACGGTAGCATCCTTTTCTGAAATAGAAGAAATTTTAATATAAATTATTTGGTAACAGTATTAAAAATACCAATACTTTAATCAAAATTTACATTTATTATCTTTACTGTCTTCAATCATGCTACAAATTCAAATGTATTCATTTTATACAATTGCGAAGCTGTAACCGAACTCGCAATAGAAGCCTAATGTAAAATGACAAAAGTGATAAATGTCTCCGCCCCAGATTTTATCGAAAGACACTCGTAGGAACGTTCAGCAGCTCTACAATGACAATCTCGGATCGCATAATTCTAAGATTAAAATTATTGCCCCATTCTCCTCCGAATTTCATAGAATATCTTCGAGCGAGACCGAAATGAGGTGAGCGAATGAAAACGTTTTTGTTGGCTGTTTGGGTGATATTCGAGGTAATCTAGAGAGATTGCCATATTATCGAGTTACGTCATTAAAACTTAAACGTTAGTGAATTAGTAGAATAATTTAAGGACCTGGAATTGTAGAGACACTGAATTCTGTAATATATTAAATATAATTTAAAATTTGCATTATTTTGTATACTGCGAAGTTAACATTTGAAAATATTTTCTATCTTTAAAATTAAATATGTTTAAAGATATAAAAGAGTGCCATCTAAAATGTAAGTTTTATATTCAAGATAAAAATTCTGATTTTGCTGAACTAATTTCAGTGAAGAAAAAGATTACAATTAAGGTAAATTCGAGTTAATTTTATGTACCATTTTCATGAAAGTTGTCTAATTAGTTGATTTTGTTAATACAGTAAAATGAAAAACTAAAAAATTAAATTTTATTGGAAGAAATATAATTAAAATTCGTTCATCTATATGATATTGGTACTCACTCATCAACTATTAGAAACTTATCGCCCTCAGAAGAAAGGCACCTGCCCTTGTTGGATAAGATGGCACCGTCGATCATGATCGGTTGGATGACGCCTGACTGAAACCATTTTCCTTGCCATCTCGTCGGGAAGGCGCAACCTGCGAATAAATGTTATTATATTTATTATAATTTCTTGGAAGATGTAAAAGTTAGACAGCTGGATCACGCGTTCATAAGGTACATATTGTGTATAAGTATATCTTTTATAATGCTTACTATTAGTTCACACTCTACCTATATATAATATATATACATCTCATTCAAATTTACTTTTTATCCATTCAAGTACAAATTCCTTTTTTTTTTAATTTGTAGTGGATGACTCTTCTTCAATATTAATTTATTAATTAAATTTAAATACCTAATTAGTTTTAGTTTTAAATGGGAGAAAAAAAAACTTATTAGTTGAACTAAGTAGGAATTGTTTTATTTTTTTTTATTTTTAACATTACCTGTTCTTTTTTAAATTGGGTTACTCATTTTTATAGTATAAAGTCACATATGTATAATATAATTTTATTTATTCCAAGTTTTGAATTTTCTACAGATTTTTCTACAGTATTGTGAAACGTCGAATTAAAGTAAAGCCAATTTCTTGTTAAGCTGAAGAAATAGCTATGATAAAATAAAATTATTTTAACTTAGTTCGCTCCGTTAACGATCTATTATAAATATTGAATTACAATTTATAATAATAAGAATAAATGGAGCTTGAAAAATCTGTAACAAGGTATGCTTGGTTGTTTACAAATTATAATTGGAGTTAGATACCGTATTAGATCAATTCCTTTCTAAATTTTTCCTACTTTGAATGTATGGAGCAAATTTTAACCTTATTATGAATATATCATAGAGGGTATTGCTTTTTTGTCTCTCCTTAAAAGAATTTTATGTTTTTAATGTTTGTGGGCAATTGTTTTTCCTATTAACTATATCTCTCTTTTATAGATTAAGACATGAATAAAAGTATTATTTTCAATTTTAACTGTTTTAGGCTTCCGTACGAAAAGTGTCAACGGATCCCTTTTCAGCTCCTGTGTCTGTCCGTCTTTTTGTCCTTCCGTTTATCACAAAGCTGCATTTTTTGAAAAAGTAATAGCTAAAAACTTAGAAAAATTCTCAGAATACCTGTCACTATGGCTTCTATGACGACGAACTAATTAAGATTATAAGATGACATAAAAATGAAATCAAATTAAAAATGAATGGAGTCCCTCGTACGAGAAACGTGTTTTTTTTTTAATTTTAGCTCGATCTTAAAAATATACTTAACCTTAAATATTGTGATACAAACCATAATGTCACGTCCTACTTACAAGCGATCAAATTTTATAACTTAAAAAAAAAATAATTATAAACTATTAATATATTTTAAATTCTATTTACTTATGTTGCTATAATTATCGATTCATCAATATTTATTCAAGCGTAACTCTAAAGTTTTATTTACGAATGCATATGAGAAATTAATTAATATTACCGCAATTAAGCATTCGCGAGCGGCAAGTTTTCTAGACTATACCCAACTTACATCTAGACGGTATTTCTAGGCATTTCGCTTTAATGTAATGAAAAAATAAAATATTCAGCCGTCGGCTCCGGCTCTCGAGTATTGATCAGTGAACTATTGACTACACCAGCTTTTTATTTATATCATTTAATTTTGATAATAAATTATGATTAATGATAGGTATAAAATTTTATATAATGGTCCTTACTATAACTCAGTTTTTGGATATTTCCTTAATGTTAGTTGTTATATGTATACGAATATATAAATGACGTTGATGTGTAGGTTTGGTAAAGCTGGAATTTCAGGAGATATGAATAATTTTTAAAATAGTAAATGATGATTTTTGTCTCGGTTCTTCTCAGCAGAATCTACATTCCAAATCGATGGTGAGTTCATCTTAAAATGATACGTTATTGTACGTATCAAATATATATATATTCAATTTACATTTCAAAGGTATTTTAAAGCCTAGTTGTAGACTTTTTGTTTTTGATTATTCAATCTTAGTTTTTTTTTTCAGTCAAAATTATCCTTAATAACAGAACATCGGATGCATTTAATAGGTCTATTCTAATATAATAATGTTTTAATTTTTTCGTTTGATCGCGCTTAGCTTCATAGACTAGTGACAATTACTGAAAAGTCAGTAAAATAATGAATACCAGTGCAGTAATTTTTGAATTGCCGACGTAAAAATCGTTTTAAAGAAAAATAGCTTGCTTATTGAGTAAGATTATAAATATAACACGTGACTAGTCGTGGTAATGGAGCAGTGTCAAAGAAGTCGAAATATTGAAACGAATCTGATCACCCGAGTCGAAATTTAAAGCCGACATAGCTCCCTTAAGTCCGATATCGAACCGATTTCGAGCCCAGTAGTCCGAAACAGAACCGATTTAGAACCCAGTATTCCGATTTAGCGCCTATAGCGCAAATTTTTATGCCATTTAGGTCCGATTTTAGTCGTAAAGTGGAAAAAGACGGAAATTTGTGCCATTTTTGGGTGCTAAATTGGACCTAATTTAACATATATTAGGAATGACTTTGAGCCCACAGGTCCGACATAAGTCCTACCGTAGGTGGCGATAAATCGGCTCTAAATTTCGACTCGGGCATATACAGAATAATTTAGCGATTGTCGAAGTCGAGAACAAGTAAAAAAGAGAGAAAAACAACAAGAGAATGTTGTACACACTCGACTTGTCACGTCGAACATTTTCAACACATCTTTCAATCAAGTGTAAATGTATGACTTTTCTATAAACTAAATCTTCAATCGTAATATAATTGTATCATTTCGTATTGTTTAGACTGGTGTAACTGCACGTCCTGCTTTATAAATCTGTTGTCTTTCATTATCATTCTATAAATTATACTTTCTAACATAATTTCTAGGGTTCCGTAGCCAAACAAAGTGGTAAAATGTGTGTCCCCCTCTCTGTAACTTCTAAAATAAGAGAGTGATAAAACTAAGAAAAAATATATGATATACATTACCATGGGAACTTCTACCGAAAATTGGTTTGAACAAGATCTAGTAAGTAGTTTTTTTTTAAATTAAAATACACTATTATTAAAACATCGATCAAAGTTACAACGAACTATAAGAACTTTTATATGATGTTACTTGCTGTTACGGAACCCTTCATGGGCGAGTCCAACTCGCACTTGTTTAATTTTTGTTATCTGATAAAAAGTGTCTGTGGTCTCTCTGGTTCCTGTCTCGATACGGACAATAGCTACCTTATCATGTTTGACAGTATATTAATTATTTAAACAATAATAACCCCCTTCTACTACTTTGCTTTTACTGCTCCAGTAGTTTAGTACTCAAGTCATAGGCTAATAGGTTAATAGGAAGTGGAAATGTTTGATAAATATTCTAAGAAACGGGAACAAGCAATTGATACTCAATTGTCCTGGTTAGATCGTTACCAGCATCAGTTTTCATTCACCCGTTTGCAAGGGGCAATCGGGCGGGTATTGTGCGGTAATCGGACCGTCGGTGAGGCGGTAATAGCTTTACAATATTCCCATTAACATTCAAACTAGCCTATATATTTATTGGCTTGATCCGTGGTATGATTATTTAGAAATAAGAATATTTAATTTTTAAATAATTATTTATAAATATCTAATGAACGGTGAAGATTGAACATTATAATCTTATTAGCGAAAATCAATACAACGACAAACAAAATAAAAATAATTTTAGACAGCGAAATTGAGACGAAAAACGAAAGAGAAAAGATTCTTCAATATAAGAAATTCATTCACTGTAAGAAAACTATTCAGAGATAAAATAGATTATATTCATCATCAGAAGCATGTATTAGTTATAAATGTCGATGCGTGTAGAAATGCGGGTAATTTTAGTCGTATACGCACTTTTTCAAGTCTTTTTAAAAAGAAAAAAAAATCATGTAGCCAGCTAGAGTACCTAACTACCGTTTTTCAGAGTGGTACTGAATAATAATTAAATTACACGCCGCTCCGATAGAAAGTCTAATAGATACTAGCCTACGAGGGCGGCATAGCTTTTATCGGATTGACGACTGGCTGGCACAGTAGTCACAGCAACAGGCTTATGAGTTAGTGGTCTTGGGTTCGATATCCGATACAAATGTATAGATAATATGTGTGGTTTAGGAGTTTGTGGTTGTGTTGTGTGTGTTATTTCCGGAACAGTATTCCAATGTTATTGGAGGTCGTTGAGTGTAAAAGCATTAATTTATTTATCGTTTATTATTTATTTTCTGTGATATATGTATAGTATATAAATTTATTTTATTAGTTTTTAAACAATTATGCATGCTATTCTTCTGTAATTAATATTATTTTACTACAAAATAACCTGCAATTTATCCGTATTTAAGTTTATGTTTACCAGCTCCTATAAGCCGTTGCGGAATGTTTCAAAATCCCTTATGAAGTTGTCTATAACGAAGGCATTTTTTTAAATTATTAGCGTGAATCAATAGGAAAACCTCTTTGGATTTATAATGTATTCAAAAATTTTCAATATAAATAGTTACGTAAAGGGCAATTTGGGACATTTTCTTACTCCAACATTTTTTTCTAAGCTCTCGACGACGGCCGTCTGGTCGAGTGGTCAGGCAACTGGACACTTTACGCAGCGGTCGCGGGTTCGAATCCCGCCAGGTGCAGATAATCTGTATGATGAATATAAATGTCTGCACCGGGTTATGGATGTGTATTTATGTATATATGTATTTATATCTTAAATTTATTTCCGTTCCTAGTACCTTAAGTTCTTACGAACTTAGCATAGGGCTAGGTTAACGTGGTGTGATTGTTGGTTAATATTATTATTAATTGGGTACAATAAACATTAATTTTTTTTACGATAGTCGAGTTTTAAAGCGACCTTTCTACTCTATTATCTATACATATAATAAAATGGTAGGAAAGTCAAAACTGTACATTGAATATTTTTTAAAAAGAATACTTGGGGTGTGATCTACAATCGATACCGAAGACAAAAATATAGTTTTTAGAATTTTTGTCTGTTTTTCTGTTTGTCTGTATGTATGTCCGGGATAAACTCAAAAAGTACTGCATGGATTTACTTCAAATTTGGCATGAACATTATTAAGAAGTCGGGTCAACATATAGGCTACATATTATCACGCTATCACCTACGGAGAACGAGCAGTAAATCTTTATTTCTTCAACGCATTCTGTAACAACGTGTAATCTAATAGCGTTCATGCAGACGACGTCGCGGGCAGGCAGCTAGTTAAAAATATTGAATACGATTTCTATGGTGACATAATATATGTTTGCCGTGATAGATCCATTTAACAGACACATTGTGCTATGATTACCATCACCGGTGCACCAATTACCGCACAATGGCCGTCCGATTGTCCTCTGGGAGTGAATAGAACTACGCTGACGAAGTTATAGACAGTTTAATATCAATTTCGAGTGCCAGACTATTTAACATATGTATATAACTTTATGTGAAGTGTAACCCTATTTCACTAGTTATGATTCGTGATATTACGGGAATAAGTCTCGATTTAAGGGGAATTTTGGGATAAAAAGTTACCTTGGTGTCCATCTAGGACCTAGGTCTTCAATTCAGTTCAACATACATATATAAGACGTAAATTATTTTAAAAGAATGAGATAAATTGTGTTTTTCAAACACGGACACTTCATAGTTAAGCTTGTTGAACAAGTTTCATATGTAAAATGCTAAATATTAATAACAAAAAAAGATATCCTATCTATCTGTACATATTGTTAATACATGTTGTTTAGTGGACTAACGTCCTACTTCCACGGGAGTTGCAGGTCTCCTACTGGGCGCGTCCTCGGGTGGCGGATAGGGGGTACCACTCGTCGCTCACCACGAGTGGTTGAGGTCTTCGGACCCCCGCGGACCAAAACCAACAGCGGTGGGCGCGAAAGCGCAGGAGAGAGGATGGAGGAAAATCGAGGGTACTCTCTCCCGCCACTTCAGTGGTTGGGCCGCTCCCAGTACTTCTCTGAATTAGCAGAGTGGACCGGTAAGTGGCTCCAATTACATACGGCGGGGCGCGGAGGTGCGGTGGAGTGTGTTGGCACGGAAAGTGCGGTTGGTGAGGGCGTGGCGCCGGGAGGGCGCGGAGAGAGGAGGAGGGTTTCCTTGTCTTGCAGAGTGGACTGGTAGAGCGGTGGAGGGAGGATGGAGGGAGATCGAGGTTACTCTCTCCCTCCACTTCGGTGGTTGGGCCGCTCCCGCTACTTTTCTGAACTAGCAGAGTGGACCGGTCGAGTGGCTCCAATCACATACGGAGGAGACGCCGGGCCCAGCGTCGGGGCGTCACGGTTGTATGCGTTTGCGATCCCGTGGCGCCCCACTACGGCGCAGACGCCCGATGGGTTTTAGTGGGTATTCTGGCTATAGCAGTGAGAGTCAGCGAGTGCCACATACGTGAATACGTAAATGCATTTCCTATGGTAAAAAAAAAACGGACTAACGTCCTACTCCTGGGTAATTTTTTTTCTATTACAGAGAAAGTTCAAGACTTAATCTGCAACTCTGTTTCAATGTGGGTTGGCATATATATATATATATATATATATATTTATTAATACATTAAAATATATATACATGCAGTGCCTCATAAACAAAAGTTAGTTTTACTGTGCACTACAGTTAAACTATACATAAGTAATAATATATAAAATTATAGTAGTATCTAATCTAAATATAAAAATGGAATTGATCCGTCCATCGCATCAACGCCGTAAGCAGAACCGGTATCTTTACACATTCCTCTAAAAAAGTGCTTTTTGAGTTTATGTTTGTAATTTTTTTCGTTCATTTCATCTTTTAGGGTTTTTGGGAGTGAATTCAATAAAGTAGGAACAATATATTTAAGTGAATGTTTGCCGTAGTTATTAATGACTTTGGGGATTTCTAATTTTGGATTCTTCCTACTTCTCAGTCTTTTACAGTTGTCAACTTTTATTTGGATTTTTGTGTTCAGATATTGTTCTGTTAGTACAAGATATTTTACTTTAACGTCAACTGGCATGACTTTATAGAAGTTGAATAGGAGATGATAGTTTTGTTTATGTTGTTCTTTAATTTTTTTAGGTACTATGGCTTTTAAAATACGCATTTGAAGTTGATATATTTGATTTATATCAATGTGAGTTTCATAATTTCAAATCATCATACTTTTATGATTTTGCGTTTTATATTTTTTCTTCATCGCTGAGCACAAGATCATTTTTTACATATTTCGTAAACTGGATCATCTAAGTTACAGTAAAACAAAACAGAAAACAAACTGAGTGACTTATTTGTTTACTAAACAATTTAACAATTTACATACGATTAAGCAAAGCAGAAACAGACGTAGTTTTAAATTAAATAAAGTCGACACACCCATACCTACAACTCAACAGTACAAACTCATTATTAGATTATTGATAACGATATAATGGCCTTAACAAACGCGAGTAAAACCCAACTTTTTAAAAAGCCTTTGGCCTTAATGACAAACATATAAACATATCTAGATATTAAAGGACATATCTAATTCGTTGGGGTTATTTTAATGACTTAATTTTAGCGGCACACCTCTTTTTAATTTATGTAATACTTTGATATAATCAACCGTGACATTTTAGGAGAGAATTTTATATTTTCTATAGACCGTATTTGTTTTTGTTAGTGTGTGTTTAACTACAAATTATGTGTAGGTACATTGTGTGTTAGAGTGTACTATAAACTATCATGTGTACTATATATATTACAATATATAAAATTATTATTTTAAATAATATTAGCTATCAATCTAATAAGAAATTTTTATTTCGAAAAATAATTTTTCAATTTCAGTTATTTTAGTTATTAAGATTTGTTGATTGGTGATAATTATATTTATCATTCATTAAAACAACGTTTTTTATTCAAAATGAATTAGTAAAGTGTCTTTGTCCGTTAAAATTAAATTATATGTGATTTAATAATGAAGATTCGATTTAACTTTATTCAAAGTTTTACATTACAATTGGAGCTTAGTTATTTATATTGAAAAGTTTTATTTCATTTTATGCTTTACAATTTCGTTTTTTGTCGTTTAATTTATTTTGTTAAAAAGTTTTTCAAATAAATGTCGTAATCAAATAAAAACTTTAAGGACTATTGTAGTGTTACTGGCTCTTTATAAAAAAAGAGGTTAGCTTTGACAATCGGGACGATCAGATAACCAAAAAATATGTAACCTATTTTATTTTTTTTGTTAAAATTTAATGAAATAATATATTTAAGAAAATATATCCTAATTTAAATTGAAAACGGTTATAAAATATATTCCGGATATGATTATGTTTCATAAAAACTTTTCATTTTATATAATCCGGGTTTATTGTTTGCATTTGTATTACTTCAGAAAGGCCGTTGGCGCTTGGTATATTTTATCTAGTTAACTTGGAACATCGCCAGGGAAACTCGAATTTCGCTAACTAGAAAAGAATTAGATTTTTTAATAAAGCATACGTTTTTTTTCAAAATAATGTTTAAGGTTCCACTGAAAGGTGCTAACGAAATCCTATTTATTAAGGTTGCTGTTCGTTCGGTCTATAGGCCTATATGTTTGGAATCGGAATAGACATTGACACTTGACACTTGACATTTGGTAAGTGAAACTTTTTCAGACCTTAAATAATTTGTACAAAAGAGATAGATAGATAAATAAACACTTTAAAATAGTTATACAAAACTCGGTTGTTGTCACAGACACTTGTAGCGATCGTTACTCGTGATAAGGAAATTATCCGCCAACCTGCAGTGAAATACCATGATGGATTAAGCTCCAACCTTTTTCCTCTATGGAGCCCAGCAGTGGGATGTTTACAGGCTGATTCAGTTCAGTCATTAAATGTTAATGAAATGTTAAGTGACTGGTTTTACGAATGTTTTCAGTAAATTGAAAATAAATTTTAAAGTTATATTTTTGGTGGTTCGATTTAGACAATGTTTGAATAAATATTTACACATTAAATTTGGATTGTATTTCTACTTTTGTGGTTTCAGTACATTTAGATATATATTTCTATACCTAAACATAAGATCGGAGACTAATTGAGTAAAGAAAGTAATGAACTTTACAATTTGTGTCTGTCTGCTTTGAAATTCGCTGTAATCTTAATTAAAAAGTACAGAATCGATTTTAATGAAACTTTGCATAATTATAGCATATAAATAAGCCTCGACTTTATAAATGAAGCAGTAACAGAAGCATTAACGTGTGTAAACTCGCACGAGTCTGTTATATTTATTAGGTAATCGATAAAATCTGGAATTACTGAATCAATTTCAATAATTCCTCAAACATTACAAAGTTAAATTATTATATTAAAGTATTATTTATAAACGATATAGGCTATAAAACATGAAGCTGTGTAGCGAAATAATAGTATGGAAATTAGAAATCGCGAGCAATGTCTAGTTTTTTTAATAAAGAAAATAATATGTATGATATCCTATCCTATCCTATTATCATATAGGTACACTGCGGTCACTGAAAATCAGTGTTGGAAAATTAAAAATTTTAAATAAATAAACGTCTCGAAGGAAACACACAAAAAAAAAAAAAACATTCAGACCAAAATATCTGTATGGCTCATAAAAATATTATAATTACCAAAGATATTTGAAATAAGGAGATATGCCCTAAACACGAAATAAGTCCGGTACCGCTGTCGCCACTTTTGAAGATGTGTGCGTTTTCATTACCGGCACAACTAGCGTTCTAATCCTCTAATTGGTTCGCAACTACGAAAAACAATTGTACGAATACACTCATACACGTAAAAAAAACAGCGTCGGTGAACTCGGTGAACTCGTGAAAGGGATGTGACATCGCATTTATCGATAAAATCATGCGATGAGAATGTTATTCATTTTAAACCAATATTACCTGTGTAAACGCATATAAAATACAATTAAGAATAGTGATGTGCTATATTTTTGTATTTTTAATTCTATTATGGTATCCTGAAAATTATTAAAATAATACAAACGAAATGAACAAAAAAATTGATTATTAAAAATAAAAAATGTTTTGCACAAAATGAAATGAAATAAAAATGTTTTATTTTGCTTACTTAATATTGTCATAATTATAAAGATCGCTTTTTATCCGAATCTACGATGCAACCTTTGCGTTTATTACTATATTTACTCAATCGTGTTTATCATTCTATGTCCCCATCTTTTGGAAAGCTGGAAAGGTAAAATAATAGCTAACACACAAGTACACTTGCATATAAGCTAAGCTAAGCTGAAACTTACAAAGCAATAAGTAGTAGGCTTTTAAAAGGTCAATCACAAACCCATTCGTAATAGGTACATGCAGGAATAGTCATGTTGACTTGTGTTATGGATTATGTAAAAGAAAAGGGAGTCTGTGATAACGTAGCGGTTAATAGTATGAAAAAGATAAACATAAGAAAATGAAAAAAGATGATACTGATGATAGTAAACACCATTTTAATCTGAATCATGCCATTTATTATAATATTTCCAATCTTATTGTGAGTTGTATTGAAAACATGAAGGTGTAGTAAAGTACCCGAAAGCGTGTCAAGTTGGGCAATAGCTCGAGGCATGCCATATCATAAATTATACCTAAATATATTTCATATATCATTACCATTGTACACCTAAGTTCCTATGAACTTACTTTACCATCACAAAACTATATGGTTGACAAATATTAAATTTTGTCTATATTTCACATATTTTGTCGTTAAACAAACATACTCAAATACAATATATATATATACATACAATAAATAAATATAATATAATAGCACATGTACAAAGACGCTTAACTCATAATTTACAGCTAACCTAAGTGCCATAGAGAGATTTGAAAATTATGACAAAACAATATAATTAGAAACGCTTAAAATATATGTTCTTGCTAAATAAGCTTAACAAATACGTTTACAGAACACAACGCATGTATATACAACATACATAACTAACTAAAAACATACATACACAAAATGTATTATAAACTTCAATAGAAATAAGTAATTCGATAATCGCCGTGTTGTCGATAGCTTACACCTGTTGCTCCGTATGGACACCACTATCTCATCGCACAAACAAAACGGTAAAATATGCGACATTACCATTACGATAGTATCGTTGTGTAAATTTTACATTGCTTGTTCAGTTACTCCGCAACATACTGGGGTAGTGGTGAGAAAGCAATGTATTTAAATGTAGTAGAAGCAAGAAATATTTCTCGTATACTTGTTTTTTACGATTTTTAAGTAAAATATAGTAAAAAAGTAATATTTACGTGTGGTAACTGATTCCATGACTTGTTAAATGTTTAGTTTCACTTCTATTCTTACAAGAAACAACTGAACAAGACGGCATTGTTAGTTGTTTTCTCGCTCGCGGTCGAAATCACACTGATTAGCAGTGACAGCCATTTAAGCAATATGTGAGCATTTTGGGCAAGTTGCGTCTACGCGGACACGCCCACATGCCAGTTCTCCTATTCTTAATATTTCTTATGATAATTACCGCGACCGTTAGCGTAACGGCCAGTTGCCGTGAGCCCGTGACCACTGCGCTAATACGCTGTCAATTTTTTTACCAACTACAACAAAAGGAGGGGGTTTTCAATTCGTCTGTTTTTTTTTGTATGCTTGTTACGCAATAACTCCTGCTACTACTACTAATATTTTTTTTTCTTTAAAATATTTCCCTTCTCGTTCTTACTTTCTTCCAAACGGCGCTGTCTCATTTTAGCAGCGCATTTAGTAAGCCTACCTACCCACATTGTATATAAACAAAATGTATTTCCCACTAAAAATTGATAAATAAAATTAGTTTTTAGGAAAAAAACAAAAACCGACTTTAAGATTATACCTACATGTACAATCTTGAACTAAAAAGTAGAAAATAATATTTTAATTATTTCAAAATAAAGAGAATTAAAGGAGTCGGTGCCTTAGTGAGGGCAGACGAGGTTGATGGTTGTGTCTGAATGCATAAAAATGTTGTTACAATATTATCAGCTTTCCTTAGATTTGTTTACTTTGGTTGGCAGCGTTTTTTTTCCTAAAAATATTTTGTATTAATTAGTAACTCATGACTGAAAAGGTTTGGATTCAAACTATCTTTAAACAAATTTTCATTAAAATCGACTTATTGGTTTAAATATGAAAACCTATCGTTTAAGCCGCTTATCCGGTTTTAGCATTATGTCGAGATAGCTTAAGCTCCTGATAAGAACAAAGTAAATTCATTAATCTCTTTGAAGGGGAATTGGGGTTCAATAATCAAAATATCAAATACGAAACACAAAAGTGAATACAAATTTGATGTTCAAATTAAATTGTATACATTTATGTTTGTTTTGAATAAAATGATAAATTTGTTGTGGTGTTTCAGCGTTTTTAACAATCTCAGGGGGGTAAAATGATGCCGCAAAGTTTGCATGGGAGCTCTGTCATTTATTAAGTTAATTAATTTAGAAACGATTGTTTGGGCTTATTATTGAAGATATTAGCTGTGCCCGCGGTGTTACCTGCTCATAAATTTTACTTTATCCATACACTTACTTCTACTAGGGTACGGTAGTAAACTCATTCCGCGATTCAGAAAGGGCTATTTATTTAGTGTTGTACTTATATTGTATGGGAGCTCTGTCATTTATTAAGTTAATTAATTTAGAAACGATTGTTTGGGCTTATTATTGAAGATACTAGCTGTGCCCGCGGTGTGCGCTGGGCAGACTCCTCCCGAACCTCGGAGGACCCAGCGCCGCCTGCAGGCAGCTGTACTCCGGAGTCTGCCGGAGTATGGCGACGTACGGTGCCCCGGTTTGGGCGGATCGCCTCACCGCGAAAAATAAGGCGGCGCTGCGCGCTGCGCAGCGAACAATCGCGGTGAGGGTGATTCGGGGGTACCGTACGGTATCGTGGGCTGCAGCTACTGCTCTAGCCGGCGACCCCCCGTGGGAGCTCGTGGCGGAGGTTCTTGCCGAGACCTACTCATACGTCTCGGGTAGGAGGGCTCTTGGTGAGAACCCAACGTTGGACGGGATCCTACGTGTGCGTCGGATAGGGCAGGAAGCGCTAATGCGGAGGTGGGGGGAGGACCTGGCGGTGCAGCCATATGGCACACGCGTAACGGCTGCCATTCGCCCGGTCCTTGAGCGGTGGATGCGTCGAAAACGCAAGCCCCTCACCTTCCGTCTGACACAGATTCTCACCGGGCACGGTTGCTTTGGTGACTACCTGTGTCGGACGGCCCAAAGGGAGCCGACGACTGAGTGTCACGATTGTGGCGCAGCGGTGGACTCTGCCCAGCACACCCTCGAGGTGTGCCCGAGATGGGCAGTGCTGCGTCAAGGTCTGACGTCGGTCATCGGAGGGGACTTGTCGCTCCCGAGCGTCATCACCGCGATGCTCGGCGACGACGAGTCCTGGAAGGCGATGGTCTCCTTCTGCGAGACAGTAATGTCCCAGAAGGAGGCCGACGAGCGGATGAGAGAGGAGGCCGCCGACGTGGCCTCCATCCGCGGGCGACGAATGGGGGTGCGTAGGAGGCGCTACTTAATGCGCCTCCTGTAACGCCCTTGTGCCCGTGTCGGGCCGGGATGGGAACCCGGTCCTGCTAGACACGGCGTCGTCGGGACTGTTCAGAGGTTAGCCGGACAGTCCCCATGGAGGAGAAGTCTGGCCTTTTCGCCAAGGCCAGCCTGTCGCTGGAGGGATCCTGTTGCCTGCAGATCCGGGACCCTCCAATTAAAGCGGCTGAAGGCTCCCGCAGGGGTTTAGTACGGTATTGCACTCCCAAAGTGCCGAGTCCGACATAGGTCTAGGACTGCCGACCCGGGCATCCTGGATATCATCCGTAAATGGATTCCCCTGCGTAAAAAAAAAAAAAAAAAAAAAAGCTGTGCCCGCGGTGTCGCCTGCAAATAAACGTTTACTTTATCCATACACTTACTCCTACTACGGTACGGTAGTAACTAAATTCATTTCGCAATTCAGAAAGCGCTATTTATTTAGTGTTGTACTTCAAACTGTTCCAAAAATAAATCGATGACGTTGGCATTGTATATTAATATTATATTAATAATTAAACATTATTCCTATTTTTATCATATTTAAATGTACTCTCTCTCTTATCTACTCTTCTCGAACACCGTCATTCAAATTACAAAATTCAAATTACAAACTTTTGACAGAATCAAGCGATTTCAGTGAAATAATGACTAAATGTTACCTCAGGATATGCTTCATGATTCTCATGTTAATTGTTTAACTTACATTTAATACAATTACAGTGATGCGTGCTCAAAAAAAAAAAAAAAACTGGCAGTAACAAAAATTCTAGAAAAACAGACATAAATTTTACAATTTTATTATATGCACCTATACATTATTTTATATATATTAAGTGCGCGTGTCTGCTTGTATTTTTATTCTATTTAAGCACTGAAAAAAGCATTTTCTTATAATTAATTTATTTAACATTAATACATTACATTATAGTCACCTCAAACGCATACACGATATACATTTTTCGGACCAAAGCTGCGGGCAAATTCTAATTTAATTATAAAAAATATTATTACAATTCGGACTTACAATTTCGATCTACAAATAATAAATACATTTTAATTTATAGTCCATTGGGCCAGTAGAAAGGTATTATTCATAAATCGCGGTCCATTTAATTGTTTTAATAATTATTATTATACTAACCTTTTATATTGGATACATTTCAATAACTGAAAATTAATTAATTGGTTCATAACACACAAGGCTAGGTAGTCCGGGGGAAAGAGAATTTCAACTCAACTCGAGACAGGAGGATTTTAACTCGCAGAGATTTCTTAACTATTAAGAAATTTCTATTAAATTAAATTTCTTAAACATTGTAATTAAGTCTGCATGTCTCGGGGCAAATTTTAAGAAATGTTAATCCGTCAATTCACGGAGAACCATCGTGTCAATCAATCTTAATATCAATCTTTAATCGGAAAATTTGTTCAGCATTGGGACACTAATTATTATACAGGTCGAATAGAGAGTCACTATAAATATTTAAGGAGAAAGCTCGGTAAATGATTCTCATTCGAATTATGTAAAAAAAAATCGGTAAATATTAATAAGCTTCTACGAAAAAGAACTTAACAATTATCTAATTATTTACGCATCGTCTGGACACCCTAGCAGCTAGCTGCATTTCGACACAAAACAGGTAGTTTACCTACGTCCAAACGCCGCCACGTGTTAACATGGTATCAGGATAAACAAGCATGATCCAATCCCCCCTTAATAACTGATATAGTGACTCACCAGTCACTCTGTATATATTAGGTATATTACAATATTTAAGTATATTTTCTCATATAAATGGTAACGTGACTAGATGTTTCTGATAAAAATAATGTTACACGAACACAGGCAAGTTGAACTTTATCATATAGATAAATCTAGTTAGATAATTAAAAATACATATTTCATGTTTTTGAATTCAAGCCAGCTGACTTGATAGGCTTTCAGAGATGATACGACCGCATCGCCAACTGCATAGGTAAATTAGGTTAGTATACGTATGTACGTGTTGCATAAAAGGTGGCCCATTTTCGAATATATGTCAAGAACTCGCGCTCAAACTTATATGTCCTAGAGACGAACTCATTTAATCCCTTAAAATCCGTATAAATATAACAAACGAGATTTTTTTATTATTTTCGCATTCGGTCGTCTGTTCCTAAGGTAGGCAACTTAATGCCTATCTTTTAGGTAACAGCTGACTGATATACACATTTCTTATTAGATATACATACATATATAAATATTACACCCAGACTCGGTATGGAAATCGAACCCAGGACACTGGAGCCGATAGCGGGGTCACTGTCAACTAGCTAACGGGCCAGTCTAATTGCACCAAGGAATTTATATCATAACTGGAACGCTCACTTAATATAATTGTATATTCAAATATGCACCTTTGAAGTATTTATTTAAAATCGTTCCGAGCATTTCGTTTTTTGAGTGCACGTGAGCATTCCAGTTTGTATATAAATTCCTTGAATTGCACGGATTGTTTTCTTACTCTTTCATTCTAAATGTATGGATTTTTTTTTTACGCTGGGAAATACGTTTACGTATCCCGCCGCCCGAAGGTGACGGGTATGTGGGACTCGCTGACTGCGAAGTCAGAATACCCACTAAAACCCAGCGGTGCCCTCGTCGTCGTACAAGGACGCCACGGGATCGCTGGCGCATGCCACCGTGACAAATGTATGGATCCGTTTCTGGGTAAAACTTGGGATGTAGCTAATTGAAGACTCGGATTCAAACAAAGCCTGATTTTTTGATTTCGAAATTCATAACGTATAGGTTTTCAGCAAGTAATGTCGCGAGGTACTAGTTAGTTAGCGCATATGTATAATAAGAGATAAAGTAAATGGGTGAGAAATAAGGGTGAAAGCTTTTGAAGTTTGATTCGAATATTTTTGACAGGAGACGTTCAGGTAGCCCTTGCTCTTATCAAAGCCGGAATCAGATAGGGCACCACAGACAAACGGAATACACAAACAAGTGTGAACAGATCTCAAAAATAATGACCGTAGATATTTATTATATGTAGATAATAATTGTCAATAGATATACCGAACACCTTTCAACCAAAGTTTTATAACATACAACATATTTACATATTGTTCTTTTTACAGTTTAAAAATTATACCAAGAAATATACATAATCATTTAAGCTATCATCAGTGTTTTTTGAGAAAATAGGTGAGTTTACACCAAACAAAATTATTTTTTTACAAAGCCAGAATCATACTTTATTTATGACTATTTTTAACAAAATGAAGTATACGAAAAGTGACGATGTTCTTTGGATCTTTTGAATTATATACTGATTACTTATTTACGACACAACAAAATAATTCCATCCCATTACAAATATATGGAATTATTTGTTGGTTTATATGATTATATGAATATCAAAGCAGATTTTGATATGTACTATGTCCAAACATGTTTTAGGTACATTTATGTTGCGGCAAGCGCTTCAATCGTACAAGTCGCCCATTGTGAATATAATAGACATCAATATTATAAGCTAAGCGGAAGGTTTTGTTTGAATACACTAATCCTAGGTATTTTGCTGGTACGATTTTGAAAAATTAAATTAATAGAAAGCTCGTTTATACATGAAACTTTTTCATTTTTCATTATAATCAATACTAATCTTTTTAGGCTTAGACTTATTAGTTTTGTCGTAAACACAGATCATGTGACTGGTTTGACATATCGACAAAAATCGTCAAAAAACTTAATGTGGTATGTACTCGTTATTATCCATAAAAAAAAAAAAAAAAAAAAAAACGTTATGAATACTTCTAATAAAGCTGCAATATGTTTAATTCTGTATATCAAAGAGTTAAAAAAAAAGGTTTTTGATAATATTCTATAATCCAAAACTGTGATTTTTCCGTTTTGTCTTTCTGTCTGTCTGCTTGTATCTAGACAGCGCATCACGCCGATACTGCTGAATGAATTTGAATAAAAATTGGCATAATTTGAGTTCGTACTACGAGCTAGCACAGTCGTACTTTTTATCCTGGAGTCCAGTACGGTTCCCTTGGTAAATATATTTGGTCAATTATAGATAATCGTGAACAAAGTCTAAGACTTTTTTGTTCGGTTGCACTAATATCAATAGTTATTTATTGATGTTACTGAGTTATTGAGGAACGTTTAGGCTATATAACATCACGTACAGCATGATTCCTAATTATATACATTCTAACACAACAGAAAAATATCGCAGGTGATTCCTCATGAAATGACTTGTATTCAAATAAGTTATTAAAAACCGATTCGTCATAGTCCGTGATATTGATTCATGTTTAAGATCGATATGCTAATAACGATCGTCGAAGTAAAACGAAGACAATGCGAAGATGACAAGAAATCAACGGAAACAGGATATAATAGTATGTATGTTGAATATATTTATCGTTTTAGCTATTAATAATTTAGCCGTTCCTACTTGCTCGTGGATTGTTTAGTATAATGATACAATTATTTATGTATTACGTTATCGATCCTTATTCCTAAGAACAGTTCCCACAACTAAGGTATATTAAGATCACCACGTGTATTTGTTTAAATTTTATCATTAAAACCGTTAACAAAAAGTTAATAAAAGGCGGAGGCATTATATCATAGAGAATTAAAAGTCATCTCTCAAAATGTATTTGTAATTTTTTTTGACTTCTTAAGTCAAGCACAACCTTAGAAAAGTAGTTTATTACACTGTTAAAATATTATAATACACTGTTTGAAACACAAGGTTGTCACTGGCCTTCAGCGACACCTATTTTATGTTTTATTATTAACAAATATCAATTATCTATACAAATAATAAATCTGTTAAAACCTCCGTTTTATTAATACACTATATATCATCAAGAATAAATTTCAATAGCGCGTATTTTTTTGTATCAGCGCCATCTCTTATCGTGTTTTTCTCTGATCACTTATCACGTAAAAAGTACAAAACCAATGTTAATAACTTTAATACATAAAAATTGGAAATAACTCACAGTATAATTTAGTTTTTGTTTCATTGTAATTAAATTTAAAAATAAATACCTATTTAAGAAAATAGAAATAGGTACCTACGCCGCCAACGCCATCTGGTCTAAGGAATCTTTTAAACTCACAAAACTTATATTTGAGTTATTATTTTGTTAAACTTAAAAGTTTACTAAATATGTCGGATAGGAATGATTTTTGTGTTTTTGGATTTGTCTTCGTCGGGAATAATACTTATTAAAATATGGTATTCATCAATGAGAAAATAATTAATAAAAAAACAGTTCAAATGTTTCATCCGTACTATCTATATACATATATATGTATGTATGTATGTATGTATATAGATATAATAAATCTGTCACTCAATCCGTCTATTATAAAATATTTTCCAGTATCGACGCAGGTGTAGGTGATAAAAAATATAAATGTATAATTTTTAAAATTTTAGTTAAAGACCCGTGCGAAGCCGGGGCGGGCCGCTAGTAATTAATAAAACATGCGTTAACTTTTTAGACATAAAAGAAATCATTGTATTTTTTACATTTATTTAAAATGATCACGATATTAATAAATAAATATGTTTAAGGTAGTTCCAGCATGAAACCATTTTTCGATAGATTCGGCAAAAAAAATTTTCACGGGTCCAGAATAGCTTTATTTATGAATTCCTAAAATTTCATAATTTTTGACGGTTTAGATGGCGAGATATTTAAAGACAAAGTTCGCGATTTTGCGAGTAATGTCCCATTTATGTATGTAAAATGTCCGATTTTTTATTATATTAAAAAATTCTCTCGATAGAATTGAAAAAAAAAAAAAAAACTAGGAGAGTGTTGAAAAATGTTTTTAGAATAAGCTAAGAAAATAAAAGTAGCATTTCACAGTTTTGTTATCGAGATATTAAAATTATAAAAATTAATTTTAATTTTAAATTTATAGTGATCTGGTAACACTGTGCACAACGCTCTCATCTTTTTAATTTAATAAAAATATTATTAGAAAGCGCAATACTATTTGTATATACTAAGACCATATAAACAAAAATATATAAAACACTCAGAGCAACGTTGCCAGATTACTATAACTAACGATATAAGGCAGAACGTATTAGGTAGGACTACACTTCACCACGCTGGAACTACCTTAACACACACACACACAAGGTCGTCTGTTCCTAAGGTTAAGGTTAATGTCTGTGTTTTGGGTAACAGTTGACTGATATAATTTTTTATTAATAAATATACATATAAATTATACATATATAAAATAAACATATATTACATCCAGACTCGGGGCGGGAATCGAACCCACAACCCTTGGAACAGAAAACAGGGTCACTGCAAACTGCGCCAACGGGTCAGATATTATGTAATTTCAGATATATCATTTATATTATTATTTCAATAAATCCTTTTTTAATAGATAGTTAAGTAGTTTATAGTTCTAGCAGATTAATTGGTTATTGTTAACGGTTGCGTGTTTGATCCCTGCACATAACAATTTGTATAGGTCATACAGTTTGTGTTGTGTGTGTGTTTCCAGACTCCCCATACAAGATTCTTAACCTACTGGGGGATCCGTTCTATCAGTCGAGTGGCGATTTATATATTTATTTACAGCAATGATCTGTTTCATCTAATGGGATAAATAATACTTTATACCAAAGCAATTAATTAGTAATTAAAACTATTATTAATTATTTCTAAGAAATATTAATGTTATTGACGCGTTCTTCGAAGTGTGGTCTATCATCCAAACGACCACAAATATTTAATATAAGCATTTGCCCTTGAGCGGCTATTGAACCTATGGGGTTAAATAAATTTTATCCTAAACTAGAGACCTGTCTCAGCCGACTACGGTGATTGCTTAGGGCGTTTCAATCGACGGTGATATACTATATTAAGCTTGCGATATTATCATAAAATTTACATTAACTACACTGGTAATGCTGGTACGGGGGTTCTTTCCGGTTTCACCTGCGTTTTTAATAATCTTGCAATGTAACTTTACATTTGTTTATTATGATTACAGATCTTATACTGAACTGAACTGAACAGGATTAGCTTGTAAGCGTCCCACTGCTGGGCAAAGGCCTCTTCTTCATATAGGATAAGGCTTGGAGCTTAATCCATCGCGCTGCTTCATTGCAAGTTGGCAGATAATTTTCCCTATCATGAGTAACGATCGCTATCAGGTGTTTATGATCACAATAGAGAACAACGGCTTTACGTGCTCTCCGAGGCAAGGTGAGAAAACCTACAAGGACATACACCCAGACCGGAAACAAAAATTTGTATAAATACAAATATCCGTCCCGAGCGGAAATCGAACCCGCAACCGCCGGCGTTGAGGCGTCTACTCGCATAACTACACCAGAACGGTCGTCAGATCTTATACGTCGTGATATATTTTCAGTCTGTCTTTCAAATATCGCAAGTGTATTTTATAAAAGATTGATAAGTTTTGAGGTTAGCTCAAACGAATAAATCTTTAGTTTTTTATTTATTTTTATATTTATAGAGATTATTATGATAAAATTATACATTTCAGATTACATTTAACTTAAAAATAAAATAAATTATTCATTATACATTAAATTTGATTTGATTCGTCGATATAATGCAGGAATACACGTACAGGATAAACTAACTCTGCGCGCAGTAACTTCGCTAATTATTCAAATTATACGGAGAGACACATTTATAACGCACGAAATTACTCGCTTTGTAATTAAGATAATTTAGAGGGAGATATTTTAAATAATCGTGAATTAAAATAACTTTTAAATGCTTCTCGAATATTTAGATACTTGGCTTGTGTTGGTTTCTTTATTTGATTTGTGAAAATAGTTTAGTGTTATCAATTTTAAAATAATTAGGAATTTATTTAGACAGAAATGTAGTTATTTGATAAGTAGCTTTGAATATATATTATTTATTGCACTTTAAATTCATATTTACCACCACCAACCACTTCAGCCTTTGGATATCCACTGCTGAATGTAGGCCTCCACCATTAGCTCTGGGCGGGGATTTGCCAAGACTCGCTACGCTTGGTGGGCGGATTGGCGAGCGCAGTATGTTTTAGCAGAATATGGTGACTCTGCTTCTCATCGCCATCCTGGTTGGTGAGTCTGGTTGGTTTCACGGCCTTAGTCGCCTTTTACGACACCTCGGCAAGAAAGAGGCCGGGACTACTTTTCTCTGCCGGTCACCATACGGCATTATTATCATACACACATTTCATTAAATTTGATACACACAAAGCACACTTAAATATCCTTAGTATGAAATAATACTACATATAAAAATGGTAAAAAAAAAATCTAGCGACATTTTACCACCGCATCCTAGTCTTGATGTATTCACCTACTTCGCATAAAAAAATCGTATGTGCTACACCTACCTGATGCGGTTTTGTTTGCATTCGCTTTCAAGATTTTCTCCTCAACTGTTTTTATGTAAATACGTTCTCGTATTGCGAGTGAATGGTGCAATGAGTAAGAAAATTATGTATTTGAAACATATTCTTTTTTCTTAAAGTTTAGGAGTATGTTTGAACACGCTTGTCTCAAGAAGTTACTAGACAAATGAAAAAAAAAAAAAAAAAAAAAAAACTTTTTACGTCAAATTATTTATTTCTTAAGGACTTTTGATTATTAATGTTATAATTTAAAGAGTGTGTTATAAAAACCTTCATAGTAAAAATCGTAGGAGAGAAACAGTCACCAATAATTTTATGTATCAAAATTAAACATTAAAGATGTTGAACTTTAAATGATACAAGGAACATTTAATCTTATCAATCCTGCTATTTCAATGATTTTCCACTGATAAATCGGTGATGTTTACTAATTTTATTTTACATATTTTTAACAATATGCTGCTCGCGACTTCGTTCGCGTATAAATCTATTCCACAGAAACTGCAAATTTTTCCGGAATACAAAAAAAAGCCTTATGTTCCAGACTATAACCTCTTTTTGTGCCATATTTCATCCAGATCCGTTCAGCCCTTCTGATACTATTGAGTAATATCCTAATCTTTTTATAATAAAAGTGAGATTTCACCATCAAAAACTCTGACTTTGAAGTTTCTAGTCGACCGGTTGATCTACAATCGTTTCTAATTTTACTTGCAAATGACGATACAGCCTGTCAACTGGTACAGGATTGAGTTTTATAGTTACGAATTGAGTCATGACGAGTGGTTCAAAAAAATAAAAAAAATCTCTGTTTCCCTAAAAGCGCAGGTACATTTCCTAGTTTTGCATGAAAATATAGACCACTATCGCTTGTTTAACCAATATGGTAGGGGAAGTAAAATAAATGGCACTATTTTTGCAATTTACAATTTCAAATATACAAATATGAACAGCTTGTTAATGTTCTACTATAGTGGGCAAATCTCCATATAGGGGAAGAGTTGGAGCTTAATTCACCACGGTGCTCCACTACGGGTTGACGGATAATTTAACTACCGTGAGTAACGCTCGTTACTAGGTGTCTCTGATAACAACTAGGGCTGATGGCTTTACGTGGAATGGTGGGGATCAGAAACAAATATTTGTACAAGCACATCTACCCCGAGCGGGGATCAAACTGGCGACTGCAGGTGTTAAGGCGACTACTCGCAATATTACACCAGAACAGTTGTCGAATACAACTATGTAAATCTGAAATTATTTTGCTGTAAAAGGTACAAACGGCATTCTATTATTACAACTGCGCAGTCTGTCCGTTTGTTAAAAAAGTAAAAGTTTTTTATTTGAAAAAAGCTACATCAATACAACTATTATTATGTAGTCACTGGTAAGGGAGCATTCATTAATTACGTGAGACAATTTTGGCGAGTCTTCGACCCCACTCCCTCCCCCCTTGGTGAGATTTCCTGAGATTTTGCTTGCCCCACTCCCCTCTCCCCTAATCTCACGTAAGATTTTTTAAAATGCGTTTTTGTAATGTAAATAAGTTAATCGGTGCTCAATTACATGATATTAAAAAAAAAATTGTTATGAAAATAAAATGAAGTAACAAATAAAATTAGATACTGTAAAGGATGATAATAATAAAAAAAATGATTAATTTAGCAAAAATAAAAATTAGAAAAAAAGTAACTAGTGCTCAATATTGTATGGTAATACCTCGTGCATACATACCCACCCACACACACACACACACACACACACGCACACACACACACACACAAACACACACACACACACACACACACACACACACACACACACACACACAACACACACACATAATTATATACTCTTATATTATCGGTTTATTTATCGGTTCGTTGAGTGATAGGCATTAAAAAAAATTAGAACTTGTTTTTTGATTTTTCCTATTTTCATAATTTCAAATAATGCCTTTACTTAGAAGATTGTTATAATACCTAACTAAACTTTATTACTAAAGTGATCATACCATTAAGGTGTAAAAATAAAAATAATATGCATAATGCAAACGAAAGCGGTAGACTGGCAGATGATGACCACAACAGCGGTATTTATCAACATTTTCCCATGTACACCATTATCTTGTCATGTTAAAAATGTCCATAAATTGTTAAATTCGATATTTAAAATTTAAATCATTCCATAATATCTAACATACGACAAGTTAATAGTTTTGGAGTAATCTCCGTGTATAGACAGATGTTTATAGTAATAAATAAATTGTATACCACCTACACGGCGAGGAGGTATAAATTTCAAGTAACCTATACTTAACCCTGTAATGGCCGGTTAAATAAATAGCCAGACTATTGCTTTAGGGCTGGCGATATTTTTTTTTTTTTTAATTTATTTTTAAAGTGAACATTTCATTCGAAACTCTTTATATATAAAACAGCGTTAATTTATAACCATTGATCTTCATCAATTGGGCTGTGTAATTGATACAATATTATAAGAAACTGGTTCTTGCAATTGCGGATTTCTGAGATAATATAATAGAGTTCAAACAAATTCTTTATATCTATACTAACACGTATTATTCGTTGTTAATGCTGTTATATTATAGGAAATAGACTCAGGTTTGGCAGGCTTTTTTTATCCACTTATCTGACGACGCGCTGGCTGGTAGTCGCGGATTTGATCTCCACGCATGATCACTATTTGTAGATGCCATATTTATGTTTTTTGTGGTCTGGGCGTTTGTACTTGAGAATTGTGTTTTTCGGACATTCACATCCTTCTATGGGCCGTTGAGTATCAGTTATTAGTTTTTTAATTTTTTGTTTTTGCTAGACCAGGATCCTATCATCGATAACGTCGATATATACTTTGCTACAATTAAACGATAATTACTAACTTTAATAGTTAAAGGAGCCGTAAAATGCTTAGGGAACCCATTGAACATAGCCTTTAGTACAATTCCATAGTGACTTAAGGTGTGTGCGCTATTAAAATGTTGTAACGGGATTCGTAGTAAACGCTCTGTTAGATGTGTAGCGACATCTATCTCGCCATATACGAACTAGAAGAAACTGACGTATCCTACATCGCACTATAAAAGTTTTCAAAGCGATTGAATATATATACAAGAACCCGACAACAAATGTTAAGTGGCGCAGTTGCCCACCAGACGCAACACCGTCTGGTCGAAGGATCCTTCCATTTCGATGGTGGATGAGGTACTTTACACCCTATTCCTAGTACCTCCCAAAGATGTTTTAACGGGACCAACTCGCAATTAATAAGATATTCCGTGAACTGAATATCATGATATATTTCAGTTCGATTGATCCAAGGAATATAAATATTATTTGTCTTAGGCTACAGCTAGAGCGGTGACTGTAATTGGTTGCCGCAACAAAGGTTGTACATAAATCATCGGTTACTAGTTGTAATATAGTTTTTAATCGATACATTTTGGAACTACTAAACAGATTTTGATCATTCTTTTGCCATTAGAAAGCTACACCTTCTAGAAGTAACAGGAGGCTATAAAAGATCACGCTACGTTCATAGTAACGGTGGAACTGCGAGGTTTAGTTACATAATTATTATAGGCTATTGTTTGTCTGTGTTTCAGTTTAAGATCTAACATAGCATAAGTTAATACAGTGAGAATTAGTGTTATATATGTTCTGAACTTGGGATTTGGTTTGGTGAATATTTTTCCCTATCATGAGTATTGATCATTTTCATTATATGACAACAACTGCGACCGACACAAATTTTATACTATCCGAGTCACGGTGGGGAGAGCCACAAGAACTAAGATAAGAATTTATTATTTTTATATGTAGAAATATCTGCCCCGCATGGAAATTGAACCTGCAACCGCCGGTGTTAAGGTGACTATTGGTATCACTACTCCATAACGGTTGTGTTGTTTATGGGCATTGTTCCCAAATTTTTCAAAACAGGCCAGTACTTTCCAAATACGCGCATTCAAATAAACCGAACTTCCATCTTCATCATACCTAGTAGTATATATTACACCGTTCTACTGAAAATAAGATCTGTCAATGCATATATTTGTAAATACCTGAGCCATGTTTATGTCAGGGATGGACAGAAGCATTGATCACATCAGGTGTCTCGAACATTTCACGAAATATTCGGTTATGGTCAGATATCACGAATCAACAATTCTGCGATCCGACTACGACTACGTACATCAATTAAATTATACATATTTATACATATAAGGATTGATTGATATATTGGATGATTTGTATGTACGGTTATTGTTACTGCAATAAACAATTACTGACATTGTTTTATGAAGCACAAATTTTTGGTTAAAACAATTTTAACAGAAATATTCATTTTATATATTTTCAAATCGGACTATGTTAGTAATGGAGGTTAATTAATTCAAACTAATTAACAAATGATATACACTTTTATTATATTATTTTTATTATGTTATTAATAATGTATCGAAAAATAAAAGGATTAATAAAATGTTCAATTGTAAAATATATATTTCTTATATCGCATGCAGCAACCCTCGTTTCATATATTATTAATATTTTCCGTTGGTAGCTACTATACGTGATTCAGGAGGCGATCTTAGGACGTGTCTGACTAATACTTTTACCCGGTCAAAAGGACCCGAACGAAGAATCATAGTGTTACTTAATTTATATCAAACTAGATGTCTTAACTGCTTCACCCGTGACATTCGTGTCTTCTATTCCACCATTATAAGAAGTAGCGTGAAGTTTTATAGCCTTACTTTTTTACGGTTTAGTAAATTCAGTGTTTATCGATTACCAGAAAAAGCGGAGGAATTTCTTTATTAAACTAGTATGTATATAAACAAAATATTTGGAATGATGAATGTTTTTTAATTTATATTAATAAGGTAATGTTTTAACTTTTTATTGTGTTTTAAAGGTTTATTTTATTTATAAAAAATATAAAACGTAAAAATTAAAATTGATTGACAGATTTGACCTCTTCTCCATTGTGTTGGTTATTTCACATGTTATTATATCCTCACTTGTCAGGTCGGTTTAGTTCTTTTACCAAAGGTTTAATTCTGTATGAATTTTGTTATATATAACAAATTTAATACAGAAATATTATTTTATATTATATTTCGTATTTATATATATTTCGTATATTTTTTGACCTATTTATAAAACTATTTTTGTCTATACTGTTTCTAGAGGAAGGTAAAATATTTCAAGTTACAATATATAGAAACGGTTTGGTTGGTAATTTAGTAAGTGTAGCCACACGGCACACGTGTCCAAGTTATTATACAGGCTGGTCCGTTGGCGTAGTTGGCAGTGACCCTGCTTTCCACTCTACGGTTTTAGGTTCAGTTCCTGCCCCGAGTCTAGGTGTAATATTTATATGCGAATAGATATATTTATTCAAAAAAAAATATAGACTTGTATATCATACGATTGTTACGTGTACGTTGTGTATGTGTTAAAAATATATTATTTATTGTCCTGCTAGCGTTCACGGGTGTGATCCCCGCTGATGACAAGTTTTCTTATAGGCATAAAGATGTTTATATATGTATATTCATCAATCATTTCGAGCAGTACGTCCTACCTGTATTGACAAAAAATTTAAGGTCACTCAACATGCTATGAAACGGGCTATGCTTGGAGTCTTTTGGAACCAAAGTAACCAACATAGCTCGTAAACGCAGACGTATTCTGGAGTGGAGACCACGTATCGGCAAACGCAGTGTGGGGGGGGGGGGGTTCTGTTGTCCTGCGGACCGCTGGACCGACGACTTAAGCAAGGTCGCCGGGAGATGCTGAATGAGGATTGCGGAAAACTGGGATATTTTGCGTGAACTTGGAGAGACCTATATCCAGCAGTGGACTGCGATAGGCTGAAACGAGTTGTTCTTCATTAATCATGATCTGGGCGTATGGGTTTGGGTTGTCAGTGTTTTCGAACCCCCGATCCAAGACTCATATCCAACTGGGCGTTATTGAGTATTAGGCGAAAAAGATTTTTCATAAAATATGATTCCATTTAATAATTCTTATTATATTTCAAGAAGCGTTCAAAGTAAAATATTTAATGTTAAGTGAGATCTAGTTATTGGAAATCATTTATTCGTTTACATCAGGTCTTTTACTTTTGATGTTGAGAATGCTAAGGACCTGAATAAATAATTTACGTTTTAATCCCGGATTATTAATATATTCTACAATTATATACATAAACAAACTCAAGTATTTACGAGAGCCTAAACACATAGATAGTACCCGATAAATTCGTGTGAAGACATAGAAATTCAAATTTGCTATTATGAAAATCAGTCGGTCCTTAAATTAAATCACAAGTCCCGACCTCTTTATAACTAATGTATACCAATCATGATGGTGATGGGCAGCGTCCCCATATCCTGCCACAGCATACTGGGCTCGCCAAGACGCTTGCCAAGCGTGGCGAGTATTGGCAAGCCAGCCCAAAGGAGGGGGAGGGGAGACCTATGTTCAACAGTTTTGTTATTATCATATGTTTTTTAAATATCACATTTAAGACATAAACTTATTTCTTTATTACTGATTCGTTTTTAAAGAAACAGCTCTCTTACAGACATTTAAATATTTAGACGAATTTTAACTTTTTTCAATTATTTTTCACAATATTCTGATATGTACAAATACTTAAAAGTTACATTTTTAACACGTGTATAGATTTAGAAAAAATTATCATCACTTTGATGATAAAATATTAATTAACCCTTTGACGACCACGGGGACACCCGTGTCCCCAACAAAAAAAATTAAATAAGTCTATAACTAAGAAAGTGGTAGGTTTTACTTAAGCTTTATCTAGTTTCTGAACGTACTTTTTCATGTTTTTATCATAGCAACACAACATTAAACCTATCAGTCTTTGTTTATGGTCATTGGAAATTGATAGTTTGTGTCGCGCGGATTTCTTATATTTTAAAAAATTATTTTGAGGTGCAAAAGTTGTTCCCAGCATATTATATTGTGAAATATTTACTGCCTGGTAAGTACTGTTTTATTTTGTACACTAATATAACCTAAATTCATATTGTACTCTTTTATCTGTGACAATAAACATAAAGGGACACCGGTGTCCCTGTGGCCTTTGAGGGTATTTATCTGTTTCAATATTGCGGTTGTGATTTTTTACTATTAGCCTAATTTCTAATTTTTATGTTAGCAGATTATGTTTCGAAGAGTACGTGCGGTTTTCAAACTGAGGTAAAATTAAATCCAACAGATTTTGAAGGGTGATAATAGTGACGATGAAGACCATTTATTGCTCGACAAAGAAGATGTAAGGCTACTGACACAGGATGATGATCACTAAATGACTGACACTTCAACTTCAAGAATCCAAGACATCACCCGAGTCTTCAACTTCTGCGGTAGAACTTGTCAACGAACCACTTAGCGACAGTCAACCAGTTTTCAAGTGGACCCAAAGAACATAAGCTCCGAATGTATTTGAAAATGTTGAATATGAATTCAGAAAGGTGTAAATCTGTCAAGACGTGGAAAACAATATGTTGACTTCTCTCGAAATATTCCTTTCAACAACAAAATTTGACACTTTAGTGCAATTGATAGTATCAGAATCAGTGCGATACGCTCACCAAAATGGACGAGAATTCTCTGTTGAAACTAATGAAATGAAAAAATTTCTTGGTATGAACTTAGTAATGCGTTATCATATTTTACCATTTTTTGAGAGATTACTGGTATACGGAACCTGACATGGCAGTACCTTTCATATGAAATGTTATGCCTAGGGGTAGTTTTGAAGAAATACGCAGAATTCTACATTTTTGCAATAACGAAGAAGTACGACTCTACCAGCTTCAATTTTGACCGAGCCTATAAAATTAGACTTGTCATGGAACATCTAAATATATCATTCTAAAGTGCCCTCAACAAAACCAAAGAACACAACAGAAGAACAAAGAACAAGAAACTTGTGCTCTATGTAAAGTTCACCTCTGCTACACCAATGACATAAATTGTTTCGCTGAATACCATAGTCACTAAAATATAACTTTTTAATTAAAATATTATACTTTCATTAATAATTAAATACGTATAATAATAAATATGTTGTTTGTTTTTGTAAAAATCTTAAATTATGAATAAATGTAAAACACGTAAAGATAAGCAGAATAAGCAAAAAGTCAGCCCTTGTCGTCCATAGGGACAAATATGTCCCAAAAAAAAACCAGAAAACGCATTAACATTTTTGTATTTTTATTTCATAGTATGTTTATTAGATGCCTAATGAATCATCCTAAACAGTCGGAATGATTACTTTACCTCCTATAATCTTATGGTCCTGAAAGGGTTAAAGAGCATAAAATTAATAAACATTTTCTTTAAAAATAGAAAAAAATAACATTGTCAATACATTAATTTGTTTCTGTCGAAATATAACATTTAATATTCTAATTATCGTTGTATATTATAAAAAAAAAAAAAAACGGATCTTACCAAGTCTTAATGGGCGAGATGTGAAATGAAACAAAAAGAAAATTATAAAAAGTTATAGTCACCGAGCTTAATGAAAATATTTGAAAAAGTTATCAATTAAAGTTGGAAAACATTTACCTTACCAATAAATCCTAAACAAGCAATGTATAATTATAAACTTTACCGCCAGCCCTGCAGCCCTGGTACACAGATTATAAATATTTTCGGTCGATAGTGTTAGGGTGACGTAACAATCTCGGAACGCGTTTGACCGATGTTTTTTTACCGAGTAACCGACTTGTGTGTAATATTTATAATGTTTTTAATTTTAATTATTTACATTTTTCGAATTAATTCTGTTATATATATTTTAAGTAACAACCGTTTTGGTGTAGCGATGGGAAAAGCTTCATTACCGCTGACGGTAGTTCATTCGATTCCCGCTCGGAGGAGATGTTTGTTTTTTTCTTTTACAAATAGTCGTTTCTAGTATGGGTGTTTGTCCTTGAGGGTCACTGTGTTTCTGAGAGCACGTAAAGCCTTCGGTCCCAGATGTTATCACACACACTTTATAACGATCGTTTCTCGTGATAGGGAAATTATCAGCCAACTCGCAGTGAAACAGCGTGGTGGATTAAATTTTTCATTCATTTTTATACGTGGAAAGGAGGCCTTCGCCCAGCAGTAGAATGATTACTCAGTACAGTTAGAGACTGAATCGAAGTAAAATTTTATGTTTTCAGGGCTCTTGTAGCAGAAATATTTCAATCAATTTATTATATATCCATGCAAAATATAATTATGAAATTACCAATAAAACATTCTTAGATTATACCAAATTATTGTGTTTTATTAAACAATTGAAAAATAAGAAAAAAATAGTTGAATTATACAAGTAAAAATGAATATTTGTATACTAAACGTACAAAATTACAGACATAAATTATAATTTATCAAAGATCGGTTTGATAACTTTTTTATAGTAAAAAAAAAAAAAAAAAAATACAGTTGATAGTTTAATATGCTTTCACAGTTTATAACTAAAACGTTCACGTCAATGTCGAGGTTCGATGCGTAAACATGAGAAGCATTTTAACCGTGCGCCGCCGCTGCGGTCACCGTGTGCCCACTTTGACATCGTTTACTCCTTAATGGCTAATTTTACGTACTTCCGATCGTTATTTGAACTACGATTTAGTTTTGAGTATATCGCTCTAACAATTAGTAATGTATCGTATAAATATGTTTATACGTGAAAATTCCTCAGAATTAATGGATATTTGTTACTATTTTATGCTTAAACTAACGGTTGGCACTTAAAAAAAGGAAAAAAAAAAGAAAATTGATGACTGAAAATAATACATAGTTATTTTAATTTCAAAGTTACGACTAGTATTCAATAGTACTAGCTATGTATTTTTAACAATGTATTTTGCCTTTTACAATAACACATTTTTTTCAACTTTTTATGGTTTGCATCAAAAAGTATTGTTTCTCAAATAACTATAAAATCATTAAAAATAAAATAAAACAAGATGTCATAAAATTTTCTTTCATATACAATTTTTTCCTCGTTTTAAGAACTTGACTTTTACTGTTAATACTATATAATGTTCTAAGACTTGAAGACGGTTTTTGAAGTTACTTATCTGTAGAATGATTGCAGATGGACAACAAAGGGGCAGAATTTTTAAAGATAATAAAACAACGAAAACTGCAATATCTGGGACATATAATGCGTGGCGATAAGTATAAATTGCTCCAACTAATAATACAGGGGAAGATATAAGGAAGGAGATCCCCTGGAAGAAGACGGACCTCTTGGCTTTAGAATCTCCGGACATGGTTTGGACTGAGTACTCGATCCTTATTCCGCGCAGTTGTGTGTAAGGTTCGAATAGCTAACATGATAGTTGACCTCCGGTAGGAGATGGCACATCAAGAAGAAGTAGAATGATACTACTTTTTTTGTTTATTATTTGTAGTTATTTTACTTACATTTTTAATTTCCTATCCTTTTTAATTTAAAGATATTTTGAAAAATGATGTATAATGTGGGTACATTGTTTATCATTTATCACCAAACCACAACCATATCAACTTCCAATTTATACCGTAAGTAATAACCATGAAATTGTTTTTCTTAAATAAGTTATTATGTGTTTATTATTATATCTAAAATTTTTATTATATAATATAAAATTATTTGCGGCAAATTCAAGCACATAAGAGTTTTTAAAGTGATAATTTGTGTTTACATTTCATCTCATGCATGCTGCAAAAAAAAAATATCCCGATGAAAGCGTGTTTTGGATGAAATTTCGAAACGTTTATGTAAATCCGTCAACGTATAAACCTTTTAATCGTTATTGTTTTTGTGTTTTTTTTGGTGAGTATGCTGCTAGCATGCTGATAATAATAAATAAAGAAATAAACGCCATATAAACGACTTCCATTAAGATTCGAATCCTTTGTTGGTTGATCCGAAAACACACAATACACAAGCACAATCACGAGACCACGAAAAACGTCTGTATGGCCTATAAAACTATTTGTAATGTGCGAAGATTAAACCCGCGACCACTAGCATCCATTGTCGCTAAATTATTTATTTGTATACGACAAATATTTTACAGAAAAGAAAGTCAAATTAATATCATTGGTTATTCTAATATTATTATTTTTTCTAATATAAAATAAGTAATATCGCGCCGTTACAAAAACATTCAATATCGAAAAACTTTCGATACCAATAATTATCTAAACCTTCACACCAAGTTTCAATCTTAATACCTATGTGATACGATTGAAGATAAATCGCGATACACTTAAGATATGACAATAACAGCTGTCTGTCAGCACTAATATCCTAAATCCGAACAAATCGCCTGCTACCCTCAAATAAACCAAAGTCATGAGGAAATGTTTATTTAGTTCTTCTGATTTATGATTCCCTTGCGGTCTTATATTTGTTTATAAAAATAAATACTTCGGTTAATTAGTTATGTATTATATAAGTATAAAATAATGAACAGCTAAATATCAATCCATTTGTTTGAATAAATTGTAGCAGTTACTATATACTAAATATTTTATTACTTTGCTTATAGACCTGTACCAGTTGTGCACGTACATTATGTCGCATGTGTATTAATGGGTCTTTGAAAATAATTAGTTTTGCAATTAAATTGAAAGAGAAGGAATATTTAAAAAAAAATAATATTATATTTATAAGTCATTAATAATATAGTTTCTTTAAAATTAAATCAAATGCTGCGATTTATCTAGAAATTAATCATTATAATACACATAAAATAATTTCACAAATAATCTACTAAGAAGTTCACATCAACTTTGATTCTGTACTGTATGTGCAGTTATTATTTATTTTATTTATTTACTTTACTTTACAAATGTTGGTACAGTAATTTTAATTTATATATGCATTAAAAACAACTGAGGTTTACAATTTTGCATATAGTTTAAATTTTTTATATTTACAGTTTTGAAACAATAAAATTGGATTATTAAGTAGGTTAGTTATAAATTTATTTAGAGACAAAATACTGTATGTGCAGTTGTACCCTGTAAATGTCCCACTGTTCTGCAAAGCTATCTTCCAACAAAAATATTACAATAAAAATAATATTACGATTTGGACGGCCGGCTGGTCGAGTGGTCAGGCAACTGGACACTTTACGCAGCGGTCGCGGGTTCGAATCCCGCCAGGTGCAGATAATTTGTATGACGAATATAGATGTCTGCACCGGGTCATGGATGTGTATTTATGTATACATATATGTATTTATATCTTAAATTTATTTCCGTTCCTAGTACCTGTAACACAAGTTCTTACGAACTTACCACGGGGCTAGGTTAACGTGGTGTGATTGTTGGTTAATATTTATTTATATATTTATATTTATTACCAACACCATCTATTACTATCATCCAATACGTGTGTCAAAATATTTTTTTTTTCGGGACTTCAGGTATTATCAAGATTATAGGAGGTAGGTATTATCTTAATGTTGATTACGAAATCATATTTGAAACTGTATCTTTGAAACTAGCGGTTCTAGTCTAGAGTAGTACTAGCGACCTTGTGGTTAAAATACACTTTTTTTTCTACTGAGTCATCTCTTATCTTTACCAATAAGGCAGGTTAAGAGATGATAAATTATTTTCGTTGAAGTCTATAAAAATAAAATCTTTATTCATAAGTGAAATACTCCTTATGACTGTCATATATGTCTATTTTAATACCATTGTAATAAAAACTGTTAACACATTACACGTTAGTGTTAATTCAAACTAAATATAACCACAAACATATGTTAGTGGTGTTTAAATGTTCAACTGCAACCATTAACGATAATCCTTTAAAAGTCGTGAAATATCGTGACGGTCGTATCGACCGTACACCGGCGGCTTACGGTTGAATTCGGTTGAACAAAAACATTAAAAGATTTCTGGATAAAACATAAACCCACTATTATTCAAACTCAGGAAATTATACAAATAAATGTATTTAAGAATAGTACTTTTTTTAATTTGCATTTTTTTTTTCTATTTTTAACTTCCAATGCAAAAAATGTGTAATACACATACACACATATTTCGTATTTACAATACACACTAGGAAAGAGCGATTAATAACTAATTGGACAAAAACAAATGTCAGAAAAAAAAGTCTCCAAAAAAAATTTGGGATTTAATATTTTATTAATAAGAAAATATGATTATACAGTGCTGAAATTCATATACTAAGATTAAACTAAGACTAAATCTTAAAATTTTAGATTACTACTAATACTAGTTTGTTTATCGGTAGAATATTTCCTTATGTTCTCTATAATAAGACTAGAATTCAACAATGATTTTGTATCATAAAATGAGAACAAAGTAAACAATAAAAATGCAACAATGTCTAATAATAACAATGGAATCTATGTAAAAATTATTGACATGTCTGCGCACATTACACCTACTAGTTAACAATTTGACTGACCCATTGGCGCAGTTTGCAGTGACCCTGTTTTCTGCTCCATTATATGTTTATTTATATATGTATTATTTATATGTATATTTATTTTAAAAAAATGTATATCAGTCGGCTGTTACCTATAACACAGGCATTAAGTTGCCTACCTTTGGAGCAGACGACCGTGTGTGTGTGTTAAACATATTAAATATTATTATATATTAAATAATGAACTTAGAAGTTGAAGATGGACTAGGTTTAGTGGATATATATTAATCGATATTAGATGGTCTTAGGTTAAAAGTCATAGTAGCATCGATAAGGTTTCCAGTGCTATATTCGTCTTACAAAATAATCTTGTATTGAGCGGTAAATTAAAACATACTGAAAAAAACCTGCATGTTTATTAAGAAATTCTAAGATACATGGTTGAAATATACTTGGGCCAAAATTCTTTTTGATGCCTAAAAATCGGTCCCTTTCGATGTATTTCATTTTTCATGAGCAAACAGTACAAATTTGTGAAAAAAATAAATTAATTGATAATTGTAACAGTATTTTCCCACTCAGCAATATAAAATATATTCATAATTTTATATTTTTTATTCGTAATTTACGGTAACAACATTGTCTTTCTTAGTAACGCTGTTGTATCTCATACAAAATATTGCTGTCCTAGAGCATGTGTCTCATGTTATGAACAGAAATTTCTCATAATATTTCCTAGGTGGCGTTGTACATGAATATCGTCGTTAAAATCTTGTATTTTGAACTTTATTACAATTCCAATAGATATTTATTACCTAAAATATTAAGTAAAATAAAAAATATTTCACACTGTGTCCCTAACAAGGATTAAAATTGTAACTACCTTGCGTTCTTACATGAAAATAAACCTTAAAGCCGGTGTATTATAATTGAATGTACCTCATTTTGTTCGACTTGTTGTAACTCATAAAAAAAATGACAGCCGCCGCGCGGGAGAAACAAGCTAGACGAATTAGTTGCCTCACAGTCATTTGGAGAAGTGCGTGTGTTTATTGCGTGTCTGCTGAGTTACCGCAATAGAAAGGTAAGTACTGTCGATATTTGCATTATTATTATTCTTATACACAACTGTTTAGGTGTTAGTTTTGACAGTAACAAAATGTTTTCGTTTTGTTTTCCATTTAGTTCACATTTACGATATAATGAAATATTTACAACTGCGTTACTGCTACACTGCGTTACTATAAAAAAGTAACGCAGTTTTTGTACAGGTAACACAGTTGTTTTATGTGTATTTTTTAGTATCAATGCATATTCAAAACCAAAATTTTACTTCTTTTTGTTTCTTCAGAAAGAAGCTTCTATAGTAAATGGCTCTGACACCCGCAGAAAAGCAACGAGGCATTAGGCTGAAGTTGAAGCTGGACCCCGTAAAAAGGCAGAAGCCAAAAGGAAACACCTGGAAAGATGCCACGTGAAAAACTTGTGAAACTTGTGAAACTTGTGAAAGATATGACAGAGCGAGAACATAAAGCTACTAAGCGTAAATGGAAGACTGCAAAAAAAAATACACTATTATTAAAACATCGATTAAAGTTACAACGAACTACAAGAACTTTTATATGATGTTACTTGCTGCTACGGAACCCTTCATGGGCGAGTCCGACTCGCACTTGTTTAATTTTTTTATTTAGTTTTCTAATCTACTTTATGAAAGTATAGCGACATCTATCTCGCTATATACGAACTAGAAGAAACTAACGTATCCTACATCGCGATATCAAAGTTTTCAACAAGATTGAGTATATGTATATACAAGATCCCGACAACAAACGTTAAGTGGCGCGTAGCCCACCAGACACACACCCGTCTGGTCGATGGATCCTTCCTTTTCAATGGTAGCCTCTTCACGCCAAACTGGTGACCCCGACGTGATTTTCAACGGTGGATGAGGAACTTCACACCCTTTCTTCATCACTTACCAAAAACGTATACAAGTGTTTGTAAGAAACTACTGAGTTATAAATATTACTACTGCGTTACTTTTTGTCCCCAGTTTCTTATAGCATTTACTGTAATATTTAGGCTTCTGATTAGTTAAAAATGTGTTAATTTCATATTTACATATTGTTTATCATAAGTCGAAGTTTCTGTCACCAGTTTGTAATATTTTTTGTTATTTTTTTGTCTTTTTTAGAAAAGTTACAATTTTTAAGTATGTCTTTGGTAACGCAGTGACCTAAGCTATTAAGAATATTTTATTGGACTGATTATTTCTGTGATTCAACTTTATGGAAAATTAATATTAGTACAACAGTTTAAATTGGCACATTATTGGGTTCAATTGTACGATTATATATATGGAACTTAAATTTGTATTAAAGTAACGCTGTTGTTTAATTTATCTACCACTTAGTGAACAAATTGCCATAAATATAGTGATATCATTCAAAACATCGCTGCAAATGCAATTATATTATAGATTATACTATAACTCTTTTATATCAACAATAGAAAATAAAAAAATATTAATTTGAATTTCAAATTTTTTTTAAAAAACTTCGCCTCAAAATAGGCATAAAAAAGAATTTTGGCCCACTTTCATATTTGTATAATTTCATGTGAGAAATGTTTATCTCATTTTAAATAATTATGAGACAAACTACAACAGACAATTTATCTTAAAATTATTCTATGTAAAGATAAAAATATTATTCGTAATTGACATTCGACCAGCTAGGCACAGCATCCAGATACACTGTTAAATGGTGTGTCGAGTAAAGCGGCTTATCGAAATTTAGGCGCTTTTTTTGAGTGGCGAGATTTAATGAAAGAGGACTAACCTTTGGCAATGACATACGTATATTTGCTAAGCCAAGGGAGTCCAGTATGGCAAATTGAGCTTAAGTCCTTCTCTATGATAGAAGCACGGCTTGTGTGTACACTCAGGGCTGGATTTAGGATCCACAAAAGAGGGGCTTCCATAATAGAGCCAACTGAGTTGGAGCGGTCCGGAGTTGGGACGACCTTTTTTTTAGCAGTATGTCCACCCGGTAATGATAAGATATTGGCATGAGATCGCTACGACCTTTTTTTTGTCGTCATTTTTTCCTGTAACAAATTAAAAAAAGTACAATTCCATTCCATATCAATGGACCTCCACTCCTACATAGCCCCGGGCCTCTAGAACTCTAAATCCGGTTCTGTGTACACTTGTACAGTTATATTTACAGACTTTTACAGTTACAGTACAGAATCAGTCAAGTTTAGACGACGACCGAGGTGTCCGAATAAACAAATTTCGCGTATCCCTATTTTTATACTAGCTTAGTAATTAAGTTGAGTAAACAAATTTAATTGAGTAATACGATATTTGAGCACTAAAATAAAATTTAATAAAGTAGATTAGGCTTGTTGATCTATCTTAATGTTTTTAATAAGGCGAGTAAACGCCTTTTGCAACTGCTTTACGTGCTCTCCGAGGCATGGTTGGCGGACCTACGAGGACAAACCCAGACCTGAAATAAATATTGGTACTAAAACAAATTATTTGCTCCAAGCGGGAATAGAAACTGCGATCGTCAGCAATAATAGTCCTATCGCATTACTATATTGAAACGATTATCCTACATATTAAAATTTATATTTGTTCGGGTGCTTACCGCGAAAATAATTTTATTGAGGTCCCTATATTTCGGCAATGTTTCAATCGCCATGATCACGGGGAGACTGACGTACGGTGATGGCGGATGGTAGCAGATTAGAAAAATCTGTCTCTCTTTCTTCTTCGCTTAGGTCGACTAGTTTCAGCACACGGACGCACTTTTTCACTACTGCCGCGGTAACCACCCCAACAAATATAAATTTTAATATGAATAGTGATCGCGTTAGTTTAAAACAAAAGATTATCCTACAGTATATTTTAGCAATGTTATAGCCAATAAAATTTATAAGGCAAATCATAAACAGTACTTAATAAGAGAACGGTATTCATTTTTTAATTTAATTTAATTGGATAAGATGAGATATAAATAGAAATAGATAGATAGAGAAAGTCTATAGTCAAAGAAAGATCACATTATGGCTCATAAGACGGGAGCAAGAAACTAACAATTAGCCCATATAATGGTCTACAGGGTGCATACTACGAATTCCATGAATTTTTTTCCGTGAAATAAAGGAGAGGAGATAAATAACGATATGTTAGAAAAGTCGTAAGATTATATGAGATTTAAGAATTATAACTTGCTAAGTATTTTAACTTGCTCGATAAAGAATAAATTCCTAAACATTTTATCTTAGATTAGACTCTACTAACTAGGTACTAACTTTCTGTACTTTCTAGACTCTATTTATTTATTTGCATTCTTCTTACATAAAAATACAGAGTACAATATAAATACAGGTGCTCAAACAGTATCTTAAGCTTAGAAGTAGTAAAGACACATTATGAGCTAGACTTCATATGCTATATGTTATTTAGATAATCTGTGTTTAGGATAATTAGCTCTAAATCCAGTTACAATATAACGTCCTATTAGTAAAAAATTAAATTTAAAAACACACACAGTAAGTAGCAAGCATGTAAGTTGCAGCTAAAATACTGTATATATTTCATTATAATTTAATTAAAATAGTAACATTTAATTTCACTACTACACAATCACTATACTCTATTCTTTTTTACCCTCTTTCTCCTCTATATTTGAAAGAAAAATTTAAATTTTTGTGCGATGTTCATGATCGCCAGCTTCGTTCTAAAGATTCCCTTCTTCTTTCTTTCCCTTCTCACCGTTCTAGTTTCGTCACAAACTCTTTCTCTGTAGAAGCTGTCCGACTTTGGAACGGGATCCCAGATACCTTAAGAAGGGCAGAGACCAAGTTTTCCTTTAAAAGGCATCTCCGGGAGCATTTGCTTCGAAGTGGTATCTCATAGAGTCGTTGCTGCTACATGTGTATTACAAACTTACTTATAATTTTATTTTATTGTATTTTATATAAGTATATATTATTAACCTTTTTGTGTTTATGTTTTTGTATATATGTATATGTGTATGTATGTATGTATGTATGTATGTATGTATGTATGTATGTATGTATGTATGTATGTATGTATGAGTGTATGTATGTGTATGTATGTGTATATGTATATGTATGTGTCCGTAGTGTATTTATATACATGTTTACCACTTTATTGTTACCGCCTTCAAAATTTTCTGTTTGGCCTAAAGGTTGACTGGGAGAGAATGCCACTAGGCATTAAGTCCGCCTTTTGTTACAACTATAGTACATTTTGTATTGTTGGACAATAAAGTATAAATAAAATAAATAAAATAAAAATAACATTTAATTTAAATGGATATATTAAAAATTCTTAAAACGCGCTCATACCGCGGAATTAACTTTTGTATTGTAATGAAATTCTTGTTTAAAATGCTAGTTTAATTACAATATAATACATGTTTTAATATTATAATATTTTATTATTAATGTAACATATTATATATTTATTATATTTATGCCTCAAAAGCTTACATTATAGGTACGTTTTATTTGTCTTTTTATTTATATACTAAGTTGTTTCTCGGTTTTATCCGCTTTGAGTTTTGATGTTTGATAAACAATTATAAATACTACTTACAGATTTAAATTTTTCCTATCTAAAAGGCTTGTTCCAACAAAAAAAATCAAGTAGTTTCTGAAAGAAAACAAACACCATAGCTTCAAAAGAATGGTGTATAGATAGTAATATTAATGTATATTGTATTACATTCTTAGTGATGTCATTAAAAATGAATGTCAGTCTTCAAACCTATCAATAATACAAATATTATTAAATTCAGAGGTAATTTTTACGAAAACCCTCGAAGAAATAAAAATTTCCTGATATAAAGTTTTCCTTCAACATTATTAATAGATAGATTTAAAGTTCGAAAAATAAGTAGAGTTGTTATTTTTAAGTTTATCGGTTATATATGAAAAGATGTCATTCCGATACTAGTAAAGATATATGTATATTCAAGCAAACTTGAAATGGATCTCCACTTCTTCGGTGAGGAAACTTACCTTCACTAAAAAGGAACGTTAAGTAACAAAACTCACTCTTACATTAGATATAGTATAAATTCAGTATACACCAAGCATTAAATCATTTTCACGTGTTAAAATAAAATAAAATAAAAACAAAAAATAACGTTTAAAAAACGTCGCGTGTGACGCCCGACGTCCACACGACGTCGCGTGATCGAATTTTATTTTACAGCTGCGGGCGTCGATTTTGTTAACCAACTTTTAAAAGCACACCAATCCTAATACATACTTCTTAAACGTTCAGTTTATAATTTGCGTTTTTGCGGATCACATAATAACCGAAATTACAATATAATAATGTTGCAGTTACGACTAACGATAAGACTGACATTGTTTTTGTTAAAAAATATCAATTTTGATTAATGCAATGATTGTAGTTAAAAAAAAACTAGTGTTTTTTTGAATTTCTGGCCAAGACATCGCTTAAGAACAGATTGGTTACTCTTTTACTGACGTGGGCGACAAACGCTCCAACGCGACAAGATGCTACGAAAAAATCAAATAGTTATAATATAATATTACTTGTTAACTGTCTACGTAGTTGAGTTAAATCACGTCACGTGAGATATTTGTCACGTTATGTCGCGTCAAGCTGTATCGTGTCGCGTCACTTAATAAGAAAAGCCCCTTAAATATAATCTTGTAACGTTATTCATCGAACATTAATGTTATTTCTATATAAAACACTAAAATATTCTATTTGTTGGACCGATTAAATTTCTTATTAAACGTGTTTTATTTAGATTGACGTATATTTATGGCTTTGCTTTAAATTTTGCGACAGTTTTTAAGGGAGCGATGAATCGATCAGGAAATATTTGCACATTAATGTATTATGATACTTTCAATTTGGTCTGATAATCAATTCGATAGTTAAGCTTTTCGTTTTGCATTATTAATTAAATAATAATAATAATATATTATTTTAACCTCTTTGATGACTTAATATAGCTCTACGCATAAGCGTTAGTGATTTTTTTTTTGTTTACAAACGAACTAAACTGAAAGTCAAACTTTAAAAGCTTACTAAAATACGTTCAAAAGCAATAGAAAACTAAATTAATTTAGAATTTCGGTGTCCAGTAAATATTACCGTCTCTGGTCTGAGCTGAAATCCATAGCTTTTTTGTATGTAGAAATAAAACTGAAAGGAGTTTAGTTACCAAATTAATGTTCGAAAGAGTTAAAAACCTATTTTGAAGCCAATTATTATTTTATTTCTTATCTACAGTGAATAAGCTTACGAGCCATAGATCTGACACGATTTGTATGGAGATTACGTTAAAATCTCTAGTTATTCTAGTCAGTAAAATCAGGCTGATGTAATTAGATGAATCCAAAAATGATTTTATTTTTAGAATTAATAAAGATAACTTATTAATATTTTTATAGTAATATTTATTTGTTTAACTGGGTGATTTTTCTTTTAATTTTGTATCTTGTTTATTTGTTATATTAACTAAATTTTTATCGTCAACTTATATCTTTCAAGTGTTAATAAAAATAATCTTTATAATATGATGTAGATACGGAACCACTAATTTTATTTATGGTCGGACGCCCCTAACACATTTATTACTGCGAAACAGTCGATCCAATAAAACCACTGAATCAAAGAGAAAAAGTGCTCTCCGTTCTATAAATATTTTATTTCGGATAGTTAGACGTAGGGTGAGTATGAGTAGAATTGTTTTAGAGTTTTATATTGATTGAGATCTTGATATAGATAAGTATGTGTGTGTGTTATTTTGTATGACTTTAAAATTCGGATAATAATTGCTTTATTTTTTAAGTTGAACAATTAAGTTTTAACAATAGGTTTTTTTTTTGGTTTTTGACATATCAGTTTCTTAATACCATATTTAAAGAATTGTATAATTTATGTGTAATGAACAATATTAGTCATAATATTAGTCGAATTTATTAAAGTTACGATATCAGTTACTGCATTTTTTGCCTATCGAAAATGTACCCCATTCGAATTTATAGGTTGAAAGAATTACTGTATGGTTCGTAAAGGCGAAATAATAACCATAAAAGTTCATGTAGGTGAAACAACGTCGTTCATCTATTCTCTATAATCTCAATAAATGTAAACAGTCACCTAAAATGTTTCTTTGTAGGGTTAAAGTACATTGCTCTACAATGTACTTTAACCCTTTTATCCTCAATTCAACCTATCAATCGTAATTACTAGAAAATTCTGAAAATAGTTGTTTCATCCTTCGAATTGCAAATGTGTGGCTGTCCTACTCTTAGCCCGAGAACTTTACTAATGTGCGCTAGTCAAATGGACTCTTGAGAATATTCCATTCAATATAGAGCTTTATTTCAATAAATGTGAAGCATAAATTCTAATAACATAACACTTAGAATATGAGAGTGTGCTTGTTCGTAACTCATGCATATGGAAATTTTGACTTAGGGCCATTGATATGCTTATTTCTGTGGGTAGTCTCGTTTTAAGATTATATTACTTTAGATTTTCTTTAGTGTATTGTACTTTTCCCAAGTATTAATCTAAATAAAGCTGTTTAATAATATATATTTTAATATAGTGATATGTATACCTCAACGTCGCGCGCCGTCGTATTTGTATTTGTACAAATATTTGTTTCTGGTCTGGGTGTATGTCCTTGCGGGTCTCCCCGAAGTGCCTCGGAGAGCACGTAAAGACATCGATCCCAGTTGTTATCATATACATCTGATAACAATCGTTACTCATGGTAGGGAAATTATTCTCTAATCCGCAGTGAAGCAGCGTGGTGGATTAAGCTCCAACCATTCTTCTATATAGAGAAGCGGCTTTTACAGAGTACAATTCAGATATGTATACAATTGTTGCTGTGGTAACTTGACGAAACCAAGTCGCTATCAAAAAATTACGAATAAGTCGGCTTTTTCGATTTCAACTAATTTGACATTTTTGGTTAATACGTAACTTTCTTATATTTTTATGCTATTAATAGCAACTATATATTATATTAAATACCAGCTGTGCCCACGACGTCGCCCGCTCATATGCTTTACTTTTGTAATTGTGTACGTGATTGAAGGAACCAACTATGATATAAAATCGACATTAGCGCCATCTATTATTATTACTCTTTAATCTTACGTACTTTGCGTAAAAATTAATCGCAATACGACATTTTGACCTTTTATTCGTTTTTTTTTTGTTTACTGAGTTTGGATCACGAAGGAATGACAATTGCTTCATGGTTCTGATTATGAATATTAATTATTAAGTATTTTTAATTAAAAGCTATAAAATATTGTTTCACACAGTGTTATTACCTTTTTTGTATCACATTTAATTGTATGAACTCAGTTACTCTTCTCTAAAGCTCATTCAAAATATAAAGTTCAAATTGCAATAACTTTTGACAGAGTTAGGCTATTTTATTGAAATAAAGACTAAATGTTACCTTAGGTTATGGTTATGGATTTAGGAATTTTTATCTACACTCAGTACTTTAGCTGTGATATGAGTTCAAACAAATGGACAGATAGACAGTTATTTCTAAACGATATAACATAATTAGTACTTTTAAACCCGTACAAAAATTTTCGTCATACCATTTAAAAAAAAAATACAAAACTGAAGTTCACTATTTTATTATATGCATATATATGAGAATAAGAAAAAAAGTTTTGAAAAAAAAAAGTTTTGAAAATTGATTTTTCACATATCTAATTTTAACTATATTTTATACAATTTGTCTTTTGAGAATGTAGACGGTCTGGCTTGCGGCAGACGCTCCGTTAAGAAGCTGGCTGGTGCCAGTTCACCGTAGATGGTATTCATTTATAGAATATGAATATATTATTACCGAGAAAGACATGACTCATAACTAAGCAATACGTTTATCTCTATACTCAATATACTGACGCCAAAGAATTTGTACGTTTGAACCACCCCGTTAAAAGCCCGATGAATAATTTGAACTAGTTACCAGCTTGATAAAAAAAAAACAATTAGATAGCTTGTTTATTGATAAAGGCTATATAATGTTGCGCTACAATACGTAGTAATGTCAGATACATATACCGAAATTTTGAAGACATGTAAAATCGTGAGTTTACATATAAATCCCTAAAATTATAAACCGCCCCTAATTGGACTAAGTTTATTGTAATATATTTCGAGACGATTAAATTACGATTAGTACCAATTTACAACTTCACGGTTTAAAAATATGTTTAACGTACACACACGGTCGTCTGTTCCTAAGGTAGGCAACTTAATGCCTGTGTTTTAGGGTAACAGTTGACTGATATACATATTTTTTAAATAAATATACATGTAAATAATACATATATAAATAAATACATATTACACCCAGACTTGGGGCGGGAATCGAACCCATAACCCTGGAGCAGAAAACAGGGCCACTGCCAACTGCGCCACGGGCCAGTCAAGTCGGTTTTGCAATAGATAGTTTATAAATCAATAATGTTCATAATAACACGGTACCGTATTAAGATGAGTTGGTTGCGATCACTAATGCGTTAATATAATACGCTGCAACAACATTGGCTTATCTTTGAGGCGCACAGACAAAGTGGTAACTTTGGGAAAAGGAGCACAGGTCACAGTCAATTGTCTCCATAGAAATCTAAAGATATTCCTAAAGAGACAATTAAAAAAAGTGTCGAGTAAGATTTTAAATGGTGTTAAAATAATTACATTATGATTAAATTTTAAACTTTAAGGAGTTAGGAAGACGTTTATATACAATAAGAATAGTAAATAAATATTCATTTATAACCATGTTTCTGAATTTCGTTCTAAACTCAAGTAGCTTCCGATGCGTTCTCGCCGAAACCGGCATATTGTCTCTTCTGTGTTGTGCGTTATTTGACCCAAAGGCACCGTCATACTTGAGAATAAAAATTTGAATCTCTTGGAGACCATTTCTCTTTAAGATCTTCGAGGCGACTAATGCTAAAATTGATAAAATTAGATTTTTTAGTAAGTCTTTCACTGTCCAGGAAATAAAGCTAAGGAATAATTTACGTTTATATATAAAAGAAGCAAAATCACTCCCAATATTTAGAAAAAAAGTTACCTCAATAATGTGGACGATATAAATTAAGGTTTTTTTTTGTGTTATTGACAATAAACTCTATTAGATACTTTTGGTTTAATTATTAGTTTATTATGCTATGTATATAATACTTATATGTAGTGTTTAAGTATTAGTGTGTCAATATTTGTACGTAAGTTTATTATTATATAACTGCACCACTTACATGTTCTCTCTTAAATAAATTACTCCAAATTATTTCGGATTGTCTGGAAGAAATGGCTAACTAACCATAAGACCCCTTGTACTTCACATTTTGTAATTGTCACAAATTTATCTTGTTATTTATGGTGTACAAAAAAGTGAAAATAAATTTATTCAGTAATTACGATTAATGGCTTTCTATAATGCAAAAATATCCAGGATAATTTATTTATTTATTTATATACACTTTTTGCACGCTAATAAAAAATAACAAAAATAGAATATATACCTAATAACTAAGTTGCATCAGTTGCAACGGGCGGCCTTATCGCTAACACAGCAACGTCTTCCAGGCTACCTCGGGGCAGGGAACTAACATAAGAGGTGTAGATAATTTCGTAAATGTCACGTAAATAAATAAATATTGATATTTTATTACGACACAGCAACTTGTAAGCAACTTAATGCCTGTGTTTTAGGTAACAACCGACTGACACACTTTTTTTTGTAATAAATATGCATATATAAATAAATATATATTACACCCAGATCGGGGCTAGAATCGAACCCACAACCCTAGAGCAGAAAGCACGATACCTGTGCCAACGGGCCAGTCGTAATGGAAGAATATTGAAGATGTGGTTATATTTAAAATTTATTATTAATAAGTATAATATTATAATTACGTTGTGTAAATTGGGAACCATTTACTTCAATTTTGCTTATATATCTTAAAGTCTATCCATTTTTTTCCTTGATTTAGACCAAAATTGTCTAGAAACAAGAACAACGTCCATAAATCTAAAACTTTTTCCTAATTTGAATTTATATACAAAATTACTTCCTGGCTCAAAAAATTGTGTGCTCCAAAATTACCAAATTTTCCACCGTGATGTTTTCAATTATATTTTGTTTATTAATAAACAGTACTAGTTGTGATAAATGACCCACAAACGATCAAGAATGATTAATATTTTGAAAAATTACTTCAAGTAATTTTTTTTTTCATCACTCGTTTTGAAAACAAAACGAGAACTGAAATAATATAATATTTATTTGAACAATGACAGCGCACTGTCACGCTGACCTTTTATAATGCGGAACAATGAAATGTTTCGAATAAACAATTGTTATTGTACAATATTATAATATAAAACTACTTAATTTTTATGATATATTTGCAATCTTTTGCGTTTTCAATCAAGTTCATGTTGAGTCTTGATATTAGATAGATTGGTTGATTGTTTTAGTTATCTACGTTTAAATGTTAATAATAATAATCGATTGTTAATGAACAGCCTATTAAAGCAAAGATAATTGTTGTGTGACAGTCAGTTTTTGAGTTTTTATTGATTCAACCTGCTGATGTAAATGTATTTAAAAATCTTTGAGGGTAGAATGGAAAAATCCACCACCGCATCAGCCATTGGATGTACACTGCTGAACGTAGGCCTCTCCCATCATCTCTGGGAGGTTTTGCCAGTACTCGCCACGCTTGGCAGGTGGGTTGGCGACAGCGTTGCCAGACGTCCCGATTTTGGCGGGACGTCCCGATTTTTTATCAAAATTAATTGTCTTGCGCGGGACATGCTCAGTCCCGCTTTTCGGGGATAACTCGACCATGCGTGCAGCGTGCTGAGGAAGCGTGGGCGGGTGACTCAGATAAGTATGGACTGGTCGCCCGCCCTTTTATTTCAGAAGACTATTTAACGATGGGGTAAACTTGATTTCAAATATTATATTTTTATTAAAATACATTTTCTATGGCTATTTTTGCTATCTATTGTCACGTAAACGTCATTTAAATTCAAATAAAAAGATAAATATTTAAAAACTTCTTAATTATATACGTTTTTTTTAGTATGTCCCGCTTTCGACGAAAGAATCCCGCTATTTTACTTAAAAAGTTCCAAAATCCCGACTTAGCAAATAAAAAAACTGGCAACGCTGGTTGGCGAGCGCAGTGTGTTGTAGTAGGATATGGTGACGCTGCTGTCCATTAACATCGTGTTTGGTGTACAGTTGTTCGCAGTACTATGACCTAAGTTGCCTTTTAAAACACCTCGGTAAGAAAGATGTCGGGACTATATTCTCTGCCGGTCACTGCACGGCTTAGTTTTGTTCTTGAGTTAATCAAAATTTTATAATCATACTTTATTGTAATACAAATACCGATTTAGATGTAATTATTATTGTTTGCATTGAATGTCTCAATTATTGTACTACGAGTATTATATTGGATGTGACATGTATCTAACACGGCAATGACACTAACGTCTGTAATTTTAGATGTAAGATGATGGAATAAATAAATAATATTGAAAAATGTATGGATTACTTTATATACATATAATACGTACAATTTTGTGATTTTTTGCTTTTTCATAATCGTGTAAATTTTTTATTTGTTTATTTAAATAATATTAAAGTAGTTAGGTCACCACGTCTGTTGTGATCACTATTTATATTACCCGTTAAAAGTAACCACATAGGTGTTTCTACTCCTCGCTAGAGAAAGATCTTCCTTCCAGAGAAAGAGTTCTTAGTTGTCTTCGCATACACTCATTGCTGTCGTTACATAGAGTCAGCACATTAAAATCTATAAAATTACCAATTTTAAAAACTTCCGGAAAACTTTTTAGGTAAAACTAGCAAATGACTGTACTAAGAGCTTACATAAGGTTTTAATTTATTTATTGGCAATTGCAAAATCGTTTGAGTGATTTTTATATAGGTACACGAATACCTTGCTCTGGAAAGGAAACATTTATTTTGCAAAGTCGGAAACTTATAGATTAATTTTGTCATTCCTTCTCGTGTTAATATATTAAATAATTTAATAAATAATTTAAATATTTATAAGAAGACACTCGATAAGCGTGGATATTTAGACGCGAGCCGGAACCAGAGAGGGCGCTTTTCCTCTATCTCCACAGACACGAAAGACGCCGTTTGAGCACAGATAGTAAGAACGAGAGACTAAATGGAGTCTCCATTTAGTAGATCTAAATGGAGACATTCATAAACAATAGATATATAGAGCAACTTTAACGCAATTTTCTGCAAGAGTAAGTTATTACTCCAATCAGCTGTAAATGAAATTGGTATCATCATTATCATATTAGCTATTTGATGTCCACTGCTGAACGTAGGCCTCTTCCATCGATCTCCAAAGCAACCTGTTCGAAGCAGCTTTTATCCAACGCATTAACTTGGTATCAATGACGATAATAATTTGTGTATAATATTTATTATAATAATCATCAATCTCTATCAGAATTTGTAAATGATCTGGGTGTATCTTTTGTATAAATTGAGTTTATACATACATCGAGCTACGCATCCGTTTTCTGTTTAATAGATTCGGAACTGAGTCGGCCCGATAATTAGTGGCGTGTGTGCAAATTTAATAACTCTTGTGCGGTTCGTTTAGCTTTTAAAGTATACGATACGACTGTACGATAGTTGAATGTTATACGATAACATTTTTTTTTGTTTGTCAACTTAAATAAATAATTAGCTATTTTTTTTTGTGAAAAAGTCAATTGAAAAAAAAAAAACCTGCACATATTATTTGATTTTAATTTAGGTTAAGTTATGAATAATCTATATTTGTATTTTATGACTGAAGTTAATCTATTTTGTATTAATAAAAATGTCAAAGTTATGATTGAAGATAATCTTACTAGAATTTAGAAATTATAAGTAAGCATAAACATCAATTATTCTGCAATCTAACCCAAGTGAAACCGCGACGAATATCTAGTTAATATGTTATGTTGTTCCAAAATTAAATTTAAATTGTCAAAATGTTTTGAGATATAATCAAGTCTAATTATGTATGCGAATACCTGAAATTGATGCAAATCTTGAAACTGTATTGAATGTTCAGTGCTAAATTCGTTTAAAACATATCATTTGTTCGTGGATAAAAGTAAAGACGTTGAAAAAACCTGCATATTTAGAGAGAAATTCTATGACATGTATGTTCGTCCTTCTCCCAGTCTTCAATAGTTGGGTTTTCACAGGCTGATTCAGTTTAGTTCAGTTATGTTCGTCGGGTGTTATAGCGTGACGGATTAAGCTCTAACCTTTCTTATTAACGAGAAAGAGCCATTGTCTAGTAGTGAGATACAACGACTATAAACAAGCTATTTAATATACAATAATATGTACTGACCATTCATATTCTTGGTTATATATGCTAAATGCATCTCCAATGTTACGTGCTATTCGATTATTGAATTAACTTTCAGATAACGTTATAGACATCTTTGCCCATAACCTGCCGAAACTAATAGAATAGTACAGGGGTTTCTTGAGAAGGAGGAATAAATTAGTGAATGTAAAATTTTATTTCGCTGATTTTTGTTTTTTTTTTTTTTTGTATTTTAATATTATATAATGTATATGTACATATATGCTTATAACATCGCATTGGATTTAACTGTTAGGATGTTAGAAGAGTGTGTCTGTCTTAAATAAATAAATAAATATATCGAAATCTGAAAAAAATTTAAACAATTCTTAAAAGATAAATTGTTTACATTTATCATCGAACTAGTAATCCCCTGTGATTTTTCAATACTATTTAGTTTCAATACACATAGATTCTATATGTAACTAGACCACAAAATAGATGTAGCGAAAAAAGAAACACCAAAATGAAGATTCGTTACCCTTTAGTTTTATTGTATATTTGAACTATAATTTATAAGTTGAAATCTAATATTCGAGAGCATGTAGAGTAGTAATATTTTTAAACCTTTCCCCTATCGTATCGAATGTTGTAAATGTATGTACCCCGCAGTATTTGCTTACCCGGCCGCTCGTCAATCACGCTCGAAGGCTGACTGTGCATTTCAATATAAAGGCCACGTTTCACTTATGTAGGCTTTTAAAGATTAAATAAATAGCTCCCCTTAATTGGTGTTTATTATTTAGAAAAAAAAACCTTTTTTGTACTATTAATATATGAAAACTACATATATTCATAGTACGGTTGATATAACAATCTATAACTTTAGTTTGAAGTATGAAAGTAAGAGTTTTAATTTTAAGTTTTTGTAATAAACATAAAGAGAAAAATAAAAAATTATATATTTTTGGAGATTTTGAATATCGTTTATATTTATTGCTTATGATACAAATACAGAATATTTGAATAAAGCTGACAGTGAAAATTTACATAGGAAATTTATTACTTAATATATATAGCATTGCCATCGCCTCGCAAGGTCCACAAATAAGCAATATCCTTAATCATCGGGCAACTGAAATTAAGACTAACGATTTGCCGGGCCTTAATGCGGATGGTTTTAATTTTAATTTGAAAACAGATTTGAATTAACGACTGCTGTATTACGATGTAGCTTTTTTCGTGGATTTTGTCGTCTTCCAAAAACAAGAAGATAGTACGAGTACGTCTGAATTTGTTTTGTGTGTTTGTGTGTAATTTGTGTGATTTTAATGATTCTTAATCCACAGACACCTATACAAAAATTATAAATATGGAGAAAGGACGAATTCCTTTATCCCCGATAGCCGCAAATTGAATTTCCACTCGAAGTGGATATTTTTATAAGTAAAAATGTTTGTTTATAGGCTTGATTGGTCTGGCCTTGTGCTTTAGAGAGCGCATAAGATCTCATAATCATATTTTGAGTGAATGTGTTTTTGGTAGGAAAAAAAGTCTTGTCTATAAGTCTAGTCTGGATCTTACACACATACACACACACACACACACACACACACACACACACACACACACACGCACACGCACAAGCACACGCACACACACACACACACACACACACACACCCAAGTATATATATATATATATATATCTATATATCCAGACTAGAATGTTATAAGGCGATGTTGATAAAGGAAAAATCTTGTTGTAAGAAAAAATGTCTTATCTTTTATATTTTTAATAAATAATAAATTAATAGTAGCCGTTTAAAACTCTTTAAAGGGCCAGCATATACTCGTAACTAGTGAGATCTCTTTTACTTTCTTTTTATTACTAGGCTTCTCTATTAAGATACACTGCTTGTCTATCTACCCTGCGACTTGGTGATTATACATGCCTCAGAATTGTTCCCGAGACATGCATGGTACATGACGTATGATAGCTAATTACTAATTTATTATTCTTCTTAGTAAAATCTACATTCTGATCGACTTTTTGAATATTAAAAATACTTTAAAAACCTATTTCGATCGACAGTTTATTTCTTTTCATTTTTGGAAGTTGGTTTTAGTTATAAATTAATTATAGGATAATTTAATTTAAATACTTTTTACATCGTTTTCCTTAGCACTGACTTGTTTGTTATTGCTGGTCTTACCTGAAACGAAACAAAAATAATATTAATTAAAGTGACGCAGAATTTTTATTTAAATAGTAGATATGAAGTGAATCATCCTGTAAACGTCCCACTGCTGCAAAGGCCTTTCCCCCATATAGACAGAGAAGTGTTGCAGCTTAATCCACCACGCTACTCCATTGCGGGTTGGCAGATAATTTCCTTAACGAGAGTAACGATCGTTATCAGATGTCCATGATAACAACCGGGACCGCCGGCTTTACGTGCTCTCCGAGGTATGGTATATGGTATGGTGAGGAGACATAAAAGGACGTACCCAGATCGGAAAAAATATTTGTACAAATACAAATATCTGCTCTGAGAGGGAATCGAAAGCGCGACCGCTAGCGTTGGGGCGACTACTCTGCCAGTAATCGTCTGGTAGTGGTGCGACCACTACACAAGAACGGTCAGTAACTCCTAATAAAATAAGTATACAGTATGTTAATATATTGTATATTAAATAGTATATATAATATATATTAATATACAAACTTACTTTATTAGAGTATTATATTCTAAATAAATGTATTAAATTGTTGGTTTATTAAGATAACTTGAAATTATAATAATGATTACTTTTGATTATATGATATGCTAATATAACAAATCAAATATTTTATTTGTACATACTTGTAAGAAATTATTTTATAAATTTTGTTTTAACCTTTTTACGTATTACTTTTGAACAGTTTAAAGCTTACGTGCTTAAGTAATTGCCGTCTGACCCCAACACTTTGAAGATGGAAAAATATATACGCTTTTAAAAATAATTTCCAATAAGATATTTGGTTCCTTTCATCCATTAATTTTTTAATAACCTCTTATATTATGAAGAGGAGAGCTTTTTAGATTTGTAATTGATAAAATCTGAAATTATTGAATCAATTTTAGTAATTATAAACTGTTAGAAGGCTTTACTACAGAAATAGAATAGGTTACATGTATTATTTATATTAATAACTATAATTACTAGTGCTTATTCAGATCATTTCATGGTCATACTTTGAATTTTTTAATATAATGACTTTAAATTTTAAAACATTAACAAAAAAAAAAAAAAATATTCCTCTGGCTTTTTTCTCTCTCGACTAACACTAGGGACATTAGATTAAGTTATTTGTTGTAATCTATACAAATAATAAATCTGTTAAAACCTTCGTTTTATTAATACACTGTATATCATCAAGAATAAATTTTAATAGCGCGTTTTTTTTTCAATCAGCGCCATCTCTTATCGGTTTTTTATGTGTGCACGTATCACGTAAAAAGTACAAAACCAATGTAAGTAACTTTAATACATAAAAATTATACATAACTCATAGTATAATTTAGTTTTTGTTTCATTGTAATTAAATTTAAAAATAAATATTTAAGAAAATAGAAATAGGTACCTACGCCGCCAACGCCATCTGGTCTAAGGAATCATAAAAACTCACAAAACTTATTTTTGAGTTATTATTTTGTTAAACTTAAAAGTTTACTAAATATGTCGGATAGGAATAGAAATGGTTTCAATATTTTAGATAAACATCATTTTCAATTAATATAGGTATTATTATGTTAAATGTCACTAAATATAAAAGCGATATTCTACCATTATACGATAGATGGCGCATGTAGGTGATAAAAAATATAAATTTATAATTTTTAAAATTTTACTTAAATACCCGTAGCCGGGGCGGGCCGCTAGTATTTAATAAAGCCGATGGTATAATAGTAAAGTGATGAGACACTAGAGATTAGCTTACTTAATTAAATATTGTAATTACTTACAATATCTGGATAACATTGGGTATTTCTAAATTGTATGTTGATTTTGCTGTCATGACTTAGTTACTTTAAATGTAGATTTTTTTGACAGTCGTTGAGTGCATGTAAATCACCTTATAGCGAAATAAATATTTTTTTCCATTTCATTTACGAAACAATTATTATTTATTCATTTATGAAGTAAATTCTACGCAAGCAAAGTCTTCTTCCCTAGAAGACTCTTCTAGGTAAAATCGGGTGAATTTTTTTTTTTCATTATTAACCTAGTACGTACAATGACAGCGAGTGGAAATATGAACAATACGTACTTAATTGTTACGGAATACAACAATTGTTATTATTTGACGATGTGTTGGTACAGATATCAAGGAATTGGCTGATGCGCTAAAGGTAGCAGGTTCGATGCCCACACGTGTCAAATGTTTGTATATAGGTCATATAGATGTTTGTCATATCCTGGGCATTTGTGTTGTGTGTGTGTGTTCCGGACATTGAATTAGAACATGAAGTTAGTCCGGGGCGTTGAATGTGATTTAATTAAATAATTTATTTATTACAAAAATATTACAAAGCGAAGTCATAAATTCTAAGATAAAATTAAATCAAATTTTACAAAAGTTTTGTTAAATAAATAAAAATACATTATTTATAAACATAATTTTAATATAGTTCATTTCCGTTACGTAACTTATTTTATTATAAAGAAGAGAATATAATATGTTTGTAGGCAATCGATACACATGAAAAATACTGAAGTAATTTTAATAATTGTTTCGAAATTTCAAGTTCAATCATACATAAGGACGCCAAATTAGCCAAAATAGGCTGTAAAATGTTACGCTATAACTCATAGGACCAGAGCATTAACTAAAAATGTCTGCCAATATGTCAAGTGTCACAATTTGGGCGAAATTGTACAAGATTTATTACATGTTAACGACTGTCCATAGATCTCTAAGTCCCGCGTGATTCTTCTCGCTTTTGTGTTTACTCCGCTACTTCTGTATGTTATAACGTGTTGTTTTATAGCCTATAAATCACTGCAATAAACAGGTTTTCTGTCACAAAAATCATTTAATAATCAATCAAATAGATTCTAGCACTAGCAAGTTATAGCAAGCAAAGAATGAAATACTCCTACACTTTTACTATATTTTTACATATTTAAAAAGTTAAATTCTTTAAATTTAAGTGTCATAGATATAATAATGTGCCTTTCTCACGTGTGTGTTGGCTAATCGTGTCAGTTTTAAAAAGTAGATGGAGCTGTTGTGCGTTTCAAGTATAATTCTTAAAGCTAATTTATCTGGCTGCTAATAAGATACAAATTTTTGTCCGACGTATAACGGTATCCGACAGATAAAAGTCTAGATATATTTTTTTCTGTTTCAATATCAACCTCTGCTTTATTTGTCAGATATTTCTATTCGCAACTTTATCAGCAACTGGCGAAATTTGCCCATAGACTAAATAGCAGGAGAGCTACTGAACCATTCAAGTAACCTGTTTTCCACAAAGATAGAATTTTTTTAAATTATCATTTATTATCAGTCAATTATGAAATTGCAAGTCTGGCAGGCATCTCGCGGTTGCATCATCATCCCTTCAATTTTTCTAAAATAAAAAAAAAATTTCATCTTCTACAAGGCTACAATTTTAATACGTTGTAATTTACATAAGATTAAGTATAAAAATATATATAAAACATAATTTAAAAAATTTCCATTAACTCTTAGGCTAAAAGAAATATTTCATAAAGTCGTCCAACTCATTATGACGAGACAGGGCTATCCTGCGGGGTTCGTAGAGCGGGAGGGAGTCCGAATGGCAACATATTCACTCGGGACTCGTCAATTGTGACTGACGCATTTTAATATTCAAAATACATAAAATAAAAATATTTTTCAGTTTTCCGCATGTTGTTTTTGTAAATATTTGTATTTTAGTTATTTTCTAATTTTAATTTCAAACGACAAACATGTTGAATTATCAAAGTTAATGTTGACTTTTACTGTCTCTTGTGTAGGTATACATTTTTTGGATTTTTTCCCAATTTTTGTTAAGGGGCCATCCATAAATTACGTCAAACTTTAGGGGGTGGGGAGGGAGTCGACTATATCGATAGATATTGCCCCAGTATCGAGGCATACTTATTTAAGCGATCGTGTGGCATCTGTGGTCTATATTTTGCATTGCTAACCTACAGAAACAAGCATTTAAGAGGCAAAAAAAAGTAATTTCTAGGTGTAAAAGTGCAAAATGTGTGACGTCACACTAGATGGGAGTCTTTCAAATGTGACCAGCTGTGACAAGCACGGGGGTTGGATAAAAAAATCATGAAATTTTTGTGACCTCATTTATGGATGGCCCCCTAGCAAGATATGGTTTTTGAAGTTCACCATTTTAAACTTAGTAATACCAGTCCGAATACGAACCCTTGATCTTCATTTACGATCTACGTTTTCCACCAGGCCAACTCATCTCTACGCGTAAACACATTGTTAGAAATGCCAAAGGCATGCCATAAATTGCCAATGACCATTCGTGCGATGTTGTTTTATACGTTGTAATTTCACTTGCTCCAGTATCCTTCACATGGAAACAGCACAAAGCATTGTTGCTTTATTGGCAGTTGTATCTAGTTACGTTAGACAGGAGAGGGCCGGAGTGCGAATTTAACATACGCTTTAGTTTGAGTTACCGAATATTTGTAGAAATATTAGGTTCTGATACACTATATTCTATATCGCTCTTAGCGATAAGACCACCTTTGTACATCTTTCTTTGTATGTATCAATTTTGTTTTGTATGATTCTATATGGTGTACATTAAAGAGTATTTATTATTATTATTATATTGTGTTTTTTGTATAAAATGAACTTTTTATCAAGGAATATTTGAAATTATATTGTAATACTGTGAGCTTGTGCAATGACTGCTGGATGCTGTGAGGTGTAAAAACTATTGCTCCTTTAGAAGTCTCCCTTGGATATAAGATGAATATGGCATTGATTTATGAAAGCTGAACAGCAGCAATATCAACAAAAGACGTTTAGAAATTTTTGTTACATTTGCACTTGAGTCATACTATTTTCTTTTTGTTAGTAGATCTGATCTAATCTGAGAATTTTTCAATGTTATAGTAAATAGATCTAATATTTATTAATATATCATCACTAAAATAAATATTCTTGGAATTATTATTTGTTTTTGGTATTCTAAAAATTTATTTTATTGAGAAAAAGATAGAGAATATTCAAAATATTCTCTATATTAGATAACCTTTAATATATTTGGTTTCCACAGGTCTGGTCCTAACCAGGTAGGTCTAATATACATGTCACTCAGCAGCAGGATATTTTAAAGCTTTATAAGCTCAAAAGAAAGATATTTATGTGATATTTATTTATTTTTATTTCTTCCATTATGTTTCATAAACGTATTTACAAACGTAGACCCAATTTCCTGTACATTGTATACAGTTTGAGTTAACGAAAAATCCAACCCCTTTTCCTCGTTGATATCTTATAAAGATGACACTCGCAAAAATGTAAAATGACAGGCGAAAGCGGCCTGTCGGCATGTCAATCGAGTTTTACTTATATAAAGCTGAAACAGCTTAAGCGATAAGCGGTAGCGATTCATTAAGTATCTTATACATTGTATAATAAAAAATCTTCAACAGTACATTAATAAAAATATACAAACAGTATATTTATTTTTGTATAATATATAAATTTACATTGTGGTACGGGTTTGGTAAGTGAGCAAATTAAATTCTGATAAAGATTGAACTATTACATTTATTTAAATAAGTATTAGTATTTAATAGGCTATTTTTGACACAAATGAATACAAATGAATCATGCGGTTAAAAGTTAGTAAATCTGAGCTAATAGATATTATACAACCACAATGTACTACAATTTTTTTTTGTTTATAATTGTAATATTGATAAGAAGGTAATTTATCGTTAATAACTCTAAAAGGAACTGAATATCTTAATAATCCTTTTCTCAGTTTGTAAAAAGAAAATGAAGAAAAATAGACGCAGTTTGCAATTTCATTTTACATTATTTAAATATTTTAGCTTCATATTCATATGTTTAAAAAGAACTGTTAAATCTATGGTTTGTTTGTTTATTCTTTTGATATAACCTTTATTTTTTTTAACTCTCTAGATTTTAGAGATTTAATTCAAAAATATCTATGAACAAAAAAGCAACTAAACTTTCAAGTTTTATTTCGAGTGATCACACATATATACTTATATAGTTTGCACACTAAGTATATTTTTAATTTTAAACAACCATTTAATTTGAGCGATATTTTTGCGGTAAAACGCTGTCGCTCATACAATGTGCCAGCGTTCAAAACAACTGGCTTTGATATGACGGCTTTTATCAGGTATTGTTTGGCTTTTACGATTGATGGAGCGGTTTTGGTGGTGTCGAGATAGCGGAAACCTTATGGTTCTGTCGAACGTTTAAGGAGTTTATAATATTATTATTTTTATTTGTGTTTAAAATACACACACGGTATTCTGTTCCTAAGGTAGGCAGGCCTCTTAAAGCCTATGCTATATATACTCGTATATCTACACCCCGAGTCTGGGCATAATACTTATGTTTGAAAAAAGTAGATGAATATATTATATATTACCTACGAAACTCATAATAATGCATTTTGTAATTTATAGTAATAATTTTATTTTAAAGAACAGTCATGATGTAAAAACAAATATTTCAAAACTTTTTTAATTTGTCTTGGGAATCACAAAAATATGAACATGGCTATCCTACATCAAGAGGAAACTTAAAGTTATTTTAGATTAAGTTAATTTTAGATTCCACAATTTTTATGGACATATTTGTATTCTTTCTAAGAAATTAAAAAAAGTATTAACTAATCTAAAAAAGGGATTTACTTTTTTCGTCTATTTAATATATATTTTATATGTGTATAAAAACTTAGAAGGTCCAGTCACTGCCTGGTTTATAAATAGTACGTATGGGGTAAAAGTATTATTTTGTACATTGTTGGTAATTTTTGAAGTCGTATTATAATTTTTTTTCTTTTTTGAACATATAATGTAATTTTTGTTGTTAGAAGTATATAATCAGCAAAGTTTATTCACTTAGACAATCATAAGGTATAGAATAACGAAAAAAATTGTATATATGCTGATTGATGATCAATTAACTAAAATATACTATCCATTTAAAGTTTAAATTGGAGTTCAAATAATAAACTTTGAAATTACATACTAAAAGACCATTGTATTAAAAATTATGAAATATTGTATAGCACTTCATAATAATTATGATTATAAGATGAATGATTCAATTCTATACAAATAAGTTGGTGTGTTTGTTTGTCAAACAACCTAATCTTATCTAAAAAGATCGATTAACAAGTATGCTTAGTTAAAAAAATCAAAAAACCCGACTGCGTAAAATACTCTTATTATAAACTAAAAAGAATAAAACAATTTACTAGCTTTCATTTGATACCCATATTGCTACAGTAAGACAAAAAAAAATCAACTCCCCCCCCTCATTCCGCCATTTGCGGGCGCCATTTTGAAAATTTATATAGCCTATGTCACTACCACAATTTAGAAAAATCCAACGACACCTCATATGTCAAAAACCGTCCAGCCGTTTGTGCTGTAGCGCGTGCCAAAGAAATGGACATACATACATACATACATACATATATACATACATACATACACTCGAAAAACATAACCCTCCTTCTGTCGCAGTCGGGTAAAAACAACGTAGACTCAAGCAGGCTGTTTTATATAAAGGCTATATGATATCACATTACGGTAGAGAAACTAATATCCTTAAAATCTGAAACCGGATGTATTTACCAGTAAAATACAAACTGACAGCCACCAATTGTCATTAAAAAAAATATATCGTCGGTAAAAGTCGCTTTACACAGTGACATAATCCTTAAGATATTTATAACGAGCTTGTATGAATATCAAAGAATTGGATGTCTATTCGTCACGCGTGTGGCGTCACCTCCTAAATTGATTTTCATGTCGAAGGATCAGAATTCTGTATCGCGTTTGTTTTTCTCCATCAATATGAGCTTTGCATATAATTATCTTTGTTCCGTTTGTGGTAAATGTATGTATTATATAAAAAAATAAATGTTATCTTTATTTTCTTGATTTGAAATCAAATTTTAGTTAACTAGATAAACCATGCGATTTTTAGCGCTCATATATGTACTGTTTCAATTCTATCCATTGTAACTTAATGTGAACTGAATCTGGCGCAATGAGGTGGCATTGGGCATCCTTTCTTCTATATGGAAAAAAGGCTTTCAGATTCAATTCGCGCTTGAATTTATTTTTGCGCGCTAATCTAGGCAACATGTGCCATTTTAGTCAACTTTTTTCTTTTCCTTTTTAAAGAAATTTCATCATATTTTGGAATCTTTTTCTAAATTTTAAAAAATTTAATTAATTTTTGAGATATTTGTATAAAACAAAATTTTTATTTTTTTAGTTATTTGTTAATAACTTTGCAATTTTCTCAAGCGAAACTTAATTTTTTTTTTCAAAAATCATCTAGATGCCATTCCGAATCGATTGACACCACAATCATAATTTTCGGAGACTGCTGAAAAAAAGTTAACTAAAATAGCACACGTTGCCTTGACTACGCGTTAGTTTTCATTTTGCGTTGCGTTGCATGTGCATGAGGTAACTATATATTTAAGTTAATAAGGATTAATACTGTATTCGTTTAAATAGCTTTCCAACTACTGTATAAGTAAGTTAACATTTTTTAGAAGTTACAATAAGTATAGTAAGCTAGTAAGCTATCCTTAAAATATATATCTATGCCATAGCATATTTTTCTGTAGAATTATAAAACAGGAATAATTTATTCTCATATTATTTTGTTATATCTCAAAGGGATTAGGCAGCTTTTTCGATGAAAGCTCCCAGGCCACTCTGAAGGCTCACAGGCTCACAGGTACACAGGGCATATTCGGACATTTTCAACAATTATTTAAACCAATTTACACAAAGTCTTGAAAAAATATATATCAAAACTTTTCGAATCACTTTGTATATTAGTGAAAACCGCATGAAAATGCGTTTGGTAATTTTTGAGTTAATCGCGAACAGACAGACAGATAAATGAGGCGGCTTGGGATTTTGTTTTATAATATATAGTGATTAATATAACTGTATAATATAGTCCAGATTATTAATTTGTCTGAACGCAATAATTTCAGAGGATTCAATGAGAGTCCCAAAAATATGAAAAAATGTCTTAAGAAAAAAATTTTTTAGTTTAGACTATAAAAAGTCTCGTATAAGACATAGAAGCAGAAAAAAGATCACAAATATTTAGTAATATGTCAAATATTAGAACTCAATGCTAATAAAAATATAAATAATAATCAAATTATTACATATTAAAAAAATTATCATAAAAAGCCTGTCTATCTGTGTTTTTTATTTGCATGTTCGCCGATGTCTTTGTCAATATTGAACCGAATAAAAAAATTGCAGATTGAAAGAGCTTACTCCTGGGGCGGTCTCATATTATACAAATCATTATAAGGTGATAGAATTTCAGGAAAATCTAAAAAACTCTCGTGACTAGGTAACAAGCTCTTGAATCACGTCACAGTGTTGCCGTGCCTTGTATTTACATGATGCAGCATCGTACCACAGCACAATGTCATATCGTATGTCGTGATAGCGGCCAAGACCTAACATGACCTTTTTATTCCATGAAATAAAACCTAAAACAAAAGTATTAAGACTTGATATCAATCACTTAACCAGCACACCTATAACATCTCATTAAAAATAAAAAAAATAAAACTCATAGTTATGTTTAAGAACGAAAAAATATTATATAGAAATGGATGAAGTTATGAACGTCGTTTGTATGGGTTTTAATTAAAAAAACAAAAAAAAATCCAGTCTTAACGAAATTTTATGAATGCTCTTTAAACGAGTCTCAAGACGTCTTTATGCGGATCTGGAATAAGTATTCGCTTACAGGCTGCCCTTTCATGTGTTTGCATTATTTTTACGTTCAATCACAGAACTTTTAATAGATGTTCAGATATAATTGAGTTGATATGTTTTTGCATTCCATATTCTGTTATGTAGAACAATAGATTTGGTATAAAAGGGGCTCTATATGTAAAGACGGTAGCGCGATAACTCGAGTGTGTTTAAGTAAATACACACACACGCGTTATATGTTTAAGGTCACATAGTGTTGCCAGATCTCTTTGTGATAATGTAGTAACTGAAACGGAAGAAGAAAAAGATGATGAAGTTTGCCATATGAAAGAGAATATTAAATCTTACCAGTCGTTTAGTTTAATCAACATCCATTACGAGTTATGTTGAAGTATTTTTTTTAAGAAATACCATAAAAATTGCGACTTATAGAATAAATTTTGCGGGAATGATATTTGCGCATTACTTATCGAACTTGCCGCAACAAGACGAAGTTTACAACCATTTCATTAATGTATTTAATTGACGTTTCCACTTTTCATAAGTTATATGGTTTTAATACATGCAATCGTTATTCATGATTGGTACACACAACACACATTACCTGCAGTAGTTACATATGCGTATGTATGTAAATAACATCCATATGTTGTATATGTGAATAGTATGTATGTAATGGAATAAGGGGAACACATGTATGTATACCTATATAGAAAGGTCATATACGTTATGTCAGATAGATGTACTAATTTCATTTCATGACAATTTTTAAAGCATATAATACAAATATACAAATACAATACAAAAATTATTTATTGTACACTATAAGATATATAAACAAAAAACATAAAAAAGTATTTTTGAACACATGTATCGTCGTAGTGTTATCTGCTAATAGCAAGAAATTTTAATTAGTTTACTATTTTACGATGTCTTGTTTGGCAAAAAAAAAAAAATTAAGTAATTAAAGTAATGAGGTTATTGCAAAAATTTTGTGATATTCTACAGTTAATAAAGTGCTAAACCTGCAACTCCTAAAGTGTTTTTAGTTTATATAAATTAAGGATTGATGCTGACGTGAACGTATTTATTGTATATCGTCAGCTTACGATCCATTGCAAACCGATTGATCAATTGCAAAACGTCAAATGGTAAACCGATTTTAACTAGTGACGAAAAATATGACATAATATATATTTTTTTAAGAATTTAATACCACAGATGTAAGTTATGCACAAAATCAAAATCAAAATAAAAATATTTTATTCGTTATTAGGTGATTGATTACACACACTCAACGAACGTCAAAAAAAAAAAATGTCTCGGTAGACATCTACAATTTCATCATCGGCTTTACTAAATATTACAATAATATAATAACGTTCCTAGTGTAGGCCGAGAGAAAAAAAGCCGGAGGAAAAAAAACTCGGTACTCTTTTTACCATATCATATTTTGTACATACAATATAAAAAAAAATTATTCACAAAGAACGAGCAAATCATGTCACTGCCAAGCAGCCTTGTCATTTAAAAAATCTTTAATGCTATAATATGCCTTACTACATAATTTGGATTTAATGAAGTGTTTAAATTTATTTAGGGACAAGTCTTGCACATTACCAGGCAGTGTATTGTACATGCGTATACAGTTACCTACAAAAGAGTTACTTATTTTGTGGAGCCTAAAATTAGGAATTGCCAATTTATTTTTATTTCTTAAATTTATATTATGTCTATCACAGTTCTTGACAAATTTATTTTTGTTTTTATGTGTGTATATTAAATTTTCAAAAATATATTGAGAATAACCATTTCATAATTTGACAGTTTGAAACAAATAGATTACAAAATAACAATTTTAAAATAAAAAAGATAGCATATAATACGTATATCTTGTCTCTTATGATTTATGTGACATTGGTGTCAGTTATAAAATACAACTTAGACATCTGTCATAATGTAAGGTCTGTCGTTCATCCCAGTTAATGATATGGTTCTAAATAGTAAATTACTTGTGAAATATTAATACACACTGCATACACTATAATACTATAATGAAGTAGAAGTCTTTGTTTACGAGTATATGTACATTCTACGAAAGCACTTTCTTTAGACTACGGCTTATAGATAACCGTTTTGGTGTAGTGGTGCGAGTAGTTGTCTCAACGCCGCTGGTTGCGGGTTCGATTCCAGCTCAGGCAGATATTTGTTTTTGAGTAAGTATTTGTTTATCTAGGTGTATATCCTTGTGGGTCTCCCTAACCCGTCCCGAAGATTACGTAAAGACGTCGGTACAACTTCTTATCTTTAATACCTGATAATTTTGGTTACGCTTGGTAGGAAAATTTTTCGTCAACCCGCATTAAAACAACATCGTGGATTAGGCTTTTTTGTTTTGTATAGGAAAGAAGACTCTTTTTTTTCAGAAGTGTATAATTTCACGCTGTTTCAGTTCATTTCAGTTTAGCCACCCCTTCGACTCTAATATATCTGATATTTTTGTAATATATCTCACTTTTGATATTGAAATTATTAAGGTTAATTTTTTTTAATTATGTTTAAAATACAATATAGAACATCTTTGACTAATTTTTTATTCGTCCAAAACGATTTTATTCGTCATTCCTGTTGTGTGTATAATGAGAAATTTAATGATGTCGATATTTTTTCGTGCTCACTTTCAAACTACAAAAGTAAGATCAATCAATTGTTAAATCAGTGAATTAAATATGTCTAATGATGATATTGTTAATTTTTAAATATTCAATTAAGTGTTCATTCTGTATTCAATTGTCACAATTTATTATGTAAACTAATATCAATTTTTTTACTTCCTGCTTCCTGTTTGTATTAGTAATTAGTGGAAACTTGATTGGTTTATGCGATACATTATTATTGTCTCTTATTTTTTGTGCTATGTTAAACTGTTTGTTTCCCAAATACAAATAAATAAATAAATAATTGAAATAAATATTTATTAGTGAGTAAATTAGAGTTTTATAAACCATTGCTTCAAGACAGTTCTATGTAGAAGTGCTTTTATGGTTCTTAGTTTTAAGAAGATTTTAATGAACACATGCATAAAAAAGAATAAAGCATGTACAGGATTTTATTATATCAAATCATATGTTTAAAAAAAAGTTGTACTATGTTATTGTATTATCATATCAATTACTTATATTTAATGTTTCATATTTCACCTCAATCGATCTAAACATTTGTTAGTTTTAATGATAAACAGGTTATATATTTAAAAACTTACACCAATACTTCAGTATGTACTTATTTGTATATGTTTTTGGTAACGACAGAGTATGTAGTGTACAAGGAATTTATATCATAACTGGAACGCTCACTTAATAAAATTGTATATTCATATATGCACCTTGAAATAACTGGCATAAGGTTGACATTTGTTTCCAACATGTAAAGTGAAAAAATAGTTCCGAGTATATCGTTGATTACTATTATTTTGTGACTTTCTTACGAACTTAAAACGAGCAATTAGCTGTTCAGTATGTGTCAATTTATACAACTTTTGTGTTCACAGGTTGTGAATAGAAATATTTGACAGATTAAGTGAAGGTGAAAAATAAATGTAAATCATAAACTTTTATCTGTTGGAGACAGTTATGTGTTAGATAGTTTTATATATAACCGGTGAAACAAACTCTTAAATGTATTAGGTATATAAAAAAGGCAAAATATATCACGGCGGTATCCTTAACGTAGATACGATAAATTTGGAGATGTAATTTAGTATTATTGTCAGCTTGGGCTAATGGCTGACGCGTGACGGAATGACGCGTTTACCGTCATTACCGAAAAACACGATTGACTGTTAGACAGATTGTAAAAATAAGACTTAAAATGAGAGTCAACAGATGTTTTAAAAGAAGCACTTCAGGATTTTATGTAAACGATTTTTTGGACGTTTTAAAATGTTAAATATAGGAGTGGAAACTTTTGCCCAGTAGTGTGATATTTACAGACTATTAGTTAAAATCATTTAGTTATATAATTAGTTTTTAAATTAAGGCCTAAGTGATGGTTATATATAGAATTATAGGTAATTAAGAGAAAGTATCTGTTTCTAAGAAGGAAGTGATTGTCAAACTTACAGGAAAGATTCGTTTATAGAAAAACAGCACCTTTTAATTTGTCACTATTTTTAGATTTAATAGGAATATTACCGAATAATGACGACAGTATTAACGATTTTTGGTGCTTGTTGCAATCATAAACAATCATACAATTTAGAAAATAATCTAGCAATAATTTTGATGTTTTATAATAATATGCAGAGAGCAATCTCTGCAAAATTTATTTATTCAAGCAGACTTCAGAATCACTATCATTTTACAAAGTTACAATATTCTAATTGAGTAACTATAGTTAATGTAAAGCTAACTATCGCGATTCAGAATATAGATTCTGCTAAGATAAATCGGTAAGAAACTTAATAGTAATTCTTTAAAAAACGGTTAATAAATTAATTACTCTTCTATACTATGATAGCCGATTGTGAATATTTTGTCTCCACTGATAAAGTATAGAGATTTTTGATGGACAGTAGCGTCACTATATCCTGCAATAACACACTGCGCTTGCCAATACGCTTATCAAGCGTGGCGAGTATTGGCCAATCCTCCCAGAGATAAAGGGCCTACGTTCAGCAGTAGACGAAAGTAGTAGAAGGAATAACGTATTTTTCATAATTATTTACTCTTAATTAACTTTTTTATATAAATATAGTATATTTATTATAAGTATAGATGAGTAATAGACGTTATTAACCATATAATCATTCATCAAACTAATTAATGCTCGTCAAACAGCACGAACGATCGAATGATCTTATAATAGGTTAAAAGCTATGCATGTGATATTAAAAAAGGAGTTATTAATAGAGGTACAAATTTCATAAAACAGTTTATGCGAGCCAATTTAGATCTTCTACTACAGAAATAGGGTTTAAATTAATTTGAAATGACAAAAATACAAAAGGGCGAGTGTAAAAATTTGTAGGCAGACTTGTCATATTAATTTGTTTTTGAATTTTTAATCTTTAATTTCCACCTTATTACCTTCTAAATAAGGTTTTGGAACGACTTAGTTATTATTTTAATTAATGTTCCTTTGTAATGGGTCATTAGTATAAGTTCTGTTTTATTTCTTTCTTTGTTTATGAATCTTTATTATTAACTAAATATTTGACGTATTTTTTAATTAATTAATCTCATCAGCCTATAGCAGTCCACTGCTGGACGTAGGCCTCCCCAAGCTCGCGCCAGACATCCCGGCTTTCCGCAATCCTCATCCAGCCAACACCGGCAATCCTGCGAAGATCGTCGGTCCAGCGGGTCGGAGGGCGTCCCACACTGCGTTTGCCAATACGTGGTCTCCACTCCAGGACACGTCTGCTCCAACGGCCATCGGTCCTACGACACAGGTGACCAGCCCACTGCCACTTCAGCGTGCTAATCCTCTGGGCTACGTCGGTCACTTTGGTTCTCTCGCGGATAGTCTCATTTCTGATCCTATCTTTGAGAGAAACGCCGAGCATAGCCCGTTCCATGGCTCGTTGAGCGACTTTAAATCGGTGGACCAGTCCCTTCGTCAGTGTCCACGTTTCAGCACCGTATGTCAACACAGGTAGGACGCATTGCTCGAAGACTTTCGTCTTCAAGCTTTGCGGAATCTTCGAAGTGAAGACCCGACGAAGCCCGCCAAATGCCGCCCAGCCCAACTGAATCCTCCTCTCGGCTTCCTTCTCGAAGTTGTTTCGGCCCAGTTGGATGGTATGGCCTAGGTAGATATAATCCTGAACAACTTCGAGGAGGATACCATCAACCGATACCGGTCTCGGTATGACATGCTTGTTAAACATAACTTTCGTTTTATCAAGATTCATACCAAGACCGACTCGTCGGGAAGACTCATTTAGGCTGCTCAACATTTGGCCTAGCTCCTCCAACGTCTCCGCAAAGATGACGATATCGTCAGCGAAACGAAGGTGAGAGATGTAGTCGCCGTTGACGTTGATGCCTCGTCCCCCCCAGTCCAGGGTTTTAAAGACGTCCTCCAGAGCAGTGGTAAACAGTTTCGGTGATATGACATCGCCCTGTCTTACCCCGCGCCGAAGGAAAATCGGTCTTGTCTGCTGGTCCTGGATATGAACGGTCATCTTCGCCGCGTCGTACATACACCTCAACACCTCGATATATCGCCAGTCGATATGACATCTCTGCAGAGAGTCCAGAACAGCCCAGGTCTCGATGGAGTCGAAGGCCTTCTCGTAGTCCACAAAAGCCATACACAGCGGCTGATTATACTCTTCGGTCTTTTGTATAATCTGCCGAACAGTATGTATGTGGTCTACGGTGCTGTAGCCTTTTCGAAACCCAGCTTGCTCTGGTGGTTGGAAGTCGTCGAGCCTTGTGGCGAGACGATTCGTAACGACCCTCGAGAAGAGCTTATAGACGTGGCTCAGAAGTGAGATAGGTCTGTAGTTCTTCAAAAGAGACTTATCGCCTCTTTTGTAGAACAGTACCACCACACTCCTGGACCACGCCTCCGGTGTGGTACCTCGTTGGATGACGGCATTAAAGAGTCTAGCTAAGGCCTCCAGGACAGGTCGCCCTGCGGCCTTAAGAAGCTCAGTCGTAACGCCGTCATCCCCCGGGGCCCTCCCGTTTTTAAGCTGCCCGAGCGCCGCACTAATCTCGCCGACTTCGAAATCCGGGACGTCTTCCGAATAATGGCGCAGCAGTGGTGCACGTGGATCTTCGGCGCCCTGGGTCTCAGACTTCTGTACGCTCGACGAGTACAGCTGCCCATAAAATTTCTCAACCTCTTCTCGGATCTGAGGGCGGGAGCAAACGGTTCTGCCATCAGCTGTTTTTAGCTTCGCAAGAAGACTTCTTCCCAATGGTTTTCGGAAAACCTTTGACCCCCTATTCTGCTCAATTAGAGTCGTAATGTCTCTTGTACTTGAGCAGCGGAGGTCTCTGCGTATGAGTTTCCTCACCCGCTTGGAAAGAGCCTTCTGCTCTGGCGAAGCTGCTTGAGCCGCGGGCATCTCGCGCCTCCGCCTCATCAGATCCAAGGTTTCGGGAGAAATTTTGGACTGCTTAAGTAAGCTTAGTGAGTTTAAGTACAAGGTACGCTACCCGGGTCGACACACTGCTGACCTCTACAACGTTGTTACTGAGAGTCTTGTGGACCAGAAAACCGACGCCACCTTGGGAAGGACCATCACCTTCACGGAAGTAGAATAAGTGTCCGGAGTCCAGGATCATCGTGTCCTCACCCTGTCTTCGGACCTCAGACAACCCCAGAATACTCCATTTTATATGGCTTAGTTCTACTTCGAGTTCGGTGAGGTGATGGTCCAGCCGTAGACTGCGACCATTATACGTTGCCAGGTTCGTCACAAAGCAGCCTCCCGTACCCCGGAGATTCTTGGCACCCTCTGCCCCACCGTTACCGCAGCCGCTGCCGTGGCCGGGAATAGTGGGGCCGCCGGGAACTGAGGGCCGTATCCTTCTGCGCGCACTCATTGGGGGTGATTGCCCATAGTCACCACGCTGGGCATGCGGGTTGGTGACCGCAGGGCCGGCTCTATCGCACCGAAGACGCTGCTGCCCATCCTCGGCCTGTGTTTTTGAAAAGCCAGCATTAGGATGGTTATCCCGCCATCTATCGGCTTCAACAGTTCCAAGATGGTGGTGGAACTGTGGTATCCCTTAGTCGCCTCTTACGACACCCACGGGAAGAGAGGGGGTGGCTAGATTCTTGATTGCCGAAGCCACACAGCAAATAAAAATAATAAAAATTAATTAATAAAAAGTACATTTAATGAAGATTTTACTTAGGTACAAGACAATTTATCTATATTGTTTCGATACGCATTGTGGAAATTTAACCAATAAACAAAAAAATGTATATTGGATATAGATATAGTATGTTCTATATTTCCTTCGCCAATAATTATGTTTGTAATTATATTTAGTTCTAATTTGTTTTTTTTGTTTTGTTTTTTTTTTGTACGATTGTATGTATTGTTGTATTTCCTATTCGGGTATGCTGGAATAAATCTCTTATAGGCATAAGCAAACCCTTTATACATTTATTTCAATGACTTATCTTTCTGAAACATTTCTGTACGTATAATAAAGAGTTAATTAATAAATAAAAAAATTGTAACCATTTTTTGTATCGTTAGTAGTTCCTGAAATTTCCTGAATTTTTAAATAAACATGAAAACTCTTTAGCTTTACTATATTACTATACGACTCGTGCAGTTTCACTTACGTCTATGTTATATGTCGTCATAATGTTTCAAAAAACTATATATACTCAACTTTTTAACTCAAAAATATTTTTTATGATCAGACCAGAAAATGCTAAGATAACCGCGTTTAAACAATTAAACGACGACTGTTCTGGTATAGTGGTGCGAGTAGTTGCCTCAACAATGCAAGGGTTCGATTCCCGCTCGGGATAGATATTTTTATTAGTACAAAAACAAAATCGATCTGGGTGTAGGTATGTCCTTGTGGGTCTCTCCATCGTGCCTCGGAGAGCACGTAAAGCATTCGGTCCCAGTTGTTATCATAGACACCTGATAACGATAGTTATCCATGGGAGGGAAATTATCCGATACTCGCAGTGGAACAGTGTGGTGGATTAAGCTTCCACCCTTCTTCTATATGAAGAAGATTCCTTCACTTAGCCGTGGGTGGTTTACAGGCTGATACAGTACAGTACAAACAATTAAACAAACGCATTTTCTTGGATATATTAAGTATAGATTATTATAAAAGTATGAGAAAATAAGTTATTATGAATCAGCCTGTAAACGTCCCACTGCTGGACAAAGACATCTCCTCCATACAGGAGAAAGGTTGGAGCTTAATCCACCACGCTCCTCCGCTGCGGGTTGGCAGGTAATTTACTTAGTAGTAACGATCGTTATCAGATGTCTATTATAACAACCGGATGTGACAAGTTATTTATATATACTATGACTGAATGACTGACCCGTTGGCGCAGTTTGCAGTGGCCCTGTTTTCTGCTCAAAGGGTTGTGGGTTCGATTCCCGCCCCGAGTCTGGGTGTAATATATGTTTATTTATATATGTATTATTTATATGTATATTTATTTAAAAAAAAATATATATCAGTCGGCTGTTACCTAAAACACAGGCATTAAGTTGCCTACCTTAAGAATAGACGACCGTGTGTGTATATTAAACATATTTATTTATTATTATTTATTATTTATATAAGTATAAATATAAAACATTTTCAATTATGTCTGAAACTAAATCTAAAGTTACACGTATAATTCTCAGCTTTAGCATCAAATGAACAAGCGATTCGTATTCTTTTTTTTTCCTCTTTAATATTATATAAAGGCAGACTCTTGTTCTCTGTGTATCTGAGTACACGGATAGACAAATTAGGTATACACTATGCAAACTTTTTATTTTTGTCAACTGTTAAATATTATTTTAGATGTGCTAAGTTAATAAAACTTTCACGGTGTTATTATTTTAATATCGATTAATATTTTTCGATATAGGTCCTATGTGTAAGGTTGTATATAGAAAGTTTATGAAGCTGAACTGAGATGACTGTATATGTCTGACAGGTGGGCAAACTCTATTACTCCTATATAGGTAAAGGGTTGAATCTTGATCCACAATACAGCTTTACTGTGGGTTGATAGATAATTCTCCTAGCACCTAACGATCATAATGATCTTATGATAACAATAGGTGGGACTATTACGTAACTTGCGCGAACGCGAAAAATGGCTGTGGAGTCGAATTTCAATACTGATTGAGGCTCAGCTAGAGCTAGTAAGCTAGCTATCTCGTGGAGATCGACAGCTTTACGTATTCTGCAAACTTGAATAAAATGTTTGTTAAAATAAGAGTATCCGCTCCGAACAGTATCGAATCCACGATCCAGCTTCATCAGCATCAGTTTAATGGAACTTTTACCTCTACATTAGAACAGTCGTCAAAATTATGAAATCACAAAAAAAGTAAAGAAAAAAACTGTCAACTAATAAATACTAGTAAGACATAAATTACAGAAATTGATACAATTAATCTTTAGCTATCAATACACAGAAGATATCTTATATAGCAGTTGTAAGTCTAATTAAAGTTCAATTCATGTGTAAATTACCATAAATTATCGAGTATGCAAAAGTTCGCCTTCACGGCGAAGTGGAAGGTAGAGCTCGTACAGTAGAGTCGGAGTAGAGTCTATCAATTAACGTTTGGTAGTTACACAATTAAAACAATTCGCCAAGTCATTCGGTTCAGCTGAAATGCTGCTAGTTATATGAGGATTAGTTTAGTTTACAAAGTTACTACATTTACAGGTAATCATTATTTTAATTGTAGGTACCTCGTTTGATTGTTTCACTTGAATCGTAGTTACAGTTTTAGGATATGCTTCGATAAGCACATTATATATGTACGATTAAGTTATTACGTAAATTATAAAGTTATTTTATTCTACTCCAAACATTTATACGAGTACATTAATATATATTAATAGAACATAAAAATGACTGGTACGGACCAGTCATTGGCACAGTTGGAAGTGTTAGATTTCCACCCCGAGTCTGGTTGTAATATATATTTATTCTTATATGTATTGTTTATATGTATATTTATTAGCCAAAAAAAATATATATTAGTCCGTTGTTACGTAAAACAAACGAATTAAGTTGCCTACGAACAGAAGACCGTCCGTGTATGTTAAACATGCTTATAATTTTATTTATATCACATAAAAATTAAAAAGTAAATAATATTTTTTGGTAAATTTTAAACAAAAAATAGCTTATGTTTTATACTCTTAGATTATATGTAATTAATATGCTAATAGTGGAAACTTTACTGATTCCAGTTATTGTAATTAGTTATAATATAATAATGTAATATAAAATTGTATGTTTCCCAAATAAAAATAAAATTAAATAAAAATAAAATAAAATTAATTTTTTTTTTACTAATTATCATGTTTTTAAAATGATGATAAAAAAATTGTCAACTTTATCATATTAATATTTAAAATACTACGGTAATGTTTATGTACACCTATGCACGCCCTAAGGTTGACTGGTAGAGAATATTTATGAACATTAATTTGGTATGCAACAAATTAAGCCCGTCTTTTGCCTATAGTTTAAAATTAAATTTATTATGCAATAAAGTCTTAAATAAATAAATGAATACTTTATCAATATAAAATATCATCCTAGCTACGCCCGACTAATAGAAAATAATTCCTTAAAACATTTTCAAAAGTTCGATAATGGCGGACATGACAATATGGAAGTGAACCGTTGCCGTTGTGAGCAGACTCGACTCCACTCTCCAGTAATGACGAGGCGCGATGAAAGCCTTAATTGTGTAAATAGCAATATTTTACTAACGTCGTTATTGTTAAATTGGACGCCCAGGTAATTTGGACTTCATTTGTTGTATTAAATTCAAGAGATTTTTGTATGATATATTTTCTTATTAAATTGCACGATTTGCTCATTTACTCATTTAAGATAACAATCAAGCTGGTATATATATATATATATATATATATATTAGGACGAGGAAAAGTTTCTTAGTATTTTATATACAAATTGAAGACTTTTTGTCAAGTTTATTACAATTAAATATAATATATTGTGTTCTATAACATATTGTCATCTTGTAGAATTTTTGATCAAAAAATGCAAGAAGTAGTTTTAACCGTCCTCTCATGTTGTTACCCTAACACTACCCAAGAATTTTTAAGGGACCGAAACAGTTAAAAATATGGAGTTCAGGACTATAATATGGTGGATGTATTAACACTTACCAACGAAGCTCTCTCAATTTTTGACTTGAGACCAAAGATATGTGTGGTCTGGTGTTATCATGATGAAAGACCACTCCTTTTCTGTTGTAAAATTCCAGATATTTTTTCTCAATTTCTTGCTTGAGACTCATTAGTTGTTGGCAGTAGAGTTCCGAACCGATGGTTTTGCCAGGCGATAAAAGCTCATAATGAACGAAGCCCTTCAATTCCATTGCCAGTTTAGCTGGGTTTCGCTACAGTTTGTGGAGCTTGACTACTCTTTGAACATGATCTTTTTCGCACGTTCTTGTCGTAGGTTATCAACTTTTCATCACTAGTGATATTTTTTTTCAAAAATGGTTCAGTTCATCACGTTTCAATAAAGAATCGCACATGCGATTCTTATTCTTTTTCATTAGTTTTCTTTCAGTGAGCTCGTGTGGACCCCAAAAATCTAGTTTTTTATATAGACAGATTTTTTCAAATAGGTCAAAACTTTTTTGTGGTCAATCTATGGCATCAACTTTATCCGAATGAGGGCGACCATAGCGAGCTGCATCTTCATCTAAATTCCCAGACTAACTAACTAACCAACTTTGTGCTACTCTTACTGAAATTGCATCAAGTCCATAAACATAACACTTTATTTTTTAAATGAAATCTGCAGTTGCGTTAAGCACTTTATTTATCTATATTTCAATTATATCTATATTTCAATATATATAATTGAACTACAGGACAATATATAAACTGCATAATTACATCAATATTTTACTTGTCTTGGAAATAGTATTTTTTAATATAATAAATGTTTAATGGTATTCTACGAGGAACGACTACGCCGACATATTTGCTACGAGTCACGGAAAATCACAAAGCAAATAATTTTTAAATAAAGCATTTGAAAATAATGACAGATATAATATCGTTTTTTGTTCCACGTATCCATTGTGACATTAGAATGGTGATATATTAAAGTATTTTAATAAAAAATATACCTGCGCCATTATATAATACTGCGCTGTATTGTAGTTGTCATTATAATGAAATAGTTTTATAAGTGCACAGTTTTGTATTACGAGTAAATATGTCACACGAAAAATAATAAAAATTATTTTTAGTTTATTTAGAACTGTTTTTTTTTCGATGACTTAGTGATCACAATAGCTTGTTCGATTCATTTTACTCGATGACAGGTGTTTTTTTAAGCTGTACTATGTAGTAATGACATATTATTTATGATTAAGTGGTTGCGCTTTTATTGTGTGTTTCCGGAACCTGATAACGAACTCCGCTCTACTAGAGGCTATTGAGAGTTAACTCTATTTTATTTTTAACTGACTTTAAAAAAAAGAGGAATTTTTCAATTCGACTGTATTTTTTTAAATGTGTGTTACCTCATAAATTTTACTGTGTGTACCGATTTTAATAATTCCTGTTTACATTCGAAAGCTGGTGCTTGTCATATTGGTCTCATTTAAATTTGAGCGAGATCTGATGAGTAGTTTTTGTGTTCTAATAATGCGTACTACGTCATTAATGTTCTCATTTTTTTTTAAAAGTCTGTTTCAAAACAGTGTGATTAACACTTCTATTATTACTTAACAAATTTATACAATTAAATTGTTTGTTTCGATATTAGCTAATTATTACTTTTTATATTTGTTAACTTTTTACTAACGTATGTGCCTCGCGACATCAAAAAGTCCTTTTCTTAAGTCTAATAAGATTTGTAAACGCTTTGAAAATCGTTTTACTATACAATATAGTGGTAATGTATTCAATTTTTTTCTTATCTATCTTAATTATATTTACTAGATAGGTAAAGTGAATTACAGTGAAGATGTTAATTTTACCATTTTCTGCCATCTGTTACATAAAGCTTCAGAGTATTCGCGCTAAACTCTAACTTAAAATTTGTGGTCTAAGAATATTCGAATGAGCGAATAAATAATAATTATCCGGACGCTCTTTTGTTAAAAATATTATTTGATTAATATTTTGTAGTGGTTCGAGTACTCGCTTCAACGCTGGCGGTCGTGGTATGTGTCCTTGTGGGTCTCCCCACCGTACCTCGGAGAGCACGTAAAGCAATCGGTCTAGGTTGTTACCATAGACGTCCGATAACGATCGTTACTCATGGGAAGTAAATTATCCGCAAACCCGTAGTGGAGCAGCGTGTTAGATTAAGCTCTAACCATTTTCCTATATGGAGAAAAGGCCTTTGCCCAGTTGTGGGACGTTTATAGAATGTTGCAGTTCAGTGGTTAAGTCATACAGTGTATAATTTACATTAGTATATATAGAAAGGTTTTCATTATTAATAAATAATAAAAAAAATTCATTCAGTCAGATTTCATCCTAAATAAGCGATATATTGATAATTTTAAAAAGAGTAACTGTTTAGTTTTTTTGCCAGTTTTTCTCAGTAGAATAAAGAGTCCAAATCCGGTGTAAGCTTCACATTAACATAAAATATAGTTATATAATGACGATTCTAAATATTTTTAAGCCTTTAGTTTTAAAATGCGGAAAAGTTTTCGATAAAATAACTATTTTATAATATCGCAGAAGATACGAATTTTGTCGCGTAACGTTTTGACGATAGATTTGCGCACTAGTCGCAACAACTAGCCATTGGTCTAGCGGTAGGGGGTTTGATCCGGTTATTTACATATGTCTCGAAACGAACGATTTCACAGCGACCTGTTAAAAACATCGATAAATTGGCATTTACCGTCGAACCGTCACATATTTTCCTGCTGCTTTAAATGCATATTTTTAATAAAAATTTGGTTTTATTTTTAAAAGTAAGTTTTTTTTTTTTTTTTTTTTTTTTTTAATTTCTAGGCTAATAACATTCATATAAGGCGGCGCGCGGCAGCGAACAATCGCGGTGAGGGTGATTCGGGGGTACCGTACGGTATCGTGGGCTGCAGCTACTGCTCTAGCCGGCGACCCCCCGTGGGAGCTTGTGGCGGAGGTTCTTGCCGAGACCTACTCATACGTCTCGGGTAGGAGGGCGCTTGGTGAGAACCCCACGTTGGACGGGATCCTACGTGTGCGTTGGATAGGGCAGGAAGCGCTAATGCGGAGGTGGGGGAGGACCTGGCGGTGCAGCCATATGGCACACGCGTAACGGCTGCCATTCGCTCGGTCCTTGAGCGGTGGATGCGTCGAAAACGCAAGCCCCTCACCTTCCGTCTGACACAGATTCTCACCGGGCACGGTTGCTTTGGTGACTACCTGTGTCGGACGGCCCAAAGGGAGCCGACGACTGAGTGTCACGATTGTGGCGCAGCGGTGGACTCTGCCCAGCACACCCTCGAGGTGTGCCCGAGATGGGCGGTGCTGCGTCAAGGTCTGACGTCGGTCATCGGAGGGGACTTGTCGCTCCCGAGCGTCATCACCGCGATGCTCGGCGACGACGAGTCCTGGAAGGCGATGGTCTCCTTCTGCGAGACAGTAATGTCACAGAAGGAGGCCGACGAGCGGATGAGAGAGGAGGCCGCCGACGTGGCCTCCATCCGCGGGCGACGAATGGGGGTGCGTAGGAGGCGCTACTTAATGCGCCTCCTGTAACGCCCTTGTGCCCGTGTCGGGCCGGGATGGGAACCCGGTCCTGCTAGACACGGCGTCGTCAGGACTGTTCAGAGGTTAGCCGGACAGTCCCCATGGAGGAGAAGTCTGGCCTTTTCGCCAAGGCCAGCCTGTCGCTGGAGGGATCCTGTTGCCTGCAGATCCGGGACCCTCCAATTAAAGCTGAAGGCTCCCGCAGGGGTTTAGTACGGTATTGCACTCCCAAAGTGCCGAGTCCGACATAGGTCTAGGACTGCCGACCCGGGCATCCTGGATATCATCCGTAAATGGATTCCCCTGCGTAAAAAAAAAAAAAGGCTAATAACATTCATGGCAAGTAAGGCGGTTCATTTGTAGAGAAATTATCATCATTATCATATTAGCCGTTGGATGTTCCACTGTTGAACGTAGGTCTCCCCCATTGACCTCTAGAACGACCGGTTCAAAGCATCCTCCATCCAATAGCTTCTGGCGACTTTCCTCAAGTCGTACGTCCATCTCGTAGACGGCCGTCCGACACTGCGCTTGCTTGTACGTGGTCTCCACTCGAAAACCTTTCTGCTTCATCAGCCGTGATTTCTACGAGCTATGTGCCCGGCCCACTGCCATTTCAGCTTGCGAGTCAGTTGGGCTATGTCGACAACCTTCATTCGTCTGCGGATCTCATTATTTCTGATTCGATCTCGCAGAGAAATACCAAACATAGCCCTCTCCATTAATTAATTATAATATAATAATCCTAATTAATTAATAGGGGCACACATTAATTATTATTGCTTTGCCTAATTTATCGTATCATTCTGTAAGTAGCCAAAACAGTCTGACGTAAATTCAGTAAATTAGGTGTGTCTGATCCAAATGCGTTTAAATATAACCAACTTTAACATTTTACCATTTTGACTTTATTCGTCGGATCGATCGCACGCCGGCGTTTATATCTTCCCTACTTTTTCATCTCGGGAGGATTATCCGACTTCGGCGTTTGCTACCCTCCTTATTGGCTACTCTTTTAGAAAAAAAAATGCTTGAGCAGAGATTCTTGTTGACTATTTCGACGCGATTGTAAAAAAATCTTTTAGTTACATAATTAAATACAGCCCTATTTAAATATGAACGCCTAATATATTAGGCCGTTATAATAAAAATCATATATTGAATTTGTACTGAAATTGTATTAGCTAATTTTTGATTTTATTCTAATGTAAAGTAACTAATTAGCGTAGATTATTGTCGTTTTTTTTAAGCGTGCTATTTTGGATTTAACTATTTTTTTAATTGATAATTATTTTTGTGTTAGATAGCCTTTTTGTTCAGAAATACTGCATTTATACTATAGCATACAAAGTATAAATATACAACTTATATGAACGGAGACGAAGCTATTAACGCAGGTGAAATAGGTCATCTGATCTCTATATATTTATTATCATACAGACTACATGCTATTTATAATAATATTATATAATATTTACAGTTAAATAACAATTAAAGTTGAGCAATATTCCGTTCTAGAGTTAGTATAATAAGGTAAACAGAATCCGAATTGTTCTGACGTTGTTAGTGAAGATTTTCGAGGAACGTCGCTTCGTTGAAACTGGCAGCCGGGATGCTGATTTCGTTATGGTGATTTGAATCTCTGTTATCGGCGTGATCGCCGGACGACACCGACCGACCAATTTCAGTGCATTCAGACGGGAAGCTTCACGATGTGGGACAATCGGAAATGATCGCCTGTTGTCTTGTCCATCTATATAGATTTACGTTGTCATCGATATCTTTACTGTTAGGTATATAATACATAGATATTATGTATTTCTATGTTTAAAATTCATAATTTGATTTATCTAGATTATTATTTTTTTACTTTAACAATGTTTTTAGTTCTTAACGACTGTTCAGGTGTAGTGGTGCGAGTAGTCACCTCAACGCCGGCGGTTGAGAGTTCGCTTCCCGCACGCAGATATTTGTATTAGTATAAATATTTTACACCATGTATTACCGTATTATTACACAGTGCCTGGAGACCACGTAAAGCCGTTGGTCCCGGTTGTTATAATGGAACCTGATGATGATGATGAGCGACATCCGTCAACCCGCAGTGGAACGGCGAGTTGGATTAGGCTCCAACTTTTCTCTTATATGGAGAAGAAGCCTTTGCCCAGCAGTGGGAAGTCAACAGGCTGATTCAGTTCAGTTTATAGTTTTTAAAAATGTGATAAATTTTGAGATACTTTAGGCTTCTTCTTTCTTGCTTTCTTCTCAGCGGAACTTAATATAATGTAATGTAGCCGAATAAAGGAATACAGTGGAGAAGAGGAGCTAAGAGAAGAAAAGAGAGAAGGGAATATTTGCATTCGGTTCTCTAACACATCTTGAAAAAAAAAAGTTGTATAATCTGATTGTTATACGCCGATTTTCTGAGGGTTGTAGTTTGAGCAAGTTCTATAGAATCAGTCATAAGCTCTAAGCTCTTTTTTGCGTTATATATGTAATCATAAATCTGCCACCCCTTAGTGGGATAGCGTGGTGCATTAAGCTCCAAACCTTATCCAATATGGAGAAAAGGCCTTTGTCGATAGCGGGACGCTTACAAAAATAAAAATACGTCATCCAACAATAAAAATTATGCCTAAACTTTTTTATTTATCTCTTTCGAGCATAACGATGCTAGTCGTAATTTGTGTAAAACTTGAAAAATTTTATACATCCAACTAATTAGGTACTACAATCGGTAAACATGTCAAAGCAATATCCATTTACGTATTCCGTGTCATTAAATTAATATAATGTGTACTCGTGTACTCGAAACTCTCATTACTCGCTTTGAAGTTACGTGATACACTATACTTTTGTTTCACGTATTTCTCTATGAAAGTAGGCCATGGTCGCATAGAGACTTGACCTACTTTAAAATAAACGTGAATTTTGACTAATTTGAAAATTATTTTGATTAAAATTTGCCCTTAAAATAGTAGTAAAATGTGCAAATTTGATTGGTTAATGTATGCTTTAAATAATTAATTTTTTTAAATGTAAAACTAAATTGTATGTCTCGCAAATAAATAACATTGTAATTGAATTGTTAATGCCTGTAGGTAGATATAAATCTCAAGTGTTCATCTGTTTATCTCATAAATGTTAAAAAAAATCTATGTTGTATTAGAGAGATTTTAACTTTAAGAGAACTTCTTGCAGATTTGGTGGGAATGTGGTAGGTGGTAGGTGTTAGTTTCACATTAACTATAATTAATTAATTATAAAAATATATACTTTGTAAAATGACGATTCAAAAGTGCCTTTGAAGTCTATTTACCTAAAGAAAATTTTTGATTATAATTTTGAAAGAGATAACGCAGAGAGTAAAACAACAGCATCTCAAACGAAAGGTTCAAACAAAGAATTTCAATAAGTAGCTACCTTGATTTTTAAGTGCTGATAGATAAATACAAAAGAAAAACATCGTCATCAAGCTTTTATATTTCAAATAAAATTCTAAGGGTCTGTTTTACTGTTTGCTGATAAAACTACCCAACGTAACCTGTGAATAAAATTTGTAGTTAATTAATTGAAATGTAGTTAATTAATTGAACTTTTTATCAATGTGAGAATCGTACCACGCAGAATGAGTAACTATTCAATGTATGGATATGTGAATATCAGAGTCCACTGATTTGATCATTGAATTTATTAGTGAGTATTCACTAACTTGTTATTGACATTCGCTGATTCATATTTAGACAGGAGTAGGATGAAGTCTTGTATTGGTACATTGCAAACGCATCAACAAAACACAAACGCGTATGTGATATACAAACATTGTTTGTGGGGATCGAACCGAGGACCGCTAGCACAATTCAGTTACTGTGTCTACTACGCCAAGCCATCATTTGAATATGTTCTTACATCGTAATTATGTATATATTAATACGTAAAGCAAAAATGTTGAACCCCTTTTTACGGAAATTACGCGTACGGAAAAGTATGAAATTTGGCACAGTTAAAGTTTATATGGAGAAGAAGTGTAGAATGCTAATATTTTTTTATAATAATGTTAAAAAATACATTAAATTAATTTTAAAAAAAGAACACTATACACACTACGGCACACACACATATGTACTATGTACACAATATACACAAATTAATATAGACACAAATTTTTTAATTGTCAAAGTCTGTTATCAACACGGTTTTAAATACAAGTCCTGCAACGATTTTTTTATCGAACACGGTTTTTAAATACAGGTCTTGCAACTAATTTTTTAAATACAGATCAGGTTCAATGACTGCTGCATATGCTCACCATGTTATGCGCAATCATATTTTTATGATGTTGACAATGCTGTTAAATATAGATTAGATCGAATTTCGACCACTGGGCGACCACTAGTATGCATGTATTAACGTTCTTTGTATATTTTTTTTATTCGACAAATAGACTTAACGAGGACGGAACATTTTTTTAGTAAGTGTATTAAATGTTGGAATGAAACCGGTGTAATTGTCACCCGGTTAATTATCGTCAGCTATTATTATATAATTTAATATTTGTTTACTTCTGGTTAATTAAAGGAAAACAATTATTTTTATTTCTTAATATATATAATAAAATGATAACATCGATTCATTAAACAATTATACTTTTCAGCAACTAATTTGAATATGGATTAGGTAATACCACATAGAAAAGTGTAAGAGGTAAGAGATAAGAAAAAAAAGTTAAAATGACCACGAGTGAAACCACGCGGTACGTTTGGTGTTACTTATACATGTAGGTCATCTATAGGTTCAATTTTACATACATGAGATATATTGAAAAAAAAAACTGACTGCAGTCTACAATCGATACTGAAGCTCAAAATGTAACTTTTTTAATTTTGTCAGCCTAACAATATAACAAATAACACAATAAGCGTCCCACAGCTGGGCAAAGGTTTCTTCTCTATATAGAAGAAAGAAGGAATGTCTATGATAACAATCGGAACCGACGGCTTTACGTGCTCTCGGGCATGGTGGGGAGACCCACAAACACATACACCTAGACCTGAAACAAATATCTATACAAATACAAATATCCGCTCTGAGCGGTCGATTTTAACCGAGGCGAATAATCGCACCACTACACCAAAACGGTCCTCGACTATCAAACGCGGTTTTTTAATATTCTTCCTTTGTAATACACGAAACAAATAATTAAAAAAAGTAATATACAGTTCGATTCAATCTAAAACCTCTTCAAAGTTACACGGCGTCTAACGGATTATTTGATGCTGAGATATTTAGGGTCCCATAAAAGAACTTACGAACTCATCGGGAGATGCATTTCATCAGATATCAATTGTAACCGGTCTGATTCGAGGCATGAATATTGAATGTCCGTTTTCATTACACGTTCACGATGAATAAATCGTGTGTTAAAAAAAAATAGGTTGTTTGTAAAGTCGGTTTACGGACAATAATTTTACTTAATTAAAAAAAAAAAAAAAATTTTAATGATATGTGATGGATGTTTTTTGATAAACTGTATTTTATATTTATACGATTAGTGACGTGGTCGATTCCCGCTCATGATAAATCACTACATATTACGAAACAAAGTCCTCCGCCGCGTCTGTCTGTCTGTCTGTCGGTCTGTCTGTTCGTGATAAGCTCAAAAACTACTGCACGGATTTTCATGCGATTTTCACTAATAGATAGAGTGATTTCACTAATAGATAGTGTGTGCAACCGGGGCGGGCCGCTAGTAAGTTTGCCGTGGTTTGGACGTGTGTGTTTGCGTTGCATGAATTTTCATATTGCCGACACAGGATTCTACTGCAGACCGTTGATTTATTATTTACTTATTTTACTTTTACTTTACTATTTATTTTACGTATCCAAAATCTTATTACCAATTAAAATCAGAGATCTGTTTATCAAACATGGTCAAATAGGACGTTAATCTTAACTGGATCAGCATGTTAGTCTGGGCAAAGGCCTCTTTTCAAAAATCTCCTTCAAATGTGAGCATACAACAAGACCAGACAAATATTAGGACAAATCCAAATATCTGCCCCAGTGGAAATCGAATCCACGACTGCTATCATTATGGTGACCGCACGGACCACTACACCAGAACTGTTGTCTTTTTTAGTTTATACCAGCTATTAAAAAGCTACTAAAAACATTTATTTGTTGAAATTAATGTTTATTAAAATATAGAATTTATATTGATGCAAAGTGGCTCACTCGTGTTTAGAAATAGTTCACTTCTATGAATCGTAACATTATATTTTGTAGGCTACAATATCTTTCAACAGACATGCTGATTAATGAGAGCAAAATCACATCGATCTATTAGATCTGAAGATATGCACGTCATAACAAAACAAAAAGAATAAAAAAAAACCACGTGTGCGTCTCGGGACGCCCGACAGAAGTGATAACTTAAACTAATCTAAGTTGAACTATTTAATATTGAGATTGTTTAACTTGAGAAAAGCTTAGGTTATTAATACTTAAATTTTATGTATATTAATATGATAATGTGAGGAAAAGGTTATTTATTAATAAAATCTTTTATTGATTATAAAATATATTTTATTATAATTATATTATTTTTCTATGAACGCGCGTATATACATACATATATAATAAAAGCGTTTGTTCGAAACACGGCTAGCGCAATGGGTTAGAGTGAGAGAGCCGTATGCGTGAGAGAAATGGGAGCCAGACGGACTGGCACCGTTACGCGTTACGTAAGGAAGCGGTTTCCCTTCCATAAGAAGTTATCACGTCCAAAATTAACTCATCATTTTTTTATATTAGTGCTTTGTACAGACTTACACTCATTATTTTAGTTTTTTTTTTTTATACACACACGTTCGTTTTATCTTGATTGATGATTTAGCCTGCTGATGTAAAGTCGCGTGCCAATACTCGCCACGCTTGGCAGGCGGTTTGGCGAGCTCAGTGTGTTGTGGATAGGGTGACGCATGTCCATCACATACTGGTTGATACAACTTATCATAAAAAAACATATTTACTAATCCTTAGCACTCTGTCAAGTATTTATAAACTTCAGTTTGTACCTTTTTTAATTTTTATCTGTGGATACAATAAAGTTATTAATATTACATAATATGTACTGTTCATAAAAAAAGCGCTAATAACATATCGACAAACACAATTCGCGTATTCGATAACTTCATATAACTCCGTAAAGCTAGATCAGCCTTAAGATGCAGTTTGCGGTACACATCCTAAGATTGAAATCTGGAGATGCATTGAAGCCGATATCAATAGAACCGCATCCGATCTCATTCCCTACGTACGTACTTGAAGAATATTGGACGCGCGTTCGCTTTGTAGGAACGGCTTATTTGACGTTGTTTTTTTTTTAAACCGACTATCAAATAAAGGAGCACGTAACAAAAATGATGTAGCCCTCATAACTTTTTATTCGGTGTACCGATTTTGATGATTATTTTTGTATTCGAAAACTGGGGCTTTGTCAAATTCAAGTTTTTGTTCAAGTAGATTTTTGTTTTGTTTTAATCTTAAATTATGAATATTAAAAGATTCATTATTGTTTTTTGAAACGGGGTATATATTATATTTCCCGATATTTCGGCACTGTTAACATTATCTCGGTTACATTCGGTAAAGATATCCCGTTCTATATGTCAATAATAATGTTATTGGCCTTAAGATTTTAAAAATTTATATTTTTAATCTTAAAATAAATCTTTTAAAACTTTTGTTGCTAAATATAAACAATAAGGTGAGACATAAGTAAAACATTATGATTTAATGTCGCTTAAATAATTCGTCGGTTCTATTCAAATCGAATTACTTGTTTATTTTTAATATTTTTAACAACAAATAATATAAAAAAAATATATTGCTTATTTTTTTTAATTATAATTTTAATGGATATATTTATAGTTATTTATTTATTATTGATAGTTATTTAATATTAAAACCTGCTTTGATATTTTCTTGATAAAACCATTTTTATTTTACCTATTCCATTATTCTTTCGTTTAGTATAATGGAAACGCGGTCTCCTCTACATGTACCGGGGTATCGTCTCGTCAAATATTTCCCATCTCGAGGTGTTTGAGTTGTTATTCTAGAGAATTATAACGTGTTTTGTCAGAAGTTGGTGTAAACATAAACGAACGGAGTTTTAATTGACCTGAAACAGCGGATCTAAGATGCTGTTGTTTTACATCATTTTAATTAAGTCTTAGATGAATTCACTCTGCGCCGTTTTTTTTTTCGTTTATAGTTAATGCTTTGGTGTTATATGTTGCAGGAAAATGTTACATAGCCTATTATAAATACTTCAGTTCATATGTATTCGTGTTCTGTAAATGTATGAATTTTATTTGTGTGACAGTGATGTAATCGTTGTAAGATCAATATGTAATTGACAATTATATTTGTGTAAAAAAATGTGTTTGACCGTAACTTTGTTACACACACGCATTCAATATCAAAACAATGTCTATACAAATCTTAAACATGTAACACACAAACATAACCGTACCGTACTTTGATGATTTAAAGTATGAATATACCATTAACCTTTAGCAATAAACTTGCTTTTGATCGAATAAATATAATACCTTAAAATTAATAGAGGCGTGTCGTATCCACATTTTCTATACATTAAACACTTCTTTTTCCCCTAGTATAATAATTTATAAAATGTGTCTATAAAAATAATAATACTCCTATCTGTACGTGAGTTACGTAAGTACAGACAACCGTTATAGTGTACATCCCACTGCTGGGCAAAGGTCTGTCAGTGTAGAAGAAGGGTTAATTAGTAAAGATCATGATAAGGAAATCATCCGCTGACCCGCAGTGGAGCTGCGTTGTAGACTAGGCTCTCTTTCCCTTCTCCTATATGGTGAGAAGAGAGAGACCCCGCAGTGGATATTTTACAGGCCATTTCAGTTAAATATAGTTGACAAATTACAAGAAAGTACGCTTAGCTGAGTTTAATTTAATCTTAAACCTAGTTATGAAAATATATCATAATTATTTATGATAGTTAAGTATTAATGAATAAAAATCCGAACGTACCGAGTGTCTATATCGGTCGTGACTCGTGAGTGTCCGGGGCCGATAGCGTAATCCCCGCTTAGGGAAACGAAACGGCTAATGATATAACACTATATTGTGTAACGATTTTAATTAAATGAAATTTATAAATATTTACAAATGAATGAATGTGCTTAACATACACATACGGTCGTCTGTTTCTATGGCAGATAACCTATGTATAGAAATAAAACATAAATATTACACCTTGACTCGGGCCAGGAATCAAAACCACAACCTTTGGAGCAGAAAGCATTGTCACTGCCAACTGCGTCAATGGGCGAATCAAATTTAAGTATGTTTATAAATTAAATAAAATTACTGCCTTTATGATTCATAAGCAATAATAAATTGTATTGCAAAACATTATTTTGATAAATCATAATAAGTATATTAATACGTAGATATATAAATTAATTTATATCCAGAATGTGACATATTTAAAAATTTATTGAAATCTTATCTTTGTTTTTAGTTAAACTTTAGTCAAAATAAAACTAACAACGTTAATATGTATAAACATATAAGTATCTATATTAGTCATTATGAAATTAAAGATGACAGTATCAACATTATCAAAATATCCGTTAGAAAAAAATATCTTGTACAGTTTTGTACTGCACTCGTACAGAAGTTTTCTGTTATAAATTCTGAACACAAATGCCACTTTAATAGTTTAAAGGTGATAAATAATATGAAAATAAATTCAGTCTTTCAACAATTAGATTGTCAATCTCACGTTAGGTGGCGTAGGAGTTCCACGTTCCGTCACGGTGGCATGCGCCAGCGATCCCGTGGCGCTCTTGTGCGACGATGAGGGCACCGCTGTGTTTTAGTGGGTATTCTGACTTCGCAGTCAGCGAGTCCCACATACCCGTCGCCTTCGGGTGGCGGGATGCGTAAACGCATTTCACAGCGTCAAAAAAAAAATGGAGTGCCATGTTACACCAAATCACATAATAAATTACAAGAAAAATATCTCACCTATATAGTTGATGTTCCCTTGGTATCCTCGTGGTTTCAAGTTATTATAATTTCGCTCCGGTGATCATAAAACGTATATATTACACGTATATATTACACGTAGACGATGAAGGCGATGATGGGTGACGTAACCGGTTTAAAAAAAAGCCACTCGTAGTTTCATTAAATTCCGATCGCCATGAATTCAAATACTCTTGGAATTAATTATAAACGAATAAGAATGATAGTTTCGCTTTAATTAAAGAAAAATAATAAAAAAGAAGATGAAATACAAAAGTATAATAATAATTATAAATAAATGCTTTTCGCTTATGGATTGCAATCTTTCTGTCTACCGATGGTTCGGTCAAAATCAGCGTGTAGTCAAACATATGTATAGTATACTTGTCATAAGAGAGAGCTCGTCAATGGTTATAGATTTTTCGAACTAGATTAGTAATTTAGTCGAGTGACATCTCTGGGTCACCAGCTAAACAAGTCTGAACGTACGTCCGAACGTTAAATAGATACATTAACTGCCTCAAAAATTACATCTAGGAGGTGCTACTCGACCGAAAACGGCTCAAGTTTACTATTTTACTAAGGAAACTTGTTTACAGTTTTGGCCTTCATATACATTTACTCGACGCAATTACTAGAGCTTAGTGTGAATCGTTCATCGATTTACCATTTACCCACATATCAAAATATATAGGAACGTTAAAAAATTATCATGTAACATAGCGAAGTTTTATGTCAATTTTATATGCTTTGATTCGGAAAGAAAGAAATTTGTCGACTACTAAAGCATTTCCTCTACGGATCTATGTACGTGCTGGGTGTGCCACGCTACGCTATGCGTAACGATGCGGTGTGAAACGACGCGTCTTGATATAATATATTAAATTGTTATTAAATATTTTTTATGTAGGACAATGGTAAGCCCTGCAGGTTTGCTTTCTACTTTATTACGACTGCGAGTATGTTAATACAGGCTACGTTGAGCAGAGATGGCGTAGCGGATTTAAACCGTAATATCACGAATTATTTTTACGATCGGTGCCTGAAATATTGGGAGAAAACCCATATGTCTTGGGAGAAATTCTGAGACACGTATCCATCAATCCATATTGAAGAAGGATGCTGGATTAAGTTACAATCTTTCTTTTTTATATGAAGAGAGGCTTGTACCTAGCAGTGAAGTTTCACGAGTAGTTACTACAGTATAGCAACAGAGTCAACATCCATAAGCCAGTTCATTAACGAATTTTATTCCCATGCGGGCAAAGAATTGAGTGACATAATGAAACGACATTTTTAATTAAGTAATTAATTATTTAAGTGATTCCGGCTTTTGTGAACGATGTAATCTTTCCATGGTATTAATTAGAAGTGTCGCTAAAGCGTTCTTTCGGAAATTTAATAATTTTAATATAGATTTATTATTAAATAAAAAAAAAAAAAGTTGAGCTATCGTGCCGTATATTTACTTTTTTAAGATAAAAATTGAGATGTTATATCATGATTGTTCATTATTCTGACTTCCGGAACTGCTACAAGCGCACTGATCACGGCTATACTAACGAATATTAATTTTTAACAGTCTTATAAATAATTTTAGTAACCCATTGATCTATAAAAAACCCTTTTTTGCGTATTTTATAGATGTATGTAGTAACCGCAAAGAATTAAAAAGTTATATGACATTTACTATTATATAATATAATAGACTGGTCCATCTCCCACTCTAGCTCTGCTTCTTTTATTCTGCTTTCCGCTACCGGGTCGGGGGTTGGATTCCCGCTTCAAGTCTGAGTTTAACATTTATATATGTAAGTATTTATTAAAATATATATTATATATAAGTATATCAGTCGGTTGTTAACTAAAACACAGCCTGTTCTCTTATATATCTTATATACTTTTAATTAAAATACAGCCATTAAATTGCCTACCTTAGGAACAGAGAACTGTGTGTGTATGATAAACATATTTATTTGGTTTAATTATGACGCGTTGTCACAGTGGTTACAGCAACTGGCTGATGCGCTAGGTCGCGGGTTCGATCCCCGCACATGGCAGATATTTGTATAGGCCATACAGATGTAGATCGTGGTCTGGGCGTTTGTGCTTGTGTATTGTGTGTGTTTCTGGACTATCGACACAGGATTCACATCCTACTGGGGGCCGTTGAATGTGAGACGTTTATTTATTTATTATTTATTTATTAAATTTATTAATAATATTTCCACTATTAAAAATAACAGAATAGGAATGTTGTTTAAATGCTAATATATTCAATTCAGGATTCAAAGTACATAATAGGGACTGCAAGTTACAAATCACTGTATTATAGACCTTAGACTTATATTGTAATAAGCATACAAAGTTTAGATCCCGAAGTTGTAGAACAGGATGAAATGGAAATGACATCAAATTACACATTTTCAACACACCAGAGATAATACATCATCAACATCATTCTTCTTTTGTTTTGCGTGTTAGAAGTAATAGTTTTGTAATGAGAAATATTTTCGAATAAAACTAAATAAATGTTACTACTTTTTAATTTAAAATGATTTAATTATATTCTTTGCCATAATTAAAATGCAATTTAGTTATATTTTTAAAACCAAAAATGAGTACCAAATAATTATGTGAAAAAAAAATGACCGCAACGTGATACAATTTATTCAAAATATTATAAAAGTATGAAGGAAATTTATGAGTACCTATTGCTCTATATATCTTTTGTTTATTATTGTCTCCATTTAGATATCTTTCGACTCTCATCTCTCTTAATCTTATTATCTGCACTAAAAGACGGCGTTTTTTGAGTCTATGGCACAGACCGAAAGCGCCCTCTCTGGTTCCGGCTCGCGACCACAGTAACAGCATATCGAATGTCTCCCCATAAATATTTTTGAAAGAACAGAATATAGTACACCAATCTCCGTAATCACGGTCACTATACATGTCTGGTTGACATGTATAGTTACCGATGCTGCATTTGTCTACTCGCGAAAGTAAAATTGTGTCCAAACTCAAATAATACGAGTATATATTCAATATTATTAACTCACATGTCACTTCTAATGTAATCAGCTCCGAGTTAAGTATGTGTGAACACAAAATCCCCGAAGGATCCAAAGGTCCAATGTAAGTCACGATCAGATAGCCCTACGGCTTTATTTTTGTAATAAATTACCAACCGCAGTCTTTTCACCTGCCCTTCCCTTTATTTGGACCCATTCTGAGGATTACAGATGCGTACATTGATATAGGGCAGATGAGTTTGGCGGTAGCGTTCCGATCGCTTGATACAAATTTTGAGAACTTTAAAGTATCTAATTAATTTTGTCTTTATAATGTACATTTTTTACTGGCTTATACTATACTGTAAGAAATAGTAAATCACTCACTGTTAAGCTAATTAGGATTTTATTCACCGAGTTATTCCGCCGTGAATTGAATATATATCACAGAATATCTCTCGAGATCTGCAGGTTTACTTTATTATATTTTTGAATAAATCTTTGAACCAACTTACCACTTCTACATTAAGCGGTGCTAGCTCATATTTGGACTACGGTAAGTATTTTACCAGTTGACGATTTTTTTTATTCGATTGTTATAAAAAGGATGCTTTAAGTTACATGATTTTTTTAATGAAATCGGTAGATTTTGATACACGTTGTACTCAGAGCCGGATTAACCCTGTCAAGGACACTAGGCAATGCTATACTCGGGGTCCCTTTTTTTACGTTTTTTTTTTTTTTTTTAATGTTAAGTGAATAGGCAAACTGGCAGACGTTCCACCTGATGGTAAGTGGTTAACGTCGCCCATGAACATAAACTAGTTTACCTGGAACTAGCCCAGGCAACTCATTTATGTGTTGCCTATCCAGAGACATAAGGTGTTAAAGTCTCGGTGCCAGTAATTTTTTTTTCTTCTTACCGCTTGCATGGGGCCCCTAGTGGAAGCGGGGCCCCTAGGCAATTGCCTACTCTGCCTATTGATTAATCCGGCACTGGTTGTACTATTTGAAATTAACTTATTTTTGTTTATTAAAAACCAAGACCGCGTTTAATTATTTTTGTTCTGCTCTGTTTTCATTAGAATTGCAAATGAATAAGTGGTATTAGAATTATTAAATTACGAAAGTTCAGACAATGCTGTCTGAGTATAATAATAGAGATGACTAATTATTTAAATTATAATGAATTACAAAACTGTTTTCAAAATTAATTCTTTAATAATCACTTTTAAGTTTGGATTTTTTCACAAAATAATTAATAAATGGTTTATTATATTCAACGGACCACAGTAGGGTGATTGTGTTGTTGTGCTGTGTTGGGGTTCGGAAACACGGAACACAAATACGAACGTCCAGACTACGACAAATATTTGTATGACCCATACAAATATAAACATGGATAAATATCAACATAAGAACAGGAGTCGAACTAACTACTGCTAGCACGACAGTCAGTTGCTGTGACCTAACGCTAACGTGTTAACGGCGCCTATATATGTAATTATTTTTCATCTCACTTCAATAGTATAAAAATAATATCAGAAGAGTCATTTTTTGGTTCAGTGACTAAAGTGTAAGAGTTTCGACTAAAGTCGTAAAAGACAAAGAATCAGAATACAGAGATTCCTTCTTTTTGAAGTTAGTAGCTCCTTATAGAAGTTAGTAAAACATTTAGTAGGTATTATAGTGCTAATTATGAACTTGTCAAGTTGTAGTGGGGCAAGTTACGAGTTCTAATTACGTAAAACTTTATTTATCATTGCAATGAGACTCGAGTCGTTCTTTGATCGAGTGATTTATGTGAAAGAGGACTTCGAATAGCCTCTATTCTTTTCTAAAGCAATAATGTATACGATAAAGCTTTTTTGTAAATTATTAATTCTATGTACACAAAATGCAGTTTTTTTTTTGCATAAATTTGTGTGTTACAAATACTTTTAAAGGTGTTATGTTATATTAACATAGTTATTTAATTGGGTATGTTTTAAAATTGAAATGTACTGATTTTTTTTTTTTATTAGGTTAACCAACGATTGTTTACATTAATTCATTAACATATACAAATGAGAAAAAAAACATATTTAAATGTAACAACCACTTACAGGCTAACATCACATACACAAATTATGGTTGCATTCAGTGACAATAATAAATTACTAATGAACAATCAATATTGTTATAATACATGTTATCTCATAGTATAAAACTAGTATTATTTATATTTAAATAGTAATATAGCAGTTAAGTATTATGAGTCGATTTTAGACAATTGTGAATTTTAATGGGCCTTTCTCTTAAATTAATTTCGAGGTACTATTGTACCTGTTACATAGTAATAATCGACACATATATAGTAATAATCGAATTTAAATAAAGTGTTCCAACGACTAATAAAACTAGAAAAAGTTAAACTGTATGATAATGACTCACAAAATTGATCGATAGCACATAATATGCACTCAACAAATTACCAAGCACTATGTTAAGACTGAATAGATCGCCTATGACTATTAACATCGTCGGAACTTCAAAATCAATTTTTTTGATTTATTTCATAAGACGTTCCTAAATAACCAAGTCTATCATCAGCTGAAAAGAAAAATATTATTTTATGCATAGTTTTTTAATCACTTAATTTATAAATATCGGTATTTAAAATCAATATGTAAAAAGACACATGCAATTAACACTTTTCATCGCTTTTCTGTAAAGTTGTTTTTTTTTTCATATCCGACATTTTTAATAGTCATAGGCGAGATAGTAGTTTTTACAAAAGCTTAATTAAGAAGCCTTTTGAATGACTCACTCCATTCAAATATCTTTATAACGGAATGTGAATTACATAATGAAACAAAGTCTTTAATATTAGAAAATAAAAGTTAACAAATAATGTTGTTTTATATTTTTATTATTTATTTTTATCGACTACGTTTATCAGCATAAGAAGGTTTTAGAAATATAAATTACACTTAAACTTCGAGAAATAATAAGTATTAATTCAGGTATTATTCAAATAAAATGATAAGAGGTTACGATACAATATTGAAAGAAGTTGTATTTATTTCAAAGATTTTCCGAGTACACGTCTCAGACACTCATCTGAAGAGTTACGAGAGTGTACATGAACGAAAATTGTTATGTATATGACAGGCTACATTCCTATTACTGGATTTTATTCTTTATTTTTATTTACGTTAGAGTCAAATTTTTTTGCCAATCGCAAAATTTGTCCAAACACTGTCGATGTAACAATGTTCTTGGTGATTTAAAATACTTTACATTTTGACCCTTACGTTCTTGAATATAAAAATTATTTTGTTTTTATGCGTAAGTTTGTTTTGTAAACCCTTGAATCACTAGAGACGCCCTACGGCAGACGTCAAAAAAGTACCGTCGAGCTTACTAACGAGGGAGGGAAAAAATTATTCGTTATACTTGTGACAATGATTGTCAACTTTGTTTACTTATAAATATAAATTCAGTTTAATATAACGTGATACTATGAAATAGTAAAATATAAAACAAAATAATTGTGGTTTTTATTTAATTACCATAAAACTATTTCCATTCAATATAATAACTTAATTAACAGTTTCCAATTTTATTTGTTATATTAAATTAAATACCTAAATATCCGAAGCGTTTTTGTCATCAAAATATTTTTAATAATTAATTGTTATAAACTAAATTATTTCTAAGTGGTGGGATATCTATAATTTTTTGAAGTAATTGATAACTAGCACTAACTAGAATTATTATGAGGTAGGTACTTATTATGAGATATTGAAAAATATTGCTTAAATTGTAGTTCTGAAATTTGTAAATACTTATTTCTAAGCCGACGGATATGTATGGTGCATCCTTCTTCTCATTATGCTGCCCTCTGCATCCTTACTCTTAAAAGAAGAGGCTTTTGCTATTTTATATTTATAGGCTGTTAATAATAATTTAAAATTGGTCCCACAAAACTAACACTTAAAATACTACATAAATATACATATTAAAATGAGTTAATTATTGGCTAAGATTTCGTGACACAATAAAAAAAAAACTAACAAAAAAAAAAAAAAAAAAAACAAAGGCAATTTAAAAACCTATTCTTAAAACAACATAATAAGTATTTAATACTAAATACATTTGTGAAAGTAGTACTTAAATAACGATTAATTGCAGGTGTCATGTGGAACAAACCAGGTGATAATAATCACACCACGAATACTAATGTTTCGATATATCGTCCCATCTTGTTCACATCGTATTTTTTTATCATTAGTATAAAAACTTTTTCATATAGATATCGACTTCACAAGAGTAATATTGAAATAATTTAAATTCGTCTCGCGTTCATCGCTGATGGGAACGTCTTGTGAAGATGCACTTTTGCTAAGAAATTTTGAACCGCATACGTGTTTTTAAAATTCTAAAGATCTACAATCATCTAATGAAGATATACGGAAAGTATAGGTAGGTTGTGTTTATTTTTTAATTTTAATACTTGGTTATTTTTATCGAATTTGTTTTTCAATAAAAATTCCTTCGATACATACATAAATACTTTCGATAAATACTTTTGATATTTTCCAACAATTTGTAATTCTCTGATATATTTTTTTCGAAATAATTTATTTGGACTGTCAGAACACGTTAAAAATGGCTAACGATAGTTCATTTCTTTATTTATCTACATTTATATGTTATAGTATTTTTTTAATAAAATGTATTTCATTGTCTCTGAATGATGCAAATATACGTTCATACACACACATACATTTCGCTTGCACGCTTAGTCTTGCACCTTTATACTTATATATATAAATATATATTAAAAACTACTATATAAATATATTTTGCTAGTCACTATATAATAATATGGGTATATATATTATGGGAAGACTAAAAAATACTTTAGCTCATAAAATTAAATTATTGAAAAAATTAATTTTTAACACAAGTTCACCATTTGTAATTTTCTTATGTCTAATGTGACCATCAATGTTGAGTTTACAATAACTGAAATTGTACTAATTTAGCTTGATGTATAATGTCCATTGTAAACTTGTTTGTTGTTCCAATAAAAAAAAAAAAAAATAACGTTATAATTCACCCATATTTAAGATAAAATAAGTAATGTTGCTATTATCAACGTTTTTAACGCCATTAATAATTTAAATAGGCAGTCGCATTTTCGTATCAAGTGTTGGTCCCCTTGCATACTAGATATAGTCTAAGAGATTCATGAGTACCACAGTTATTTACGAAAATTTACAGATGGCAACGTAAAAATAAAATTATGTTATTGAAATTATTCAACCATTTGGCAACTTTGAAAAACATCAAAATGAATAAATCAATTAATGAATCATCGAACCATATATTTGCACATTCAATGGAGATTGACACTTAACAAACAATGTTTCAATGTTTATGTTATCTAAAAAAGCTTAAACTAAATTATGAAATGCATTAAATCAACATGATTAATGAATGTTTTCGGTTTTATTTTACATATTTGAAAATTAGAACTAGATATATCGAGAATTGAAACAGGTTTTTTTGTTCGAATACAATAAACATGAAAGCTATGTTAAACCAAAAAACAGAAAAAATAAATAAATACAAATAAAAACTTCACCACAAAATCAATTTATATCACACAATTTTATAGATGCACTCAAAGTTATTTAGTATCGAAAAACTTCTTCCGCGTAGCTGTCAAATAGGTAACGTCCAAGGATCACGTACGAAAGAAATAGACAAACGTGCGAGCGAGAGAAAAAAAGCTATTCTTACATCAAAAGCACGTCAGTTTAAAACCTGAGTTTAACATATCATACATTCTTTTCTATAAAGAAGAAACGAACATTTTAAATCTAAATAAAGTATTTCTTTTACAATTTATATCACACGATTTCGTAGCAAGCTCTCAAACTAATTTACTATCGAAAAAACTTCCCCAGCGTAGCTGTCAAATAGATAACGTCTAAGAGAATGTGAGAGGGAGAAACGTGCGAGCGAGAGAGATGTTGCTATCCGTCTTAATATTAATGTAGTTGGAAGATGATGAATGGTGACACAGCAAAGCACTTTGTGGCAAACAGGTCTATTATTATTCTTAGGGGTCGTTTAGTTAGCTCGCTTAATTTAGAATTATTTGCATACCACTCTTTGTCTATTTTAATGCGGTTTCTTACAAGACGGATTAATATTTGTCTGCCTATAGGTACTTATGATGAAAAGATCGATATAAGGTTTTTAATGTAATTGGCTTTTGTGACGGATTAAGCTCTGGAGAATTATTTCCTTCAAATAAGCTGAAGATGGCATCACAATAAAAAAATACGGAATCAATAATATAGTATATGGACAAAATAAATAATTTATGTGTAAGATATTATCTATTTGCGAGTGATGCTGTTGTTTAGATAATAGTTTTTAATAATTTTGTTTTACATCCGTTTGTATAATTATAGCCAAGTTCAAAAATTATGACTAATTAATGCAGTCATATATTTTATGTGCGATAAAAAGTTTTACACTGTTTACATAAGTAGGTATACATATAGTACACAACACAATTGTTTACTTTTAAAATTAAAAGAAGATAAAGATGGTAACGACGACGACGATTGACGATCGTTCTGGTGTAGTGGTGCGAGTAGTCTCACTTCGCTCGGGGCAGATATTTGTATTTGTGCAAAAAAATGTTTTCGGTCTGGGTACCCTTGTGGGTTTCCCCATCGTGCTTCGGAGAGCACGTAAAGCCGTCGGTCCCGATTGTTATCATGGACAACTGGTAATAATCGTTACAAATGGTAGATATATAATCCGCCAACCCTCAGTTCAGCAGCGTCGCGGATTAAGCTCCAACCCTTCTTTTATATGGAGAAAAGGCCTTCGCTCAGCGGGGATTTGTTTACAGGGTTGATACAGTATAGTATAAGTAAAGGTACGTAATGAAAATTTGAAAATTATACTTTCCATTAAAATATTATCTATCGTTTTACATATAGAATTTGTGAGTACTTACTATTCTAGAAAATTAAATATCAGGTTAAACTCCAAATAGTGTACTCATTTCCAACGTCCCTGTATACTCGTATATTTTCTATGCTGCTCTTTCAAGTGTTTTCGATATGTTTTCTTTCTTATAGTCTGTAATCGTTTACCAAAAATACTTGTTTTTGGGCTCAGTAATCAGTTTCTAACAACACACACAACTTTATAATTTTAAATTAATCCAGTAGTTGTGTGATACACGATAAGACGACCTACATGTTTAAGTCGCACTTATTGCTGCTTCGATTACTTTAGTCGTAGTTTCATTATTGCTTAGAGACGTAATGAAGAGACTTTTTTTTTCAAATGAAAGTCTTAATTTATAGCAAAAATGCTGTTTTTAAAATGATAGATTCTGAAAAAACTCACCGTTAACTGCGATATGGATAATATAAGATACAAAAACACAATTCCTTTTAAAAATTGTCAGTGCTTTCTAAATAAGTAATATATTCGTCTTGTTTGCTTAGAAAGTTTTAAGTCCATAAATTTTTTGGAAAATAGAAAACTCGAATGGCTATAAATATTTATGTCAAATGTCGCGAAACTGCCGAATAAACTACGCCAACCAAGCAGCCAAGTACCGAAACATGCAGTCTTATCAAGCTAATCGCTATTGTCCTGACTCATGTCGCTGACTCACTTGACTTGGCCAACAGCTTGGCGAACTTAGCTTTATGTTTAATATATAATTCAAGGCTATGTATCAATTATACACATAGATTTTTTTTCAATAAAAATGCTATCTTTAAATAAAAGAAATATTTTAGTTATAATGTTTGTAAGAAGTTTAAAAATATAACCAATTAAAACAAGCCACAAGACTCAGATACCTTCAAAAATTAAATATTTCAACTTTTAGACAACTATATATAACATTTTTTACGATATTTTTTTTAATATTTGTAATGATTTGTATTTACGTAGTATTTTTGTTATTGTATTTACTACTAGTATTTATTTTATATACAATACACACAGTAAATAAAATTAGTAAATACAAATAAATGTTTTATTTTAATATCAAATAAATCTTTTTTATTTAAGTTGCCCCTCAAGTAATAAATATTATTTTCCACTTAGGATGAGTCGTCAAATATACTTGCGAAGCCAGAATAAGCACTTTTTATATTTTTTCCATCGTCTTTGTTTTGGCTAAGTTCCAAAGTTTGGTTACAGATTTTAATCGCGTTCTTATACACATGTATTTTATTTTCACAAAACTTAGTTCATGTGTACGCAATATTGAACACGTTTACTAACATTATCGAAAAAGATTCGTTTGTGTGATTGCCATCGATAAGTTTTGGAACTACTGAATATATTTTGAGAAATCTTTTACTATTAGAAAACTATAATACACTGAAGTGAAATAGGTTGTAAAACAATACGACATGATCCAAAGTAGCTTAACAGGAGTAAGAAATGTTTATATATACAAGTCTTATTCATGAAAGCAAAATCTGAGCTAATTACAAATCATTTAACGTCAGATTTTTAAAATAGTGTTACTAATACTAATAATAAAATAATACCTTTTTGTATATTCTATTCTGTCATATATTTGTTTTTGTTTTTTATGTGTCAAATAAAGTTTATTCTTTCTTTCTTTCATTCTAATATCACTGAAAAACATGTTACTATACACATGTCATTTTGATCCTTATTCAAATAACTGCTCAAGATATTTTTAATGAAACAATTATATTTTTCCAAAATTATTATTATTAAAATCACTTTAAATTTTCAATACAAATTAATATTCCTATTTTAATGTAATTAAACTGTACTATATAAACTATACTACCGTAATTATTGTGTATTTAATAAAACAATTTTTTCTTACATATAATAATAATAATAATTGAATAATACTATTTTCTAAGTATCAAAATGAGTCATAACTAGTACAGTGGTGATTTGGGGTTATCGTGCTGTTAGTGATATTTCACTGACGCTCTTAAAAAAGACTTTTTTAATTTTACAAGTTTATTGATATTTAATATAGGCTTTACCGAGTGGCAAGTGTCACTGGTGAATATTCGTTAAGAACTGAACTCATTTCATTATTTTAAATATTATCGGGCATCGGCTTTCAAAAGCGTTGATTAAGAAAATAGGGAGACGTGGGAATAAAGACTATTACATTATATAACTAATATATTATAACAGTGCGAAGACCTAGAACATCATTGGCGAAGACTTTTCAAATTTACAGGCTCGACTTACAAAATATATAAGTAACGATACGAATTACACGAAATTTTGTAGGTGTATATATGAATATTGGGATAGACTGGAATATATGCGTATTCCTATTGTATGTTCTGTAGATACCGGCGGATGCTGGTATATTGATTTCTCTTGATGGTCTTCTTTGTTAGAATAATAAAAGTAACGTACTTTGAATTAATTTATATATTCAAATATATTTACGTTACAATTTTAATTGAAGAGAGCGTTACACACTATAGGTTACAGTGGCGTTTGTTATTAAGGACTGATATGTTCAGACTGTAACGGATGGATTGAGTCTTGAGTCTCGAGTCTGCCGCTAACCGATGGATATTGGGTATTTATTAAAAGTTAAACAAGTCCTACTACTCCCGGTTTCTTGCATTCGTTTCGTTCAACGGACGATTATGAATTATGAACTGATGACGAAAAAGGGATTATTGGATTGTTGTTTATAGTCCATTAAAGTCAGCGTGTTTGACAAGTTAAAAAACTAATACGAATTATGAGCTGATAATATCAAAATTGAAAGGAACTGTTACATAATGTTCTCATTAATTTCAATATGTTGACGGATTCAAGAGCACGTTAAGTACGAATAACGTTATAAAAAAAGGCTGTGCCGGTCACGTACACAGATTTCGAAGAAATAAAAAAACTAATAAGTTAAATATAATGAACGTATGCGTATGTAGTAGGTACATAAGTTCCAATAGTGTCACAGGTAACGAGCTTTACCTTGTCTCTACATTGGAGAGTTCGATTCTCTCGAATGAACAAAACGGCCATTCACGTATCAGCCTGTGGTCGTATCACTACAAGTTTGATTGGGTATCGCGTGACCTTCAATGTACACGCTTACTTTGTAGATAAACGACTTATTCGAGAAAGACTCTTTGCGACCGTTGTATTGTGAATGTCCAATGACTCGTGTTAGTGCATCTTATAAGTAGACTATTTTTATAAAAAATATCTACATATTAAACTTGGTTTGAACCTTGCTGTTTAATGGTTTTGAGATTTCGATATTTTTATTAGTTTAGAGTAAAAAGCCGGGTGTAAAGTAAGACATTCTGAGCTATACATTCACCGAGCTGCTGTGGAGCAGCTTGCCAGATTAAGCTCTAACCCATTTTCACAGATGAGACCATCGTCTAGGAGAGGGATGTTTACAGGTTGTAAGTACAGTTATAAAACTGTATCTACTTGCCATATTGGTAATATTTTTGATAACTTCGCTGTTCTTATGTGAGGTAGTAGGTAGAGGTAGCGTGATTATTAAAATTTGATCTTAAATAAACTGTACTATTCGCTTATTAAGCCCTTTTAATCTTTTAGCAGTTAAGATATTTTTAAATAAAATTGATAGCAACTAAGGTTAATGCGTTACAGCCTACTAAATTATAGCTTTATCTAAACCATATCTACTAATCTTTTCAGTTAAAGGTTTCGTTTAAACATGCTAATTTCAGGATCAATTAGTCCGATTCTAAGATTATTAAATTGTTTGCCGTGCAATTTGGTACATAGTTCAGAATAGGCTACTATTATCACGAAATTGTCACGTTCGGAACTTACCCGGGTAAGACCATATAGCAAATTTAGTAAAAAGTATTTCGAAGTATAGCAGTATAACACGTCGTTTGTTTCGTGTCAGAAATAAAAAAGAATCCATAATTCTAATATCAAAGGTTCAAAGGAGTCTCTTGACACATCACTTCAGAGCACTAGAGTTTTGCGAAATAACAGATGTACATACTCGTATTGGAGATTTCTTATTTGTTGCAAAGATTTTTGCTACCTACCCAAAAGCTTAATTGTTAATATTTTTAAGCAAAGTATCTTTAAAATTTTATATTATTAAAAAAATAGTCAGATGTTTATTAATAATATTATATATTATTAATAAACATATAATTAATAATATTATATATTATTAATAAACATATAATAATAATCCTATTTCGTATGTTTGAAATTTGCCTATTTTTTATGTTATTCATAAATACAGAATAAGGTTTGCATGGAAAATTAGGTTTTGTAAAATCCACCTAAAGTGCTTTGTGATATTTGTTATAAATCAATTAAATATGATTTTATTAATAAAGTTATTCATCAATACAGACGTCACATGTGCGCCAACTTTGCTAATAAAAAAATAAAAAAAACAAAACAGTATCTCACTCCAAAACTTACACCTGACAATACTAATTGATAAACAAGCTTAATCACCCAAGTTTTGACACAAATCGATGTACTTTATCCTCTCACATATATATAGGATATATGATTTATTAAAAGATCTTTGCTTAAAATGTTTTTATTACACTACACTCATTGATATTTTTTAGATCAATGACTACACTGTAAAGGACAATATTATAAACACATATACCTACCTAAAGATTTTTAATATGAAATACACTACTTAACATATTTTAATTATATTTTATGAATTTCAAATATTTTATATTAAATTGTTATAATTATTCAATTAAAGCCTATTATAAACACATATATAACAATTTTTTAATATGAAATACTTACACTACTTAATATAATATAATTATTCGATTAAAGCCATTAGAAATAATTAATGGATTAAATAAAAGCGGTAAAGTTCGAGTCGAACTCTTAGGCGAAGGGTACAATGTTAATTAACATTTAAAAAAATATTAAGTTCACAATATAACATATATATATGTTATATTGTGTCCAAAAGTTTTAGTCTAAAATAACATGGCAGAATTTTGGCTAGTCTTTGTGGACCCGACATCGCAAAAGTAATAGGTATATTAGAACAGATCTTTACTCTTAATGGAAAACACTTCAACGCATAAGCACTTTTATTGTTAATGTTTTAAGAGCTACATTCGCTATATACTTGTATTGTGTGTAATAAGGACAATGACGGAGATTCTAGTTAATATCGATGTATGAGTCTTTTGGGAGAGCCTTACTGGTGTTCGTTGAGTTTAGTGTTTAGTTTACGTTAATATGTGAGACGGTATGGAGGGTAGCTAAAGCTCTGTTTTGGATTATTTTGTCACTTGCTACTAATTGGCTATGCTGTCAAAATATTCATTTACAATGTTTTGTTTTGGAAGGCGACAGTAATGGTGATTATTGAAAATTGGGTTATTTGTTTAGAAATTACCACAAATTTCAAAAAATCGGACTGGAAATTCGATAGTGCAAAACAGGTGAGGTTGTTATTGTTATGAAAGATGAATTATTAAAAAAATATTATACATATAATGCTTTTAACGTTTTTTTAGATTTAATGATAATGACAATCGTATCTTGTTCGCGATTTACTGGAGCGTTACCGATATCGTCATTATTCTTTTTTATTTAAGGATACGTTCCTGATTCCGGAAGCAAAACAAAAGTCAAGGAAAAGTCGTCTTTTATTTGAAGTACCACCAAATGTAAAGAGTTTGAATTCTGTCGATTTTAATTTTTTCCTGGTTTAAATTATTTTAATTTAATTTGAAACATAAATGAATTTGTTAGTTTCTTGGTAATAAGCAAAATTTTTGTATGCAATGACTTTTATATAGATAACAAGGAGATATAAAATAAAAAAAGAATTAGACGGGTGAAAGATACCGTACTATTCGATACACACATTCGTTATCAGTATTTAATTACGTCACACCTCATTAATTGTTTACGACTTACGACATGTCGCTGCCGACATTCCAATATCGTGATAAAAATACTATAGATCAAACAATTTTAATGTAAATTTTCTAAAGTATATGGCCCCCGACACCTATGTCTGAGGCAGCCAAGATTCTTTATAGTTTGAGATTTTAATAAGACATTAGTAATGAATTCAGTAAGAAAATTTTAAATTATTTTTAGGCAGATATTGGTAACTGTAACATGTAACTACGTTCATTGTCTTTTACATGGATCTGCGTTTGCGCACAGGTGTATCAGCTTCAAAGATTCCGCATCGGTCGCTTCCGTTCCCTCGGGACGTGCAGATGTTTTCTCTTATAAGCCACAGAGATCTACATATTCTTTTGTTTATGTTTATTTGTTAAAAATACATTAAAAAAAATGAGATTGCACCTGTCGGTTTGTTCTTAAACGTGTTTATCTGTGACATTGATCTCCCCAACCGATCGGATTATTTAACTAAGTCGGTTCTTAGTCTTAATAAGGCTTAAAACTACTTAAAAGTAGAAATCTTAGTTATAAAGGATTTAATTTAATATAATCTTAATAAGCTTCCTAAAAGATAACTTTCCAATAACATTATGGTACATATAGCAATTTTTGTAGAGTACACTACATACTCGCTTTAATAATAATAAAAAAAAACTTGAAATGTAGGTAATTTCTTAAATGGTCTGAAACGTGATTTTTCTTCACCGTTAATTTTAATTGAACGACCCCGGTAACCTATTTATAACTCCGCTTTTCACTAGACTTCAATGTAGTACGGATTCCCGTGTACCTTACTTTTTAAAATGAAAACTGTGTTAAGTACCAGCTATTCATCTACATAGCTGAATAAATGTAATTTAAAAAATAAAAAAAAGGTAAATAATGTAATGAGACGATAGAAATTATTATATTCATAGTAACGAGTGTACTTTTTCCATATATGTGGCATCATCATCAAATAAGGATGAATGAAATGAGGTTTTCGTCGACATTTTTATTTACATGATGAAATAAAGTCGCTAAGTGTATTATATAACTTTTTTTTAAAAAAATATCTTTACTGTGTAAACTGAAAATTGGCCGCCCTGCCTTTTTATTTGCAATAAAAATGAATCATATATACGATAAAACTTACATATATAAATAACTATTTACAGATTTTTGTATATATTCTGTCCGCGTGGAATAGTGGTAAAATACTTTCAGTATTTTCACATTGAATCGTATTTCTGATTCTCTGGAAAAAAATGAACCATCTATTCTATCACAGGATAAGACAGCTAAGGCGGACTATGAATCGTAGAGCTAGTCACGAATATGTTGCAAAAAGTTGCTAGCAGTCCCTACAAACAGTCTTTTAATTTCATTAATGATGTCTATGAACTAAAATGAATTATCCCTACAAAGCAAAGTTAAAAGCCATTGCTGGGCAAAGGCCTTTTTTCCTTATAGGAGAAGGGTTAGGTTGGGTTTATCCACTAATCACTGCGGGTTAGTAAATAATTTCCCTATCATGAACAACGATCGTAATTAGATGTCTGTGATAATTAGCGAAAAATACATCCAGGCCAGGAACAAATGTTTGCAAAAATACAAGCCCCGAGTGGGAATCGATTTAGCGTCCGCACGCGTTAAGGCAACTACTTTCACCACTACACCAGAACGGTCGATTGTCTGTATGAGTATAAGTATTATTATTTTTTGGTGATTACCTACAAATATTCTTTGGATTTAAGATTGCAAGCTACGCTGTCGGCAAATTAAATTCCGACTAGTTTAGGTGGCCATAATTAGTATGGCGATATTTGTATATCCACTCGTTAATAGTTTAATACGCTGATTCATACAAGAGCCAATTAAGTAATTTTAATTTACTATTTATTTTGAAGTTCCTAAATCTCGAGTTGGACCATCTAGAGTCTAGACTCTCTGTAAATTATAAAATACAGTTATTAACTGTACTCCGTACCATAAGTACCGTAGTGTAGAAGTAAAATGTTTTTTTTGATATTTTAAAATGATTTTAAAACTTATAGTACTGTAAACTGACAACACGTGAAACAATGAAGTGTTATCGGGAAAATGCTTCAAACGCTATATTTTTTCGTCCACTTTACGTTGAAACTCTGTAGTTCCTAACTTTTCAGACGTCTAGGTCTTAACTAAATCGTAAACCTGGTTTGAGTACCTAGAGACGTGCTCGAAGTCATACTGAATAGTTAACGAGAATACAATTGTACTGACAGATGTTCGAAAATCCCATATGGAAATTTATTATAGTGACAACTTACCTATTCATATTTTATACTTATATATACATATTTATATTGCTCTCTATCCCTCTCTCTCTCTCTCTCTCTCTCTCTCTCTCTATATATATATATATATATATATTATTTATGCAATGATTGTCTATATTTAGATTTCTAGCAACCTTTTCATTCAACATTTTCATTTACAATACGCTTCCTTTTTGAATTCAGTTAAAAATACAATTAATGTCTTCTAATGTTTACATATTTATTTATTTAAATACTTTATTGTAAAACACGTTCCATTAAAATAAATTTGAAGTATAAGCTTTTTTTTAGGAGAAAAAAATAATTAAAGTCTTTATATAAAATTTAAAGCAATTTAATTAATTAACACCTCATAAAATATTAATAAAAAATAAATGAAATATTTTGTTTCGTAAAGGAAATCAAGCAAGTTATGGTATAATTTGTAATAAATGTTTTAATAAAAAATTAATCATTCAAAACAATATCCGGAACCGGCTCGCTCCGGGCAGGTGGCATCGTTACGACTCTATTAGCGAATAAAGGTTATCTACAAACGAATTTATCAGTTCAAATGCTTCTAAATTAAAATTATTCTTTCTAAAAGTAAACCAGTAATAATTTAGTCTTTAAATTCTTTATATATGTATAGATAATATACTCATATTTTGTATACTATGTATGATTGTATATTAAAAATAAATTGTATATTAATAATCAAGTTAGATTTGATGTAAGAAATAATTGAAAGTTTAGATAAAATGCAAATATGTTTACTTATATGTTGATATTAATTAATTTATTTATTCAACAATTGTTATGGATTGTTTTTTCATTGAATGATGAAGTGAGAATATTAAGGGCCTGTTTCACCTGTTATTGATAAAGTTTATCTCACACATAAGTTCATGATAGGATTTATCGATAGGATGTTAAACAGGCCCTTGAACTTGTTTTGAATGAAAACTTATAAACTACAAGTTTTGCATTCACAGGTTGCGAATGGTAATATCTTACAGATAGAGTACTGTTTAATGTTGAAAAAGAATAATTACTTTTTATCTATTGGATACCGTTATACGTCAGATAGCTTTATCAACAATCGGTTAAACATGCCCTAAATGTAAAAGCTTTAATTAATCATATCTCTAACGATAAGTACAATTTAATGTGATATATGAATATCTCGCGTTTTTACTCGCTTTTTGTTTTGATATATGTCGGGTAATTAAAATTTTTCATAATTTATCCGTTCACACTAGTTTTCACACGAATCGTGACGTTCATTTATTAAAATTTTATTAATAAACAAGTTAATTTGAGGCGGATTTTTCAAATCGGAGAAATATAATTTAATACGACTCTGATAAAACAAACAAAAAAGCTCTTCATTTTTATAATACTCATATAAATAAACATACATACAAGAACCAAACTAAAAAAAAATTGTTCTAACGTGTCTTCAATACTATCTCTAACAAACACGTTACTTCGTGTGAAGGCGCCATGAAGTAAAAATACAACATTAATTGCTGTCAGAGGGACGGCGAAAACAAAAGGGCCTGGTTTTTTTTGGAACTATTGTCTACTGAACCCCCTCGTCACGGTGGGCGAACTGCCTTTGATGGAAAAATGTTGCTGGCTTTGATAGCTATATCTCAACAGTAAGGTTATGTTATGTAATTATGTTTGTGTATAACATATCCTCACGTTCGAGATGTCCAATATTGTACTAAATTGTTTAGGATGTTTTCGATAACTTTTAGCTTTAACCAATGCAGTTATGACTATGTAAAATAGTAATAATATTCTTCTATGGAGCATATTGATATGCTGGCTACAGCCTACCAGACGCGATGTCAACCGGCCTTACCACTATGACATGCATTACGAAAAGATAGGAATCGTAGAATGAAAGTCATCGTTTACACAGAAAGAAGGTCCTTCTTCTTCTTACCTAAATAAAGAAGGTAAGGTAATATAACGCTTAACTAAAATCAGAGATCGTATCGGCATTGGCTTGGAAAATCGATTATTGCAAGCAACAAATGGGCACATTAATGATGATTTCAAATATTTGTTATCTGCAGGGATCGAGCCCACGACGGCTAGCGCATCATTTAGTTGCTGTGACCACTGCGACAACACGTCTTTATAATGGAAGATAAGTTTAAAATTAAACTTAAATAACGCCAAATATTTGACTTTCAAAAGTCGTCGTCAAAGACATATAGAAAAAAAATTTTTTTTTTAGAGAATCTTTTAGAGGCAAAGCATCCACTTTCATAATAAAATCCCCACAGAAAACTTCACAGTTGGTACCTAATAAATTTAAGGATTGTATTATAAAGTCTCCAATAAGTAAAGGATATTGTACTGTAAGAGATTGTTTAAATGATAAAAATGCGTGGGCTTAGTCTACGTTAAAATTTATATGGGGTCTTGTATCCCATTCGTAATGTATAAATTTATGTATTTGTTAAAACATTTTTGGAGTATAACTGTTGAGTTTCTTATAATCTCTTCTTAGCAGAATAAAAAATTCTAGGTGGTTGTAACTTCTCTTTGACTATGAAAAATTGTAATATTGCATTCTAAAAGTGATCAAATCAAAAATTGCATTTCTAACGAACTTACGTATGTCGAATTTCACCTTAATCGAACGCCAGGAAGCGTTTGAAAATAGACTAAATTTTCAGCGGAGAGACTCTGCGAAATCAATAAAAGCTTGTATAAATATCTGTCATTACTATTGTTTTCTGTAAACTACAATGTTTTTCCAGATATAAAAACTCATCGGTGAATATATATATTGACTGTACAGTAAATGAACCTTTATAAAACTTTGTTTATTAAGGATGGTACGCAAAATTTAGGTCATTAGAGGATTTAAGTTACTAATCACAAGCTTAGGGATATTCAAATTTTTCTTTTAAATAACCTCGGGAAGTTGGTCGGTATAACACAGTAAAAATGAGACAAAATATTAATTCTAGCGTCTTATAATTAATCGATGAACGCCGCCTGCACGCACGAAAAATCATGACTCATTGTCACGTTCCACGAGCGAGAGCGCGAAACAAGCAATAGAGAAGCACGATCGGCCTAAGCGTAGGGGTTGTGACGTATCTATATTCCACTCCATCGGCAGATGCGTTCGAGTAGAAGAGAAAAAAATATTTGAATTAACGAGTGCAAATAAATGTTAATTTATCGAAAAAAATACAATTTTCAATTAACTCCTTTTTATTATACAAAATAATGATAATTCAGTGATAATAATTAAATTCAATTCATTAAAGTATGCAATTTTTCATCAACGTTTTCTTATGACGTTATCAAGTAAAATTATCGTATATTAATCATCGTATATCAATACAAAAGAAGTCATATTTTATGGAAAAATAGACAAGAAGTAGAAAATTTATAATTTGTAATAAGTAAAACCATGCTAATTTTATGAATTATCATTCAAGTAATATTTTTTTTATATATTTAACATACACACACGGTCTTCTATGCCTAAGGTAGGCATCTTAATGTCTATGTTTTAGGTATCAGCCGACTGATACACATGTTTATATTATTAAATAAACATACATATAAAATAAAAGATAGAAATAAATACATATTACAACCAGAATCGAGGCGGGAATCGAATCCACAACCCTTGAGCAGAAAGCAGGGTCACTGGCGCCAACGGATCTGTCGAATATTATCATTCAAGCGTGTTTTTTTTGACAACACTACGTTAAGCCTTATTTCTATTAAGTAGAACAGACACTATAGATATTAAATGTACGAAACATGGATTAAATTGTCAGGCAGAATATATTATAATCTCAACTTACCATCCTGTTTCACCGTGTTTCCCAGCGGACCGGAGTTCGCCAGCCACACGAAGAATATCCACCTCAGCACGAGGCCGTAGCTCCCTCCTCTCTGTAGCTCTGGTTGGTTGTGGAAGTGCCGCGCGGTCGGCCGATCCCGGGCCATGGTTTAAACATTGACACTTCACTTTACTTGTCACTTAGCCACACTTTTGTTTGATTGGTCAAATAATTTCAGTTTGCATTGATTAGTTCGGTTCCATGTTAGTTTATCTGTACAATTATGATGTTATGAGTGTATCCTATGAAAAATAAAATAGTTTTATCATTCATCAAGCTGTATCTAAAGAAACCGATGTTTATATTCCAGGAAAGTTGAAAACAATTTTGAATTTTTTTATGCACGTTAAAAATGGACTTCATAATTTATTATAGTACCAAATAGGGAAATATATAGAGCGTAGATGTCAAGTGATTGATGACGTAAAGTCAAAGGACACGAAATTCTGATCTTTGAAATATCTTGAAAACTATGTGTGATATCCGATGTTTAAATTTTCTTCAGTATTTAAGAGTGGAGACGAAGTTGGTTTAGGACAATTCACTAAAAATACAATTAACCACTATTTTGTTTTTGACAATTTTAAGTGTAAGACATTCATGAAGTAACATTTCCATTAGTACTTTTCATTAAACATTTTAATACATTTTATGGCAAATTTATGGGCTTAAATTTGCTACTATTCCATTTTGTTCCAACTCTGCTCAAAATATGTTTCTATTATATAATATTAAGATTTATGAAAAATAAATGCACCTTTAACATAAAAAGAACTCCAAATTTAAATTAAAAGGTAATAGGGTGACCATATTTGATATTTATGAAAAAAATCGGAAGTGAAGGAACAAAATTCTTTTATTTTTCTCCATGTAGGAGAAGGGTTGGAGCTTAATCCACCACGCTGCTCCACTGCGGGTTGGCGGATAATTTCCCTATCACGAGTAACGATCGTTACCAGGTGTCTATGATAATAACCGGGACCGACTGCTTTATGTGCACTCCGAGATACGGTTGGAAAACACACAAGGACATACACCCAGACCGGAAACAAATATTTGCATAAATACAAATATCTGCCCCGAGCGGGAATCGAAATACACTAGAACGGTCGTCAATAGTAACTTAGAATTCTATAATTTACCGCGAGTAAAACCATAGCAAAATTCTAGTATTTAAATCCTCGTAATTTTTCTTAAGATTTGATTTATTCGTTTTGAAATTTTAAAGATAAAATTTTATCGGCTAATGTAACTGCCGTTGGATGATATATTATGCTTATCTCTTGTTTAATAAGAGTTATATCAAACCAAAAGAAGAGTAAGTAAATAAGAGTTAAAAGAGAAGAAGAATGGTGTAAGTAATTATTTTTGATTACTTTAAATGTGAATTCGTACCTACTATTAACTCTTAAACAGCTCAATAGCGATATTTTGAAATGTCAGAATTTTGTAATTTTCTGTGTCGAAACATAAAGTTGTTAACCTTTTGTTTATCAAGAAACTAAACCAAAAGGGCAAAGCTATATATATATATATATATATATATATATATTTAAGACCTCACATTTATAGGATGTTCAGTGACTACACTTATAGTATTGCACTTTTAAAAATTTAACATAAAAAAAATTAGTCAAATCTGACTCCATTTATATAATAATACATGACAATTATATCATGATAAATTTTGACGATCATAACTTCAACGTTCGTCGAATTTATATTTCAAAAAATGGTAAAGAATTTCTATTTTATTATTATGGCGTTCTGAATATCGATTACGTAATTATCTGAAAGCCTTGAACTGTCGAAAGCTATTGTCGGTTTGAGGGCATTTCGTACACCTCGTTAAGAGTATTCACGGAGCTGACACAAGTCCTTCTTATTGTCAACGTGACAACCTTTAACACTTCTCAGAACAATAAAATTCGGGTCATTTAAAAAAATTACGTACATTTCAATTGTTTTATCTCTAATTTAAGCTGTGAGGTACTTTTTTTTAAAGATTCCTCCTATTTCTGTCATGTTGTTCTTCTTGGTAATCTTATATCTTTAAACGAGCAATTCTTGTATATATATAATCTGAATCTCGGAAACGGCTCCAACGATTTTCATGAAATTTAGTATGCAGGGGGTTTCGGGGGCGATAAATCGATCTAGCTAGGATTTATTTTTAGAAAATGTTGTTTTATCCCTTTTTTTACGTAATCAAAAAATATCATTAGAATACCAAGGTAAATTTCGCTGTCATTAATAAGCTTATAATAGCTCGAATGGGTATCGGGCAGATTTAAAACCAGAAAACCCGGGTTCGAATCCAGGTCTACAGACCAATTTTTTTCCTTTTTTTTTCAAGTTTCTTCTTTTGTGAGCAAAACTATTATTGAGAGCTCTTTTTATTTTTTATTTAAATAACCAGTTCCTATTATTTTACTATTATATCAGTCAGATCGAAAATATTATTTATGTTTAATTAGTATGTAATGTATCTAAATATAATTTAACCGAGCAAAGCTCGGTCATCCAGGTACTAGTAGTTAATTGACATTCACGAATCTTTAGAGTTACTCAAAAAAACATTTTCTATCAAAGATATTTAGTATAAAAACAACCTAGATAGAAGGTAAGGGTCGAATAACAATTTCAGTGGTAGGAATATGTATCAGAGTATATTATAATCATGTAATACATTAAATAAAAAGTTATGAGCTAACAAACACAAAAAAAAAATACAGACGAATTGAGAACCTCCTCCTTTTTTTGAAGTCGGTTAACAAATAGTCCATTATACAGTAACATTAATAATATGCCATACATTGTGATTGCTGGTTGAGTTTAGAAGGGTCATATATAAGTAGTCAAATAATTAGATATAGCATAAAATCTGACCACTTTTTGGTAAGATGGTTAGAGAGAAGCTTCTTTTAAATTGTGTGTCACTTGTAGATAGATACTCATGATAAATATTTATACAGATACAGCACACATATGTTTACTTGCCTTCACAGAATATCTTCTTTAGGTCGAGTATAAGGCTCACTACTTACTTATTTATATAAAGTAGTTGACTTAAACATTCGATTGATCGTCAAAATTTAGACTTCGATAGCTGGGACACTAAAGCAAAATACATCATAAAATATGGTCAATATATCAGTCAAATAAACCACTCGATCAGTGCGCTATGGCGAAGAGAACACCATAGTTCATGGCTCTTTTATGGAACCAAATATAAAACAAGAAATAAGGGACGAAAAGCAACCTTATTGTTATGAAATGAGTTCCTAGCCATCCGCATATACTTACTATGTGAATTACCTCGGTCACGCGATCAACTTGTAAAAACGTTGGGTAGGTGTTCTGGATTTAGTTTGTTCATCCAAATCTAATCTTTATTATATTCAAATAAGAGTCATAATACAGGTACGCTGCGCATATGCTAGAATAAAAACAACATTACAAGGTGGGGAACTTCAAATTATGATCACGAATATGTTTAATCATGACATTAAAGGCAGGTCTCGGTTTTGACTGCATATTTATTATATAATTAAATTATTAAAAATTTTAATGAGTTTTTTTTTTTAATAATACCACCCCAAAAACTACCATACTTATGTGTAAAATTAGACTCGGAATTAGAAATCGATACGTTTAAATTGTAACGCTATAAAAATATGCACTGCAGAATTAGACATGTACTGACACAGCACTTTTCCATTTTTTTCCCTATTGATCTATTCCCATAAAAATTGAACAAAGATCAAAACATATCGTTCAACACAAAACCCACTCATCTCAAACAACCGTACAATCTAATTGGTTTTTAAATCACTCAATAGAGGACCGAATGAAAAAATTAAAACTTTCAAACGGCCAGGTATATCTTGTCATTATAAAAGGGATCGTGGGCGCTTTTGATATCATCTCGATGTCTACTCATGTCACTATTCGAGTAGAAATGTTTTCGAACTTTTGTTATCAACGGAAAAAAGGCCACACTTTATTAATTATCAAAATGTATGACTGATTTTAAATTTATCGCTTAATTTTTAAATACGCTTTATATTTTTGGCAAGGCGCCATTTGTAAATCCAAATTTTTGTCATTAACTCACTTTATGGGACATTTTATGTTTATGCGACTACGTGAAAATAAGATTCTTTATTATAGAAAGAAAAAAAAAATTAAAATTTAACATAATATGTCAGGATTAATTGACTAATAATCAAAAAAGTTGTGGCCATAATTCTATTTTTGTAATAATTTAGACATTATTAACTTTTATAGAAGTTATTTGTAATTTATGCAGATTGATTAGAATTTTTACGTATGCTTAAATCTCTTATAAAAAAAACCTCTTATGATAATACATACAATTAATTAGTTTTACGCTGGGATTAATACATACTTATATACGTACAGTTAGGTGCAGAACTGAGTCAATGTATCTTATTATTTAATTATATCAAATAAAATCCATATTTAATAAAAATATTTCAACATTGTTTTGTTATATTATAAAACTATATTCACTCTAATTAATATTCTATATAGATATTATTCAGAAACTATGTTGCAAATCGTTGAGATATTTGATAATGATAGACTCACTTTTGCACCGTGTTTATAGTCGGCTTTACGTTGAAGTCTAAACACGTTTAATCTTTTCAGGATTACTATAGAAAAGCAATTTCGTTTTGTATATTACTCTGTCTAATTCTACATTGCACAGGGAACGCATCATACTAATACTTTTTTTAACAATACAGTTATGAAACCGACTTCCAAGACTATTGTAGAATCTGCTAAAGAGTTACTTAAAAGTGAGAAATCGACACGATTAAACGTGAGTCGATCAACAGTTCAGAGAATTAAAACAAAGTGTAAATTTCTTGTGCCAAGTAATGTTGGTGGGCGTACTAAAAAGTTATCTGTTAGGGAGGTAAGAAAAGTTATTCACTATTTAACATCTACCAAAGCGTCTTCAGCATCAGAAGCGGCGGCATTGTTAAGGCAAGACACCGGCAAGTCAGTGAGTAAGTGGACTGTTCGTCGGGCATTACACAAAGCAAATATGCGAGCTGTAGAGAAGAAAAAGAAACCTCTCCTTAGTAAAAAAACTATTAAGGCTAGAAAAGAATTTGTAAAACAATATATTAACTGGACTGAGAGTGATTGGATGAAGGTTATTTGGTCTGATGAGACCAAAGTTAATAAATACAGTACAGACGGGCGGAAATGGAGTTGGAAGAAACTAAGTGAAACATTACAGTCAAAGGATTTTATACAAACAGTGAAAGATGGTGGTGGTAGTATCAAACTTTGGGGCTGTCTAACAGCTTATGGTATGGGACCAATTTATAAAATCGACGGAAATATGGATGGGAAAATGTATCTCAATATTCTTAAGACATATTTAATGGAAACTGTTGAAAATATGCCGTATCCTGTGAATGAAGTAGTATTCCAACAAGAAAATGACCCCAAGCACACATCAAATATAGTAAAAAATTGGCTTCAAAAGCAACAATTTCAAGTTCTTCCATGGCCCTCTCAAAGTCCTGATACCAATCCAATAGAAAATTTATGGGCATATTTAAAGAGCATGCTTTTAAATGAATATGAAGCACCACCATCGAACTTGAACATTCTATGAGAACGTGTACTAGAACAGTGGTACAAAATCCCACCCACATACTACGAAAAACTCGTGAAAAGTTTAGAAAATAGGATACTTGCGTTTAAAAAAGCAAAAGGTCTTTGGACCAAATACTAATAAAAAAAAATCTTTATACTTTGTAACTAGTGCAAAAGTGAACCAATCATGATTGTGATGATTACATACTAAAATTAGATTACTACTGATCAGATCTCCTTATTTAAAATTATAATAAATAATGTTTTTAAATATAATAAAATTTCATTTATTTAATAATTAATCCCAACTTTACACACCTATTTTTATAAAAAGGTAAAGTACTGACTCAGTTTTGCACCTAACTGTATGTGCCATTCTCACTCAGTACGTATGTACCATAAATATAAACGGGGCGGTAACAAATATGTAACTTTTTTAAATAATAATCTCTATAGAATTGTAAATTATTGAGGTGAATAACTATTATTAGCTTAAAAAAGAAACTCTTCAAGTTATTCAAACACAATTTAATGGCAGCTGATTGTTTGGCAGATGTTTTGCGGTTAATTTAAACGCTGGCGATCGTTATTCGTTGTCTATTGAGTCATTATTGGGATCTTGTTGTGAAGATGTTCGATACATTTTAAGGTTCCTTGCCATGGGTTGTCAAAGAGCTATTGCTAATGGCTGTACGGCTTTTTGGGACTGTCATAATTTGCATCAACATTTGTACAGAATATGTATTAGGTAATAGGCTACAATGACCATTAAAAGTAAAATAAAGTTCTATGCAAAATCATGAATTCATACAAGGGACTTGTTTTTCGAAGACATGATGAATTGATGATGATAGTTCAATCAATAAATATCTACTATTATTACACATTATAGTGGTACGGAACATTTCGTGTGGAAGTTCAACTTACCCTCGATTAGTTTTTATGGATGTATAACATCGTATAGACAAAAATATTATCTGTCCAATTTCTCACCCAATTTAAGATACTCGTAGTGATAAAAATAATTATGGGCACTTTTTTATATATAAGTATAGTCGAGTATATTTTTGTGATTTCCAATGATTCCATTTAGTATCCAAACTGATGATAATATTTTAGTTGAATTGAATCAACCTATATATACGTCCCACTTGCAGTGTTGGAGCTTCATACACCTCGCTGCTCCACTGTGGGTTGTTGAATAATTTTCCTGCCTTAAGTACTTGTCCAATTATTCAGGTTTTTTTTACAAAAATCGGGACCGATGGCTCTCCGAGGGCCACAAACTAATATTTGTATAATTACAAGTATTATTGTACACTTCCTAACCACTGTTACTATATCGTCTCCCTTGCCCAAAAGTTACCTGGAAGAAATCGCTCTTTTAGCGATAAGATCGTTTTTGTGCATCTTTTCTATATTTTACTGTGTAAGTTTGTAACATGGTGAACAATAAATAATTTATTATTATTAATCATCTCACAACGGTAAAGGATTTGGTATACTATTATTTCGGTTGTGTTATAATGGTGTCAAAATTATTTTTAAATATCGTACTAGTGAATTGCTTAACTATATCTAGCAGGAAATTCTGTGACTTGTGTCAGAACAATCCGCAGTGCAGTGGCGTGATGTATTCACTTATTTTTCATAATAAAACAAGTGTTCTCCGTTACGTACGATAGTTAAGGCTGAAAATTTATTTGTTTCTTCTGAAAATAGATTTCAATTTACACAACTACCGTTATAGCACAAGCGGCATAATATAACGTATCTGGAATATTTTGATTTATTTCTATAAATAATTATATCTTGATTTTATTAAATAGATGTTTTCATCTATTCGATGTTCTGAATCGTATTGGTTCCTTTTCTTTACAAATAAAGGTATACATATAATATGGCATGTATTTAATGTTACAACTTTAAATCTACGTTTTTCTATCAAAGTATTCGAAATTGCTAACAAAAATACTGAATTGCACACTAAATTTGCGCATCAAATAAATCAAATATACTATACTCTTTGATCTTTAAAGCTCAACTATTTTACTGAATGACTAACTGTTAACTTATAGTAAATCTAATTATTATTTTAGTGCAACAATATATTTAATCTGTTTTTTTGGAATCCATCACCTATTAAATTTTAAAGAACATGAGTTATACTAAATAAAACACCAGTTAATCAGTCATGTTTATTAAATTAACCTAACCTAACCTAACCTAACCTAACCTAAAATATGCATTAATTGTTATGCAATATTTAGATAATGATGTTAGTAATTCGGTTGTAATATTGGATAATTTAGTGTGCAAATCAGTATTTTTGTTATGCGGTGAGTAATTTTGTTTTAGAATGCTTATATCTGTGGTTTTAGCAAGATTTTCGTAGCAAAGTTAGATAAAAAAAGTCGCTAACTTTGATTTATTTTAAACATTTTCTAATAATACACGTTTAGTTATACAATTATTTAAATTAATATACAGTCATTTATTTGATATGCAGGTAGATTATTAGTCCAGAAATGTTGTTTGCTTAATTTTTAAATAGAGGTGCAATTAAAAATTCCCCATATAATATATGAAAGCAATGTTGCCAACAACCTAATTATATTGAATAAATCTGACTTAAAATTTTGTAAGTAGAATTTTAGGACGTGTATAAATATATATCATTAGTCAATTTCAGTCAATAAACGTCTCCTAAAGTTTAATTATTCGATAATTAGATAAATATTGAGTTTTTTTATGTCAATGACTGTAATATTTTATAAAGATGTCCCACAAAAAGGCGAACTATCCAGAAATCATCGCGGTTAATCATTTCAGTCAACTTATTTTTTATTTCCTCTCATAGTGAGGGTCTTAAGTCACTCGGAAATAAGTCGGTCAAACATTGTGAGTGACGCTGGGAAATATGGGGTGAGCACACAACCCTTATGTAGCATGTTAAACTGAGCACGGGCAGTCAAATAAGACCAGTTAAGATGATCCGTGGAAGGACAGACTTTGAAGGTAACGTTGGTTCAAAGTTACCAGGACATAGACGAGTAAAGCAAAAAAATACAAGAGTATACATATTATGTGGAACGCTCAAATATAACATTGCCATTCATGATGTCCATCACATTGAAGACGTCTTTTTTTTTTTTGCAGTACGATCCATGGATAAACATTTGTTAATTAATTTTAAATTAAAGATTTTTTTTGCGTAATTTTAATTCCCTTAATAACGTACCGTGTAAAATGTAAAAGTCAGAACCAGTAGAAAATATTGTATCAATATTCAATTCGAATTTCTCTACAAAATAATAAAGAAAATTGTTTCGACATTTCTGAAAATTATTTACTAAAAGTACCATTCAAAATATTTTTTATTTTAATAAATTTTACTAACAAAACAAACTAATTACTTTTTATATAAAATATAATAAACTCAACGTTTATTTAATTATTTTGTAACAAGAATACTTCGTGGAAAAGCTTCGTCAATTTTTATATTTATTGTTTCTTGCCAATTAATCTTTCATCTTTATTCAATGTTTGGAATTGTTTCAAATCTCGTAATATTTTAATTGGTAAACCAATCTGAATATTGTTGGACATTTTTCATTTATTATCGTTAAATCGTATTTGCATCTTTACATAAAGTTATCATTCAACCTTATATACTAATGTTTTAATTAATATTTTTTTTTAATAAAACAAAATCCTTTCTACGTCCATTACGATAATTAGAATTAATATCGGTATTTATTTTTTGGGTAATTGAATTATATCTAAATTCGTACTAAGTAGATTTTGAAAGAGTATAATTTACTATCATATTGTTTAACATTAAATTAACATTAAAAATGCTTATAAAAAAAAGGTTGTTTAATTGTACTCTAACTAAGAATTAGGTACAATTCTTAGTATACAGAATATACTAAGAATTGTACCTAATTCTTATATCTTATATATGACTTTGATGATGTAGCATCATCAAAGTCATATTCTTAAGGACATGAAAAATTCCGAAAAACTGTGTAACTTATAAAGTCAAAGACAAGAAATGTTCTTTAACTTATATTATAATAAAATAATGTATATTAAAAAGAAAACCGTCAGTTTTGTGTCACGACAAATTAAAATAATATTTTTCATATAAATGATAAATTTTTGCACGTCTGTCTCCCACAGCGGTGGTATATACAATGTGATACATTAATCGTCCTGTATAATATTACTGCCCGAGGCATTTAGACACAAACATTCGCAATCTCATTGACCTTTATTGTTTAGACGCTATGGTTTATTATTGTTTGTTTTACAAACTAAAATGTAAATTGTCAAGCAATTCTGTCAGCTGTCAGTCACAAGTGACACGGTATCCAGGCGTAGTCCCACTTTTTCGCTTGAACGATCGCTTCGAATTCGAGGGGCAGAAATAGAAAATAGATTTTATTACTATCAACGATTTGTTTGAGATGGAATTTATAATTGAATTTTTAAAAGGAGGTTATAAATGTCACAAGAAGTTTATTTTTAAACATGTACCTTTTTAAGGTGATGAATGTTTCACAGATGAGATAAGTTACCTTACTCTTAATTTACTGTCTTCCTTGCAGGATTTAACTAACATTATTTTTCTTATGTCGAAAATATAGCGAACATAAGAATTGTTTAAGATGTAGGTATACCGAAAGTTTTGCATTTCCTTTGAGCGAATATATTTTCGGTAAGGGAAAAAACTTTTAAAAACCGTTACAATAAAAAGAACTGAAACGAAACTCCTCAAGCTAGTGAAACAAAAATATATTCCAGAAGACAAATTGATTCGAACAGTAGTTCTTAGCACAAAGAAAATAAAGGAAAAGCAATTCAAAAGGCGAATTAACTTCTAGCTCAGAAATTAATCTAACATAGTAGCGTTTAGTAGCTACGAAATGCGAGTGGCTTTTACATCTGGTCATTAATTTTAAGTTAAAATCAATTGCAAGTATCTTAAAAGAGTTATTGTATGAAAAAAAAACGAGGTATAAAATGTATGAATGTTAATTGTGGAAATTAATATTATTCATTAATCTGTTATTAAATGTATATATGAGTATATATATGACTCCATCATTGTCAACGTGTTGGCATAGTTGTCACAGCAATTGACTGACTCTCTCGCGGTCGCGGGTTCGATCACCGCACATGACAAATATTTGTATAGGCCATACTACTATACACTAATGTGTACACTATACACTACTATTTTTCGGATACCCGACACAGGATTCACATACTGAGGGCCGTTGAGTGTGAGGCGTTTAATAATATTACATTGTACTAATTTGTACATTGAAAAAAAAAATGTTATACATACAAAAAATTAGTAAATTTATATATATATATATATATACATATATATATATGGATCTAATAAGAGGACTTCTTTAGGAAATCAAGAATTATAATTTCCTTTTAACTGCTTATACCAACTTTAAATAAAGGAATTTAAGAGGGATATAAAGGTACTACACTTCTTCCCATTAATTAAAAATTGTCTCTCGTAAATTTGTTTCTCGAGTTTTTAATGTATTGTCTTCGTTTTTAGATAAACAATTTACTTTATAATAAAACATACATACATCATGTATTGTTTATTATTATCACAGTAAGTTAATATACGTATTTGAACAAATATTTAGTTAACTACATTTTGATATCTTAAATAAATTTTTATGATATAGTTTAATAGTTTTATAAGAAATAAATTTAATTCGATGGCATTCGATACTTCATGTATTCTTAACTATCATTAAGTGGGATTATCTATAATGTTCGTGAGATTTCTTACTCTCTTTATTCATGTGTGATCTTTGTTCGAAACCGGTCGATGTTTTTAGTTTCCGGTAAGTAATGAGTCTAAGTCGACTTAATATTTCGTCTTTTTTATATTTTGTAAGGTATGGTATGTTTTTATTTTTCCGACTCGTTTTACATTGACGTTGTTTTTTTTTAAATATTATGTTCTTTTTTTTCTAGTAAAAAAAATCTATTCATGTTTGTATGTTGTTGAAAATGTTTTAAACATTCACACATATAATGTAGTCAGGAAATATTCACACATTCATTCATTAGTTTATTCACAGCTTTACCAATTATTTAAAAATTAATTAAGAGTTTTTAAAATCAAATCAGAATAAAATAAAACGTAAATTTTTTGCTATAAAGACTTTAAGTCTTTAAACTTTAAGGTATTACGTAAAAAATTATTTGTGCCCACACGAAAACTTTCTGTGTTAAATAATTTATATCACTTAAATGAATAGACAGTTTACAAAAAGTTCTATGGGTGTAATAAAGATAATTCTTCATGTACCCATTTGTTGTTCCCAAGATAAAATTTAAAAGCTATAAATTTTGTAAACCAATAATTACACACTAAATGATATAACCCATAAATTACCAGAGTTCCGATGGGATCGATGTTCTTCCTCGTCCATTTTCGGATATCTTATGATTTATACCTTGCATAGTGGCTGGGTTCTCTTATAGCGAGTCCATCTGCTATGATTTGTATTGTTCGTAAGAAAATGTGACAAATCGGTTAAACTTTAATGTTTTTATCGTTATTAAACTTTTAAGAGTTTTGTTTTCGTTACTTCGATTTTATGATATTCTATATTGAAATTTGAGACTAGTTAGAAATTTGTTTTTCACGGTGGGTGTTCTAAGAAAATCTAGTCAACGATATTCTTAATACCGTTTTATAACTTTATATTTATGCCTAACAAAGTACGTTTTTTTGGATGAATATAAAAAAGTACAGACTTAATTGGTGTTCCTAGTCTATAATTCATTATTTATAAAATATCATAGGCGTATTAAGATTTTTAATATTTATCTGTTTTAAATAATATATTATGTAGTAGCTGTTGATTTAACAATGTTTACTATTTAATAAATCAAAAGCTTAGAAATTTGCATTAAAACGAAGAATCTTCATTGTTTTCGAAGCCGTCATTGAAAATAAACGGAGCGTGGACAAATTTCACTCCATCTGCTTTCGTAAATCCGTATTTTCCTTCCACCATTACTGAATCTAAGTATACCATTGGTTATTGAGTTTATTAAGATTGCGAAAGGGTTGAAGAGGGAATGAAAAAGTAGTAGAATGCTTTTGACCAATGGCGGAATTGCAGAGGCTATTATAGAAGTTTTGCAAAGCCAACTACTTTTAGATGAATCACTAGTTTCTAAAGCTTGGATTCTCTGAATGCAACAGAGAAGTTTTAGTTTCATTTCAAAGATAGAACTCGAGTATATGACAGATTCCTTGAAGTCCAGGAGGTTATCTGAAGTTGAGATAATTTACTTTGCAACCATATTTACTGATTAAATTTCTTTGATGAATCGAACACATTTTTCTTACATGAAATGTAACGTTTTTATTATCGTATTTGACGCTTTGTAAGCTACGCGATTCGATAGATTTTAGGATATGGGATCATTAAATTCATTTTAATCTGTGCAGTGGACAATGTTTATTATTCTTTTTAAATTCGCAATCAAATTTTTTGTGTTTTCTAAGAAGGTACCAATGGTTGTTTTATTTATAAGATATAATGTAATTCATTAAAATAGACATTAAGTTATTATAAAATATTTTACTTTGAATAATAGCAGTTCTTATGAATTCTAAATGAATTTTTCTATATAAAATAATAATTTTCTATATCTATTTCTTTAATATTTATTTAAACCAACAGAGCTATCGTTAAAATAGAATTGCAAAGCGTAATTAGTCGCAGTAACTTTGCTGCAATTAATAACAATTCAATGGAAAAGTAACAATAAAACTGCTACTATCATTATTGCTTTTGTTTTATCAAACAAAAAGTAACTCGGTGAGCAGACGGTGCGGCAAGTTAAACCAGTCTAGTTCCTGGATAGTATAGCTAGTATGGAAACACCATGCAGTTACTGTTATGAATGCAGCCTTAAGTCATTCAGATATTTAATTAATTTAAAGAATTCATATTCGAAGTTTCTATTAATAATCTGATTTATATAAAACAATTTTAGAATTCCATTTTATTTCAAATCGAAACGTAGCGTTATTCGAATTATTAATTGTTTAGTAATATATTGAAGTAAATAATACAACGAGTACTTTTCAATTCAATTAAATATCAATATATTTTGGGCAGAGTGACAAAAACATGGAAATTTGCAACACAAATCGCACTGCAGTGTCTAGTGCAGAGGTTTTTGTGTGAGGGTTTAAAGAAACCCTCTGATTAGCATATTACACGGACATCCATTCTTTATGTGGTCTAACCGCTGTTATTCCATTAAAATGTTATATCTCAACCCCAACTTCGACGACACATTACCGATTAAAGCACACAGTTACGAGCGATTTATTGCCGTACGAAATGTTGTTTTATATCATTATTCAAGATACTGACGCTGGGTGCTAAGCTTCTTGACAATACCACTCGATGTTACAGATTAGTTCACATTTTATGAATACAGAACACTTTAAAAGAACACGGGGACACTGTTTCGATGCATATTTTAGTAGTCGTGACAGCGATTCTATGGTTATTTTGTTGTATAGTGTATAGAAGAGCGGTGGTGCGATACGCGGCGTACGTGCGTCCGCGATGCGCGCATCCGTACGACTGATTACATTACCCCGGCCGACCGAAGGTTTCGGCCCGGCCGGCGCACGACGTATACTTCAATTGCGTTCCGTTCTCACAAGAATAATATTGATTCATAATCTATTTGGTTCCATTTTTAAACGGAATTACCTATACAAAAATTTATTCGAGAAAAATAATTAAAACTAAATTTTTATAGTACTATTCATATTTATAAATTTATATATTTTTTTGAATTTATCACTAGTAATATTTATAAAATAACTTGATTGTTTTCAGTTTATTGTGTTTCTATTTTTTCTCATATAAAATATATTTCAAAATGTACAATACGTGGAATTTTTTATGTCGTAAAATTGATAATGGGCTATGCATGAATCGAAACGGTTCAACATTTGTAACAGTAACGCCATCTCTCTCACACTTTTGTGAACAAAAGGCGCCCGAGTGGTGCGTGTTTCAACCCTGTGTACCCTTCTCTCAGCAGGGTTACCCTATCCACTATAAACTGACCTCAGCTTTTGTTCGGTGTATCCATTTTCATAAATATCATAGCTGTACAACGCTTAGTGCGGCGTTTCTTCATATTTGGTTTGTCAACAATATGTAGGGCTACAATTTTAGGGCCAACAAATTAGGAAGGGGAGAAAAAAAAAAACTGTCTAAACGTCACTTTTATTGACATTTCGCCGGGCGATAATTAAGGCTTACGAGGGTCTTGGGAAGTTATCGGCACACCGTTAAATTTTAAAGCTTGGATTTTCGTTTCAATTAGCTCATTCAAATAGCGGCAGAACGAGGTTGTTACGAGACTGTTATTTTTATTGGATTTCGTTTAACAGGTATTTGATATAATCTGTCGCATAATAAGCCGATAAAAATGGCGGCTGATTAATTAGCTCTGATTTTGAGTTTTCAATTAAGTTAGGGGACGCACTTTCTAAATACTAATGAAATCTTTTTGTTCAATTTATTTAACTTTTGATTGGTCGTTTTTCTTAGTTTTAATATTTTATAAAGTAAATATGAGTAACTTATTTTGGAATCTTATTATGATAAATAGACAGCCTATCGGATTTTCTATAATAATCTAATTTTATTTATATATATTATATTATATTAACTACACGATTTACTCCGTTTTATCTGCGTTTAAATTACTGCTCTGTTTAGCATGATGTTTTATAGCTTACAACCTTCCTCAATAACTACGCTTTTTAAAGCAAAAATATTATTTAAAATTAATATATTAGAGCTTGAGATTATTTCGTTTAAACACAAAACAAACTCTTTTGCAGTCTATATACTGAAACATTCATTTCATATGCTAAAGACATGTATTGGTTTAGACACGACAATTTTCATCATATTCTGAGCAAAGCATCAAACCTGTGAAAAGCCATTAAATGGTTGATTACCCAATTGTCTATTTGAACACTCAACGGACCCAGTGGGGTGTTATTTTGTATTGGGAACATAAAACAACACAAAAATAAACACTTAGACCCCCAAGAAACCTCTGTATATCCTAACTATATTTGTTATGAGTAAGAACCGAACTCGCGATCACTAGCGCAAAAGACAGATGTAATCACCAAGACCTCTACGTTTCTTATTATGTAAATCTAGTAATTGATTGGTTGAAAGTGAATCATTTTTTATTGTTTAGTTAAAGCCTACTGTACCAGTCGAAATAGCAAGCGAAATTTATTTCGGTATAAGTATATGCTTTTTGTTCTATACTAGGTGATCCCGGGGCGTTTTCTGCCCATTATACATACATCTTTCAAAAAATTATCTCTTGTTTTAAACACGAGTTTAGTATTTCAATGATAAATGTATAAATTAACAGACAGATATATAGACAAATTCACAGACATATCTAAAAAAATATCTAATTATTAGTTATAGATTATTATTTATTATTGAAATAGCTTATTTTCACAAAATTATGAAATGTACAGTAACGTGTAATTTTTATTATTATTGTATGTACAGATTTTACACAGAATCAAGTTTTATATAAGTATAATTAATAGAAAATAACATTTATGTCTGTAATATAATTGCAAGTATTAATTCGACTCTACCTAATCCTGTAGCGAACATTTAAATCTTTGTTTGTATGTGTTTATATTGTTATCGGGACCCTCTGGATTACGTTTGTTAGGGTCAATAAATACATTATTATTATTACCGTTTTGAACTGTAATCAATATTACTACGGTCATTAGTGTAAATAAGATTTTAAAGAGGATTGATAAGGATAAAATTTTGAAAAAAGAAGAATGTTTTATTTTTATATTTTTTTCTTGTATGTACTTGTATGTACCCTTCTTCTTTATGGAGGAGAGGCCTTTGCCCAGCAGTGGGTTGCTTACAGGCTGATTCAGTGCAGTTCAGTTCACTACTTGTATGTGTATATATGTATGTATTTTGTTATGTATAAATTTTACATATTGTAGTATTGTTAAATTATTTTAATTTATGCTTTCTTTATTTCTGTACGTTGGTATTTATGGCTAATGTTATATCTTGGTTAAGGTAATATCATCATAGGTAAATAGCAATTAAAGTTTTTTTATGCTGGTTTCAGAGTAGGTTAGACTGTTTTTCTATTATTATTTTCATTTTAAAAGTCATGAAATTAGGTCATATTTCATATATTTTACTTTAATTATGAAACCGCAATATGTACATAAATAATATAGATAGATAGATATAGAATATCTATGTATCTGCGTACTTGGTTCTTTTATGTAGATTTATTATACGCAGCTGAAGATATATTTTTATAGACCCAGAACATTAATACTTTAAAAATACACGCAAAACCAATATAGGTACATATTTGCTACTTAATTAAAATATAATGTATTCTATTGTATCGACATCTAGAGCTACATTTTTACTGTTATTAAAATGAAGTAGAGAACGACTATCTAGCGACTCTATTGCCGATGTAGTTAATTCGTGTATACATAGATGGCGCTGAAAGTGGAAAATTATTTTTAATTATTTTTGTATTTTTTTTAAGAAAGAAGTAAGAAAGGAGTTAGGTTGATTATCCATGTGTGTACTGTGTATGTATGCCGGTGTCGATGTATAAAGACTTTTTTACTTGTATTCTTTGAATGTAGGTTAAAAAAAATCATCACATGTCATTTTGGAGCCGTTGGTCTGTAACAAACGCCGAAGGTTGCGTCCGACGTGACGCTGTACGCGGCCTAGGAAATAGGAATGCATTATAGTGGTCTCTCTTTCTCACAGACGCCTGACGTGGCGTACGAGCGCCGTGCGCCGCGTCCATAGGTCGTACTCCGCCTACGCAGTCATTTCGGAGCATTTTGGCGTACGGATGCCGCGTTTTAAAAAAAAATAAAAGATGGTGAAATTTACAAAGGAACACGACAAATTACTGATAGAATCAGTTAAATTAAACAGAATATTATTTGATGCTAGCGATAAATACCATAAAGACTATGTGTTGAAACACAAACGTTGGGAAGAGATAAGCTTGGTTGTTGGTCTACCAGGTGAGAATCAGTTTTATTATCAATAAATACTAAAAAACAGAATAAGAAAATATTTAAGGGGGGCTCCCATACAACAAACGTGTTTTTTTTTTCGTTTTTTGCTCGTTTCCGCTTGATATTGATAACGGTAACAAGTAGACGCTTGAAATATGTACAGAATATTGTTATGTTATATTCACTTTAAAAATAAATAATTAAATTAAAATAAAGTTAATATTTTTGGATTATAATTTATAATTAAGGTTATAATTTAACATATCTATAATAAGTTTGTTGGGAATAATTGTTAAATAATAACCACGTGTTGCTCTGTCAAAATAAACTTTTATTTTAGCACAAAACTTAATATTTACACCTATTTACCAATAACAAATTAATATCTTACGTGTAAAAAGTAAGAAACGACGATTAAAGTGTATTATTTAAATTCCAAATTCCCTTTTTTAAATGTTCTTTAATTTCCAATATGGTGTCACTTTACGAGTTCCTTGTTTTTGACAGACTTATAATCCTTTTCTTTAGCATAACTACTAGTACTACAGATAATAATAAAATAATCGTAATGCGTACATACTGCGCCATCTATGTCAACGTTTGTGTAAACATAGGTTTCAACTAGATAATATTTTAGAACAATAAAAATATAAAGGAAATACATTTTCTTTACATATCTATATATTAATACGTGAAGCAAAAACTTTCTACCCCTTTTTACGAAAATTACGCAGACGGAGAAGTATGAAATTTGGCGCAGTTAAAGTTTATATGGAGAAGAAATTCAGAATGCTAATAATTTATATAATAATGCTCAAAAAATACATTAAATTTATTTAAAAAAAAAAAACGCTTCACACACTACGGCACACACACATATGTACAATTACATATATACACAAATTTTCTTTATTGTCAAAGCCTGTTGTCAACACGGTCTTAAACACAGCCGGTCTTACAAAGAATTTTTTATCGAAATTTAGTATCACAGATTAGGTCAATGACTGCTGCATATGCTCACCATGTTATGCGCAATCAGATTTTTACTGACAATGCTGTCAATTATAGATTAGGTCGAATTTCGACCACTAGTATACTTAAATATTAAAAGTCGTGTAGTAAAACAATAAATAAAATAAAACTAATTTGTTTATAAAAGGATTATATATATTATTTTATTCATGTATAATTACTTTATCAAGCTACCTTTCCAATTGGTTACATACATATACCGTATACAAGTATAGTGTGTTCGCTTATTTATAATATTAACTGCTGGAATAATCTCTGCTCCACCTGATCTTCGTAGAGGTAGCAAATTTCTGGTATGCATTTGCTGCTGTGTATTATTAGGTGCGTTATTATGTGTGGTACTATTGTTCTTTTGCCCAGTTATTAACACATTATGTAGGCAACAAGCCGCCATGATAAGATAATCTATTATTTTGCGAGTTATATGTATGGGCGTACAAAACACTCTGAAAATATTTGCTAACTCTCCAAACGCACTCTCCACAGTTCTTCGAGCACGACTAAGACGATAATTAAATTGCCTTTTTTCAACATCTGCTTCGCCTTGAGATACAGAATATGGTTTCATTAAACTTGGCAGCAGCTTAAAACCACCATCTCCTACTAGAAACTGAGGCAAAAAATGTCAGTACCAGGTAGTTGCTTGTCTGCAGGAAACGGAAAAGTACTATTTTAAATTTGCTTGCCCATTATTGATTTGGAAAATATTCCACTATCGTTTGTTTTTCCATAAGATCCAATATCCATACAAATAAATTTGCAATCAGGATCTACTATTGCTAGCAAAACAATAGATTTTTTTCATAGTTATAATAATCTTTATACTATTATCTTTAGTTTCAGACTGTAAAAAAAGATGGAAGAGCCTACGCGACCAGTTTAATAAGAAGAAAAAACGTGAATCGACTGGAGCAGAAAAAACAAATTCCAGCTGGGAATATTCGAGTCTTATGTCTTTTCTCTTAGATACTGATGAAAGACGCGAAACCATCACAAACTTGGATGGACAACAGGCAGTTGTGGAGGTGCAGATCAAAGATGAAGAACGACAACATGACCAACAGAATGAAGAAGAACAGCGTAAACAACAGGATGAAGAAGAACTGCGTTACCAACAAAGTGAAGAACAACAACCGACTGACGATGAAATTTCTGAAGATGATTTTGTAAATACTGACAAAATTACTGTTCTGCAAAATAAAAGGCGAGCTACAAAAAGAAATTTGTCTGAACCTCTCATGAAAATGCTCGTAAAAAGAGACGCTCAGTGGTCAGCTTTGTATGAAAAGATAATAAATAAGCCATTGGAACATAAAACACCTATGCAAAAGTTTTTCGATTCAATGGCAGATATTGCGGATAAATTGCCACCTCATTTGCAAGCTGAGATCAGATTAAAAGTATGTCAGATAGTGACAGATATTGAAATCAAGCATCACACGCAATACACCAATGCCATCGGACGATTCAAATTGGACGATTCAAATAGCCCTTAAAGACATCGACGACAGACGTACATTGTCCACGATTTGATTACATATTCCATGTACCAAATTTCTTTTTTAATAAAATAAATTAAAAAAATATTGGTTTTCTGTAAAGTCGGTTTACGGACGATAATTTTACGTGATAACGTCATGAGAAAACACTGATAAAAAATTGCATACTTTTATGAATTTAATTGAATTATTATCACTGTGAATTATTATCATTGAATTGATATAATATTAATTTTTATAATACAAAGAATGAGTTAATTCAATTAATTACAACTGTTTTCGATAAATAAACTTATTATTAATTATTTACACTCGTTAATTCATAGATTTTATTACTTAAATTATATAGATTAACTACAAGTAACAATGTGCTATTAACAATCTATTTACAACTTATATACATAGGTGATATTTACTTATACGATCCTCCAATCTGCGTTATTGTTTTCATTCACAAGCCGAACGCTTAGGCCGATCGTGCCTCTTTATCGCCTGTTCCGCGCTCACGCTCGCGAAACGTGACAAATCTTCGTGCGGTACAGCCGGCATTTATCGATTTACAAGAAGAAGTTATAACGTCAAAAAAAATATATAATTTTCCGATTGATCAATATTATTTGTATTATCTACTTATCTTAATGTTAGGCTCAATTTTTCGGCAATAAAAACCGGTTTCTTGTATTTGTTGCACGATGCTGTTGTCAACTCATCCTTGATTAAATCCAACACAGTCATAAACTGATCCTTTGAAATACGAAAGTATTCTTTAAACTCAACATCGTTAGTATATGAATGTTATTTTTTTTTATCAACGTACTAAAACAACCCTCGACATCTCTCTTGACGAAAAAATCATGATGTCTTTTTCTTCTATCCTGTTTCAATAACATTTGTGTAAGGAGATTATCTTAAAATTGTTTGTTTATCCATATATTAATCACTCATGTCCATTCACATTGAGTGCATACGAGAAACTAAAACACTTCTGAGTGACCATCGCAAACGACGCTGGAAGCCGCGTCCAGCGTCAAAAACAAACGCCGGACGCGACCTACGGCGTTTGTTACAGACCACCGCCTTAAATATCCATGCAGGTTAGATCAAAATTACCCTAACAGCACTTCCGTTTTAAAGCAAGGTACTTCTGAAGTACAACAATGGTTTCGTACATTTCGTCAGTAGTCGCGAAACTAACAAGTCTCTTGTTAAGTTCACAACGAACCAAACTTACTTTACAGAGCTTTACTCAGCTAGTATTTGCTCTTTCGAGATCCGAACTTAGTAATTCAATTTCAGTGGTTTTCCTAGAAATTCAAAAGTTTGTTTCTTTTTTATGGAACAGTTATTTATGGTTTAAGGTTAATATCACGATGCTTATAGTATTTTAAATGCGTATAAAAAAAATTATAGCCCTAGTATAAAAGAACATCAGATGAGAACGGCTCCAACATTTTCAGGTTACGTTTGGATGTATTTTTTACGTTTTCCAATATTCAATTCCTAACTAATTTTGAAATATCTTTTTTTTAAATTATAAGGGTTCTTCCAATTTTAAACAAATCAGGATATGATTTGCGAATCTAAATCGACAAAACCATTAAAAATAATCCCTACTAATATATAAATGCGAAAGTAACCCTGTCTGTCTGACTGTTACGCTGTCACGCCTAAACCACCAAACCGATTTTGATGAAATTTGGTATTAAGATAGAACTGAACTTGGGAAAGGATATAGCATGCTTTTTATCGTAAAAATAAGGGTAGAAGGAGTTGAAATAGGGGACGAAAGTTTGTATGGAAGTTCCTTATTGTCAAACATAAAATCATGTAAGATTGTTCAATTATTTAAGACAAAGACAAAAAAAGCGTGCACGGGGAAAGGCGGGGGGGGGGGGGGTATCGGGCGGTAGGTGGGGCGCGAAGCAGCGGCGGCGGCGGCGCGGTTACCATGTCTCGCGATATAACCGAATTCCACGCGGGCGAAGCCGCGGACGGAAAGTTACTACATATTATATTGCATTTTGTACTTAAGTTTTTTCATGGTTTCTGGGCTGATTTGTCTAATTTTTTTATTGGTTTTAAGAGAGTGAGGTGAGATAGTTACTCAGGTGAGGTTCCATAGGATTATGGCGACGATCTGATGATGAATTCTGTAAATAATCGATGAAAATCCTGAATGGTTGTTAGAAAATCAAATATGACTTATAATTGTCGCTGCCGGAATTTATTGCTTTGCAAAATATACTGTATAATAAAAATGTTTAGATATTAAATGTTAATAAATTAAAATAAAAATTATTCTTAAAAACTTTATAATTATGGTAACAGGTAATGTTTTTGTTGTGTTACATGTTCTATTTTAAAGTCAGCGTGGATATTAAATATTTGAATTTCCACACTTAGGAGTCCTAGTAATGATTCAGCCTGCTGATGTAAATATATTTATGTCTTTGTGGATAGAACGGAAAAATCCACCATCACATATGACGTAGGATATCCACTGCTGAACGTAGGCCTCCCCTATCACCTTTGGGGGTTTTGCCAATACTCGTCATATTTTGCAGGCGGGTTGGTGCAGCGTGTTGCAGCAGGATATAGTGACGCTGCTACCCATCACCATCCTGGTTGGTGTACAGTTGTTCGCAGTCATCTTTTACGAAAATCTCGGCAAGAAAGAGGTCGGGACTATTCTTCTCTGCCAGTCAGCGCATGGCAATTACTCTTAGTAATACATTTTCAATTAAATATTAGTGCATAGTTTCTTGAATTTTATATTTTAAAAATTCCTTTTTTATATAACAATATATGTTCGTAATAGCCAAGGTTTATATAAACAATAATTTAATAATATGTTTGTATAAAAATTGGAGTAAAATATAGTCTTATGTATTTATTAATTATGGCAAAAATAATAGAGCTATTTTGCTAAGCATTCATTTACTTAATGATTAGTCAATAATTTCCCTTTGTGTAAAGTGGTGGGAGGTGGCTAATTAATTATATTAAAAAAAAACAAATATTTCAGTTCACCACATCATCGTTATGAAATTTTCTATAAAATACGGAAGTATTTTGATAAAAAAAAAAAAATGGTTACATAAACATGAAGATAAAAATCACTCTAATTAGCTGATAGTATTACATTTTTTGTACTCAATACCAAGTTGTAGCGTTAATCTCTATCTATTTGGCTTCGACAAGTTTGGCTCTACCTTCAAAGAGACAGAGGTAGAGTTCTAAAATTAGAGACTCTTCATAACCTATGTGTTTGCTTTAGGAGAGATAGAGATTCTAGGTAAACTCAGTATTATTTTCTTTGCTGCAAAATGGATGTAAATTATTATAATATTTGGCGGTCGCAGGTTCGATTCCCGCTCGGGGCAAATAATTGGTGGATTAAGCTCCAAACTTTTCAAATGGATAAGAGGCCTTTGCCCAGAAGTGGTAAGTTTACAGGCTGATTCAGTTGAGTTCAGTTCAAAATGATTCAGCCTGAGTCCATTTCCAAAATGACCATAATACATTTTAACGCGATGCGAAACTGAAATGGCATGTGGCTGAGTGGGTTAAGTCGTTCGTAGATTTAATGTTCGTTGGGGCTCCAATTTGTATCATATATATAAAATTACTACATAAAAAGATAACCTTGAATATTCAAATTTCATTTGTTTGTAAAGTAAGCAATTTAAGTTACTGTTAGTGTTTGTAATTTAAGTTGTGTAGCAGTGAAAGATGGCAGGCGAACATCATCTATTTTAATGACGACGAAGCCTCTATACAATAATTTCTATAAATACTTTTTTAATCTGAACTGTTAGGCAAATAATTATATTTTACAATCGGCTGTTGTAGTAAAATGTTATTAATGAAAAACTCAAACTGAAATTTTTTAATCGTCCCACTTCTGGGCAAACTTTCCTCGCCATAAAGAAGGGTTGCAGCGTTATAAGCAACGCTGCTTCGCTGTGAATTATAACTATTCCTGCCAACTTCGCCAGCGATCCAGTCAAATTTTATTTTTGTGCACAAAATTATTAGGTATTTCGTTTCTAGATAGTAAAAGAAATAAAATATAAATGATATTTACATATATTTTATTTAAGTACAAAATTGTACAATTCATGATATAGTCTTAAATTTCGTTAATCTAATACATTTATACAAATAAAAATATTTGAGCTACAACTGACTGGTATACGTTGCCTTAATAACATTAGAATATAAACATTTACTTCCACCGGGTCTATAATATATTTAATATTATTTATTTACAATGTATAATTGTATAAAAATACATTTCACTCTGATAATTTTAATACTGTTTATATGTCATGAATTAGAAATTCTAAGATCAATTATCATTACTATGTTTTAATTATTTTTAATGCATTTAATTAACTATTTGGATTAATTTTCAATATGAGATATTAATTTTAACGATGTATGTTTTCGTTGCATGATTTAATTTTAAAATGTAAGTGAAAATCAGAGTCAAACGCAACGGGCTCTTAACACTCATTTGTTTATATTTACAATTACGCCTAATATTAAATAAAGCTTTATATTGAACGGATATTAGGAAGAAAACGGAAGACTATGAGGTAGATTAAGTCGCGTCAGTTGAAGAAAAATATGTAACAATACGCGCAAGAAAATAGAAAATAGCACCGTAATATTTCAATATATTATCTGATTATCCGTTAGAAACATTAAAAATTTTGTTAATTTGTTTTATACAAGGTTATTTACAGCAAAATATAGCTAACGATGGAGTAACAACTTTAAAATTATACATCATATAAAATACTGTGGTCAGCGATATTTTTTTATAACTATATTATTGAAAGCGTTTAAATTTTATTGATTCAATAAAAGATAAACGGATTCAAATCTGTGCATTGACTTGAATATGTTCGCATTTATGTACAAATACTTCTATGGGTACTTTATTGGTATAATATATTAATTTGAAATTAAAATTTATTCATGTGAAAAATTATTTGATTAAATTTTTAAATTTCTATACTTTTACACTGATTGAAAGTATTTCTTTAACAAAATAATCCATCAAACCATAAACGGTATGTCTGTCATAAAAATAATAATCATCTGCAATAAATGAAATTAAAAATTAAATAATCATAACATCAATTACAATAAATTGAGCAATGAGTATTAATTATTATTTATCATATGAAAGTCTTTGTACCACATGTTTAAAAGTAAATTATTTACTAATTTTCTTTTAATCCATAATCACTTTCGCTTATTGCACTTTTTCTTTCATAGTGACGTGACCATTCGTGTATCCGTTGGCTAGTGTTGCGTCGTTTACGAATTCTTCATGTATTTCGGCTACATTTATTTCATTTATGAAACCATTTGGTACTTCATTTCTATATCCATTTGTTTTTATCCCATTAACCGACATGTGTCCATTAATTGTCGCCTTGCCGTTAGGGACGTATCCGTTAGTGTTGTTGTTGCACGAGTCCACTGTTGTTTTAGGCTTGTCCTTTTTATACGCTTGCATGTAAAAGTTCGTGAATAAAACGATGAAAATTGTTGAATGTAGAATAAGACCGGCGGCGATGATTCTGTAAAATAAATTTTATGTTAAAACTGAAAGTTAAAATGTTTCAATTAAAAATACATTTGTTTGATTACGTATTAACAGTTACAATGCATTTTAAAGTTTAATTGGTAATAAAAAAAAGAAAAGTAATTTTTTTTTTCGAATTTATAATTGAGTTTATTAGTGGCATCGAATCAAAGATTGATGTGCAAAATGGCGATAGGGAAAACTATTTGAATAATTATAAAAATTTATTTTTATTAATATAAGTCATATTTTATAAAGAAGTATGTTGTGTTAATTGTAACGTCTTAAAGTAAAATAATTATCGACACTCATATTTTTATGATTAAAGTTACCGCAAAAGAGCTGCTAGTAATAAATAAGGGTTTATTTTTAGAACGAAATGTATTTTACACAAAAGCAAATTTAAGGTCATATTTCAACAAAATATGACACAAACATAAACGTAGACGCGAAAACCTCCGCAAAGTATGACTTTCCATTTAGATAGTGTGGTCCGGTTCTTAATTAGTATTATTTATGCATGTACGCACAGTACAATTCAGAATGGGCTGTTAAATAAGTTTCATAGACTTTTCTTTTACTAAACTACCTATCATCTTTATAATCTATTAAGTTCTAAGTGAATCACGCGGGTAGTGTCCGAATTTAATTGTGATACTTATTCATTTTGATCATCGTTAATAGTTACTGCTCTGTTCCTTTTAACCATAACGTGATGCCTAAAAGCCTAAAACTTCAAACTTCTTTAATAAACCAGCATTCTTATGCAAAAACAATATTTAGTATTGAATTGTGTGATTTCTGTTGTTCAATTAAAGAAAATCAACAAATCAAAACTTATCTTTAACATCAGTATGAATAGATGACGCAGATCTATTTATGGCGGAAATTATTGTCAGATAAATATCCGTTACATTCAAATAGGATTTTATAATAATTTTTGAAAACCAAGGTAAGGTGAAAAAACAAAGGGTAGTTTTATTAATAAGAAACTACCACTGGTAGTACGTACAGGTGACAAAACGATCCAGTGGATTATTCACGTTAATTTTAACCCACCAAATTTTTAACTATATTAAACCTCTGCAGTTTTCTTATGTTTGTTGTGCTTTAATTTCCAATTCTCTTCATCAATGCGTGAAGAGATCTTTATCAAACATTAGAATAGGACAAGCTGTGTCATTCTACTGAGAAGATTGAAATAAATTCAATACTTTTTTACATAGCGAAATAAACGAACAATTGACAGATAGAAAGTTTGTAAGCAAAGGCTCCAATGGTGAGAGATGTAATCATGACCGTGACTTCATTAAAATCTTTTATCGAAAAATCACAAGATTTTCAGGTGCACGATATTTTATAATAATCTTTAATGAAAGCTGCATTCTACTCATTTGTTAACGTAACTGAATGATAATTATATTATAGTTATACTTCGTATTTTTATTTTGTAAATAAATAAAATAAACATACACATACGGTCGACTACACCTAAAGTAGGCAACTTAATGCCTGTGTTTTAGGTAATAGCCTATTGATACAATTTTTTTGAACAAATGTCCATATAAATTATACATTACCAAACTGCACCAACGGAGCAGTTGTAAATACTTTACAATATGATTATTTCAATTTTTTTTCTTGTTATAATATGATAATTCTAGGAAAAAATAATTATTCTTATCCATACAATTACTACTAATGCGAAAGTAACTCTGTCTATTTGTCTATATCTATAATGTTATCACAGTTAAATCGCAAGGTCGATAGTAATGGAATTTAATGTAGGTACAGTTAGTAAGGACATGCACTATATAATAGGAGAAAAAGCTAAAAAACTATTGACGGCTAGTTTAAGTAATCTTCTTTAGTAGCGTTTATTACAGATAAATATATGTATGTATGGCTATTATTTTTTATCAACTAAATATGAAACTCAAATATTTTATTTTAAATAAAATGCAATAGATTAACTTACTTCGGATAACCGCAGTCGTATACCAATGCACTTATCGAGTGAAAGAGGACCATGAAGAATTGGATCTGTAAAAAAAAAAAAAATTTTTGTAAATATTTAAGAATAAATTTTTTTTCCTCTTTATTTTTTTTATAGAGGGTTTGTTCACAGGTTAAACATGTCACCCTCATTGTTACACACCAAAACTTAAGAATAAATTTATTAAATATTAGACACAAAAACGCGACGTGGTCAATAGATGTTACCTGAATGATCGACAACCGTTCTGGTGTAGTGGTGCGAGTTGTGTCACCTTAACAACGGCGGTCGTGAGATCGATTTCCGCTCAGGGCAGATATTTGTATTCGTATAAATATTTGTTTGTGGTCTAAGCGTATACCCTTGTTGGTCTCCACACCTTGCCTCGGAGAACACGTAAAGCTGTCGGTCCCGTTTGTTATCACAGACACTCCCTAACGATCGTTACTTATGGTAGGGAAATTATCCGCCTACCCATAGTGGAGTAGCGTGGTGGGTTAAGCAACCATTCTTCTAAATAGAGAAGAGGATTTTGCCCAGCAGTGTGAAACTTTTAGGCTGATTCAGTTCAGTTATGTTCAGCATTGATTACTATCGATCTATTTATAATATAGCCAAGTTACTTTTATTGTTTCTAATAATGAACTTTTCAATAATGAACTTTTTTTTATTTTATAAATACACATACCTATATATTTCTATATATTGCGGTTTAAGTTTCCGCCCATGACATACATAGATAATGGATTTTATTGTTATGATTTATATATTGTATATATTTTCAGACTACACGGGGTATTGAAATATGACTATCGGCATAATGTGTTTATCATTAAATGAAGAAAAAATGGTGAAGATTATTTATTATATCTTTAGAGATTTCTTTTTGGTTGACCATACATAATGACTTTACAGATTAACCTGATTTTGATGATTTTTTTTTTAAATATAGAATTTAAAATACCGATTTTGACAGAAATTTTAAACACATTTGTAAGCGGAAGAAAATATGCCAAATTTGATTGTTCATCTATTTTGTCATTACCTACTACCTGCTGATCGTTATTTTACTACGCAATTTGACTTTTCTATTGTGTATTGAATACATCGAAATTTAAACTTCACAAATTAAAAACAAAAAAAGTATATATATATATATAAATATAAATATTTACATTTACCAGTTTTAATTACAATATAGCGATTAAATTTTTACGTGTAATTCGATTGAGGTACTGATGTCTATATATTACATATGTGATATGGGCGTTCAAATTACACATAATTATACACTTCTTAGCTTTATAATATAACTAGCTGTGCCTCGCGGTTTCACCCGCGTTAATTTGAGGGAAAAAAGTACTTAAATATTTTTAAACAATTACTCTAAGAGTAGGTACCCACCTCGTTGGTCAAGTGGTCGCAAGCGTTATAGCCAAGCCCTTGGTCTCAGGTTTAATTCCTGGGTCGTTCAACGTATTATTGAGTTTTTTTTCTTGAAAATTCTCAGTACAAGAGTGATGTTATATTTACTTTAAAAGTGGAAATATAGTTAAACAATGTTTCGAGCAGAGAAATAATAAAGAACGCAACGGAAGCTCTCGAAAAAGATTGTTTTTTCCCCCTTTTTGTAACATTTCTTATTATTGCTCAGCCCCTATTGGTCATAGCGTGATGTTATATAGCCTATAGCCTTCCTCGGTAAATGGGCTATCTAACACAAAAAGTATTTTTCAGTTCGAACCAGTAGTTCCTGAGATTAGCGCGTTCAAACAAACAAACAAACAAACAAACAAACTCTTCAGCTTTATAATATTAAGTATAGATTATATATATTATATTATAAGATATATATTATGTTTGGATGTTTGTTACTCTTTTACGCAAAAGCTACTGAACGGATTTAGATGAAACTACAGTACTTATACATCAGAATAACACATAGGCTATAAATTTATAAAGATTTTGTGTAATTTGACCATAATATAGCGTAGTTTAAAAAATATCACCCGAAAATGCGTGACGCCTATTTCATGGCTCTCACGACCTTCTTTTTGCGAAAATTCACTAAAGTTTTGGACTGGATAATATTACTGTGCACTCTGCGAGCGTGGAGGTACATTTTTATATGAGTTTTTGTTAATGTCAGTCTGTGTTATCTAGGGAAGGACATAGGCTACTTTTAGTCAATACAAGCACGAGGGCGAAGCCGCGGGCGGAAGCTAGTAAACTATAAATGAAAACAAACGATTAAGTTGTGTTTGCGAAAGATTTAAAGTCAATGACCTGGCGTTCTATCGAAGTGTTTATTTGACGGCAACATTTATTAAGGCTTATGAATAAGGCATAAATTATTGTGTGATATTTATAAGTGATAAACTCGTGTTTACGAAGACATTGAGTAATATTCAATGACGAAATATATTATGCCGAATCATCAAGGCTCAGTGCCTTTATACAGAACACGATTTGTTTTGCTTACGAACCGTAAAATTTTAAAGAGTTGTGACTTAAAATATTCCCTAAAAAACTATTTCTTTGCTATTGTATCGACACTCAGTACTTACGCATGGTATTAGTATATTTAAATCAGTAAAACTTATAATTAAAATTCACAACCAACCGATTTGGAGCGGTAAAAATATTCGGAATGCATGGAGTATAGAGGTAAAGGAGCACTATTTTGAATGCCCGTTTGACACAAAAAGTGTCCACAAAATAACATTAAATAAAGGGGGCGCTGGTGTTGTGGAGGGTATGATCTGAACTTAACTGTTTTAGGTGACATGAAGTTTACTGAGTGGAAGTAAGTATAATTTCAAGTATTCTTATAGACTAGAGTAGTTAGTAAATGTGTTGTAATTAAAAGTTAAACGGCTAGCGAGTTGAATAAATTATCTAACCTAAAAACGTTCCTCTGTTACAGCAACGCCATCTTTATTTAAGGTTATTGCGGAGACACTTTTAGCAAACCAAGATTGTGCTCCTTTACCTCTATACTCCGTGTCGGGACGGTACATTTTTTGACAGCTGTATGACATTTGAAAATATTTATAGCAATCATAATGTCTGTCCCTGACTCCCTGCCATACATTTTTACTACAATCTGTTCTACGCAGTCGTCCCACAACGAAGCCTCTCAGCAACCTATTTGTTTTTTATCGGGAATATTTCATGTTACAACTCGTTTCAAATGGAACGATTCATAAGTAAAACGAAGCGTTTTCTGAATATAGAAACCGGTTTATATCTATTAAAGTTTATTTAAATAAGTATTTATTAAATTGTCAAGCGAGGGTATTAGGTTGTGTAATTTTCAGTTACAAATATATTATTATTTTTTAAATAACTCAAAATAAATAGCTATAACAATCTTGACACAACGTTGGCGCAGTAGTCAAGGGTGAGTGGGTGATGCGCTAGCGGTCGCGGGTTCGATCCCGCACGCGATAAATATTTGCTTAGGCTATGCCGTGGGTTCGGGGCGTCACGGTTGCATGCGAAAACGATCGTGGCGCCTTACCACGACGATGAGAGCACCGCTGGGTTTAAGTGAATATTCTGACTTCGCAGTCAGCGAGTCCCACATACCTCCTGCCTAAAGCCTAAACGCATTTCCCAGCTATAAAAAAATGCTATACCGTGGGCGTTTGTGTTTGTGTTGTATATGTTTCCAGACCCCTGACTAAGGATTTTCATCCTACTGTAAGTCCTGAGTGTGAGGTATTTATTATAATAATGCTCATTCCAATTCACATTAGAAAAATTAAGTTGCAACAAATTGACTTATAAAAAGGTCTTAAAATACATAATAAGGCGGTCTTTAAACTAAATTAACTAACATATTTTTTTTGTTTTTATAATAAATCCAAATTTATTTATATTTGGAAAATTGTATTGGGTCATATACATTAGAATATCTACATATATATATATATAAATTGATATCACAATATTACGTGCTTAAATTACCAATTTAATATGTCCAGGAATTTCAAAGTGATTTGATAGGTATATTAAAATTAAAAGTGAAAACCTTTTAAAAAAAGCTACATTTGGGTTATTAAAAAAACTGCTTCACGAACAAGTTGCCGTCTCACTTCGATTAGACTAGTAAAAAAAAAACATGATTCAATTATTCGAGTAGGCTTATACTAACACTTTCGAATCAAGTCATTCAAAGTAATAGTTATTAACGAGTGAGAATATTTTCTGTATACTGTACTGTGATTGGTGTACTGTGTGTAATGCTGTACATATGTATCTTATATGCATTAAATAAAGTGTAACTATATACAGGGCCGGATTTAGGGGAGGGCAACCGGGGGAACTGCCCCGGGCCTCCACAAAAGAAGGGACCTCCACAAAGACAATAGAGACTTCAAATTTTTTTTTACGAATATTTATAGCCGGTAGGGGTTTATATCGGTGTTGGATCGCGACGACCTTTTTTTTCATGTGTGACCTGTTTTTGTTTCGTTATATTCGGTATTGTCATCCGATAATTATTGGGCCCAAGGGGCCTCCACTCCTTTGTTGCCCGAGGCCTCCACACATCTAAATCCGGCCCTGACTATATACACCATATTTTAATATATTAGATAAGTTTACATTTTAAGGTGTCTGTGCCTTTAGTGCCTGTCATGTTACCAATGTTTCCTATGTAGAGAGGAGTTGTCTGTAAAAAATCACTATCAGTGATAAGCCCGCCTTTGACCGCATATATATATATTTACCTAAAACATAAATAAAAACCTTTCTTTAGTTTACGTACCTACTTTCCTTATTTAAATTTCTTTTATAGTTTTCTTTAAGAATCAACCATGAATTCAATATTATCTTTTCCTTATCACAAAATGAGACAAAAACACTTTTACGCATATACTATATGACAACTGGTTCTAGTGAAATTGCATCAAACCAGTAAGTTTAGTTTTTGTCAAAGCCTTTACTGACCTACATTTCTTACAGAAAATTCTTAACATGTCGTTTAGGAATAATTAAGAAATTGAGTAAGTATTTAAGCTAATACTTAAAATACCATCGTTTAAAATACAGATTTTGATGACGACCGTTCTGGTGTAGTGGTGCGGGTAGTCGCCTCAACGCCGGCGGTTGCGGGTTCGATTCCCACTCGGGGCAGATATTTGTATTTGTGCAATTTTTTCAGGTTTTCCCCACCGTGTTTCGGAGAGCACGTAAAGTTGTCGATCTCGGTTGCTATCAGATACATCAGATAGCGACCGTTACTCATGGTAAGGAAATATCCGCCAACCCGCAGTGGAGCAGAGTGGTGGATTAAGCTCCAACCCTTCTTTCTATATGGAGAAGAGGCCTTCGCTCAGCAGTGGATTGTTTACAGGCTATTAGACTATAGTACAGTACAGTAAAATACAGATTTAGGACTAAATTAAAAAAAAAATTTCAACTTAAGGTAATTTTAAAAATGAAACGAACGAAAACAAATGAAACGAAATTTTATAGATATTACGGTAAAAAATTGTACAGTATGGTCTCCGATAAAATTAAAAGAATACACGACTTATATGTATATCTCATTGTATCTATATAAATGTTTTATTACTGTGTAATATTTTGTTGGAGACATAAAATAAAATAAATATAAACAAAAAAAAAAAAAAAAAGAAATTGTCATGCGACCGGACGATGCTATCAGAAATATAATACCTACGCTTACGAGTATATTAGTAAGAGTAAGTTCTAACGTTAAATGGGGAGAGACAGACATTTGTCCACATTATTTGTCCAAATTTGTGCAAATTAGGATTGCGTTACTTCGTGTTCCCACTACACCGGACCGGCGAAATCGCCGGGAACCGGATCCCGGAATGATAGTGTTCACATTACACCGGATCGGCAAAAACACATACCGGATCTGGTGTTTTCGTCGGAACCGGTTAAATGTGAACAGCTTCATATAAAATGTATGGCCACTAGCCTTTCCGGCAGTTTCTCCAATCCGGCGTCCACCGTAGTGGGAACGAGGCCTTATTTACAGTTAACGATGTCTGCAACAAAATAAGTATAGTATATATTTTTTGGCAACAGTATAAATATAAAAAAAATACGCACCTTAGACCTGTGAAATGTAGAGAAAGGTGTGATTATTCTTTAATTAATACAAAGGCTTTAAAACTTTCAATTTTTTTAATATAGTCATAATAATTTATTGACATAATATTATAAGTACAAATAGTTCTTTACCAAATAGAATTTACACGAAATTATAGAAATAAAATAAATAAAAAGAGGTTAACGTTGACATCTATACTAGTATATACTGTGTTATAGCAATCAGTTTTTGTGCCCCTTAAAAGTTATTTGTTTTTTACATAATTTATACAATATTAGTAAGATAAAATTATAATAAAATTCATAATATTTTCATTGAAAATTTACTAACTTTAAATACGTGATACAACATGTTTCTCATTATTTAAAATTTAATATTTATTGACGGAAAATAATTCATTGCAACCGTTGACTCTAGGTAAAAGTTTAATTCAGTAAAATGCTTCGATTAACTGATTTAACTTTTGACAGTTCTATTATAAAATCAAAAGAAAGCCGTACACAAAAATCACGCTTTCCCCAACTCTTTTCATATTGTTGTCTTTTTAAGTCTACGAGTAGAATGAAATGATTGAAATATAATCAATGGTACTGTTACTTGTAAAAACGAGCGTATAAAATCACATATATGAATTAGAGACTAAGGGCCTATTTAACCGGTTGCTGATAAAGTTATTTGACACAAAACGGTATCTATCAGATAAAATTTTATGATATATTTTTCGTTTTCACCATCGAACTTCACTTTAAATTATTTTACACAACTTGTGGATCTAAAAGTTGTAGTACGTTAGTAGCCCTGAGAGCCTGTTTTACCTTCTGTTAATAATACCTATCAGTAACTTTGTGCTTGTTTATAAGCAATCGTTAAAACAGGCCCTTAGTGTGTTAATGAATTGATTAAACGATAAGAGATTGCAAAACCTGTAATTAAGTGAACTTGACCATGTTCCGCTCTAAAAGTTATTTTGATTACGAATGAAGATTAAACAACCATGTCGTATTAACAAATCACATATGATTACAAAGAAGTACTTTCAATTGTAACGTTCGTCTTACTTCGACATTGTCACGGTGATTTTATTTTATTGAATGTAGTAAAAAAAAAAGTATATATATTTTTTATTTTTAAATTTAACGCATTTTTTAATATTGGTCGATAACAAACTTGTCTGTACGTATTAGTAGTTACAAAGATTTCTCTATTATTAGCCCTCTAAATTTATTTTACAGGTTCAAACGATAATCAGCAATGAAATTATAATTATTAATAATATTAAAATACCATTCATATTATTATTAATTATCGCAAGTTGTCTTAGTTTAAATAATTTACTTTACAGTTTAATAAAATTGGTCCACATTTTAGGTGATATAAATATTGTAATAGGGTTTAGATGCAGCGTAGGCATAAGCATAATTAGATTAGGTGAGGTCTAAACTCCAGTTCATATAATGTTGACTTGACTAAGACTTACGCCACACCACATTTTAGCAGAAAATCGGCATGATGTAGCTGGTAAAATTGTGTTTTGCCTGATGAATAAGCGAGCATTAGAAAATATTGAGCAAGGAAAAATAGGAAAAGAAGTCGAAAATCACTCACTACCTAGCCCATCCTTACTCTCCTTAATTTTTTTAGTTGGCAACGTATTCGATGAACCTCTGCTGCAGAAAATTACTTTGGTCAACTTTGATTAATTTAAACCAGGTGATCTGTTCGTTTTCCATAAAAATATGAGGTAAAGAAGGTCGGTAAGAACGAGGTACTTCTGGCAGTAAATGAACATGAAAACTACTGGACTAAACCAAACTGATTCCTTTTGTAAATGTCCCACTGCTGGACAAAGGACTCCTCTCCATATAGAAGAAGGGTTGGAGCTTAATCCATCACGCTGCTCTTATGCGGGTTGGCGGATAATATTCCCTAATATGTGTAATGATCGCTAACAGGTGTCTATGAATTTATGTATATAATTTTCTATTCTCTCCTATATTATAAATGTATTCCAATATTTTAATGTAAACAACTAAAACAGTGTCGTCAGTTTCTGTTGTAATGTCGTTACTTACATGTTTTTTTTTGTCTTTTGATTAAAAATATTTAAGTGTCGTCACAATATCAATGATCGGATTACGCGTAACATTGGTAAGTACACAAAATATCATCTTTTTATTGAAATAGACTATTAAAATGATTTATTAATCTATACTATAATTAATATTATAAAACTGAAGAGTTTGTTTATTTGTTTGTTTGAACGCGCGAACCTCAGGAACTACTGGTTCGAATTGAAAAATTATTTTTGTGTTGGATAGCCCATGTACCGAGAAAGGCTATATAACATCACGCTACGACCAATAGGGGCTGAGCAATAATAAGAAATGTTACAAAAACGGGAATAATAATCTTTTTTGAGAGCTTCTGTTGTCCTTTATTATGTTTCTTTGAGACATTTTTAAACTATAGTTCCACTTTTAAAGTAAATATAACATCACTCTTTTACTGAGAATTTTCGAAAGAAAAAAAAACTCAATAATACGTCGAACGACTCAGGAATCAAACTGGAGACCCTTTGCTCGGCAGTAACGGTTGCGACCACTCGACCAACGAGGCGGGTACCTGACACTTAACCTTAACCTTACCTAACAATTACTCTTAGAGTAATTGTTTAAAAATATTTAAGTACGTTTTACCCTCAAATTAACGCGGGTGAAACCGCGGGGCAAAGCTAGGATAATGTAAGTAAAGAGTTTGCTTGTTTCTTAAACACGCTAATCTACGGCGCGAATAAAAAAAAATTTACTCTCAGGTGGTCTGGTCTGCTTATCACGGTAGGTATATAAGTCAAGATAGTCACGGTGGCATGCGCCAGCGATCCCGTGGCGTCCTTGTACGACGTCGAGGGCACCGCTGTGTTTTAGTGGGTATTCTGACTTCGCAGTCAGAGAGTCCCACATACCCGTCACCTTCGGGCGGCGGGATACGTAAACGTTTTTCACAGCGTCAAAAAAACAAAAAAAAGGTATATAAGTCAAGATGCTCGTTCTCTTTTCGTAAAAGATGAAAAAAAAAAACCGCTGCCAGATCCGTTTAATTTACTATCAACCTTGTATTATGTACATTAGGGTGCGATGAGCAAATGAATTACTCAACGTCATGCAATCTTTTGTAAATACAAAAACAAAAGAAAAGTAAATAGTGCATATAACTTTTTTATAATCGTTTCAAGGTGATAAAATTTCGTTATATGACCTTCACGTCTTAGATGGTATGCTTTTCGAACTTTCTCCACGTGTACTTTCGATTTTAACATCAATTACTCTATTACTGGTTTATACGGATTAGATGCGAAAAGTTTATCAAATCGTTATTATTTCGAAATTGTGCTACTAATAAAAAGTAATCTTAAATTATTATAATGTTTTTAATAATAATTACTATTGTAAACACGCACGCATCTATGCGTACAATTATGTAAACATTTTATAGGTATAATATAATTAACTTGGCTTACTTAGGATATTTTTAATGACTAGACGTCCACTTGATTTCACTTGCTAAATTTTAATAGATATGTTACGATTTGACATTTCTGGATAGTGCTCTGCTGTTATCAATTGAAGTTTGATATAAATAAATAAATAAATAAATAAATATTAACCAACAATCACACCACGTTAACCTAGCCCCGTGCTAAGTTCGTAAGAACTTGTGTTACAGGTACTAGGAACGGAAATAAATTTAAGATATAAATACATATATACATAAATACACATTATATTATTTAATTGATATTTAATTTCGCTGACGCTTGATGACGAATCGATGTTTTGTTCTGATTCCGAATTATTTTTCATAGTTTTATTGATATCAAATAATTCAAATAATATTTTTTTTATACCTAATTATATATTTTTTTAATTATTCTATGAATATTCAAAAGTATCAACACTCGTTGGTTTGCAAAAAAATAGATAATGAATGGGCTCTATGAGTGTTTGGTTTATCAGTAGTCAGTTTATTTGGAATCTACTATACTCGTACTTCTAATACCTCCAAAAATAAGTTTCATGATAATCGGTTAAAACTACTTATAGTTTTCGCGTGAAAGCGTAACAAACAAACTTACTTTCGTATTTATAATATTAGTATGATATTTTAATTGTTTTTTTTTTTTAAAATAAAATTAAGAAGTTTTATGTGTGGTTATTACTAAACTGAACTGATTCAGCCTGTAAGCGACGCACGGCTGGGCAAAAACCTCTCTATAAAGGGGAAGGCTTGGAGCTTAATCCAAGACGCTGCCCCATCGGGTTGGCGGATAATTTCACTACCATGGGTAACGATCGTTATCAGGTGTCTGTGTTAACGACCGGGACCGACGGCTTTACGTACTTTTCGCGGCACGGTGAGAAGACCCACAAGGACATATACCTATACCAGAAACAAATTAATCTACAAACATAAATATCTGCTCCGAGCGGAAATCGAACACGCGACCGCCGACTTATTATTAAAAAATTGGATTTTAAGTTATTAATCAATTTACTCGTATAGCAATCTAATGTTAAAATTATTAATACAAATCCGAACACGAATTTATGAAATGCGTAAACGTATTTCGTAAACGATCGAACTTTTCGTATTTATTATTACGAAGTATAGAAATGTTATTTTGAGTCTTTTAATAAAATTAGCCTAAAGTTTGTTTGAAACTCTATTTTTGGATATTTTTTTTAAATTTGAAATCGCTGTCTTACGGCGATTTGCACGAAACCGTCGCTAATTTTCCGTTAGTTGCAATTAATCTTAAAAGTAGTTAGTTGTTAACTTAATCAGATGTACGTTTTGTTCAACAGATAATCACGATTCTTGTGATTAAATTAGTTTAATAAACACTTAAATTTTAATTTTTTTTCGTGCAACTCGGCGTTAATCAATTAAACTTTCGTTTTTTTTTTAGTTTTATTCGTTATAATTTTTTGTATTATAAAATTAAAGGAGTTTTATACGTGGTTATTGTTACAAAATAATAGGTTTAAAATTATTAATAAATTATTAATTTCGTTGTAATTGTGAAGATTCAGCTTCTTGCTGAATCTTCACCTGAGTTGTTTATAAATAAATAAATAGCCAATATATAAAAAACAATATATATATATATATATATATATATATATATATATATATATATATATCCATGATAGTAGTTATAGAACATCATTCCTATGAATCCCCTGTCCATCCATCTTTCTATCACAGGTCTGTATAATACTCATATATTATTATTTTTTTTACGAAATATAATATAATTGTGCGTTTTAACTATAAGTATAATAATATTATATTTGATACAATTGCAATGGTATGTAACCTTTATGTAGGAGTCGAACCAGTTTTGCCTGTTTTATTTTTATTAATTTATTGTAAAACTTCAAAAATAGAATTAGTTAAACGACGCGCGTGATAAAGCGTGATGCGTTTCGACATGACTTTGAGTTCTTGCAAGATTTTGGTTGTTTATTGTAAAGCACACACGCACATTTCCATTTCTCACCTTCAAGGGCGTTACTTCTATGAAGGTTCAAGACTATTTCCATCAAATATAATTCTAATACGTAATTTTATCTGTCGAAGGCCTTAGCATATGGTAGAATGTTCTCAGCAATGCAACAGAGAAAGGATATGGCGTTCCGCTTGCCGTGTCGAAATCAACGATCGTTGACTCGCGCGTTCAATACCGTATTTTATTAAACAACTAGCAATTTAACTACCGTTTCGTTTAGTTACTGTGATTTAGATCTTAACGGATTTAACTATTTTTGTCAATCGATTTTTATTAGTTTACGATTCGATTATAAGTTTTTTTTATCGCTGTTCGCTGTTGAGATTCGTTTTAGTTCTTTATCATTGATTTCGAAGTGATATTTTTTTTGACGTGGTAACGTCTTGTTAATCAATGAACGCCGGCTGCACGCACGTTAAAACATGACTCATTGTCACGTTCCGCAAGCAAGAGCGCGGAACAAGCGGTAGAGAGGCACGATTGGCCTAAGCGTTCGGCTTGTGATGCATCTATCTCTCGTGTACTCCATTGGCAGGTGCATCCGAGTAGAAGAGAAAAAATATTTGAATTAACGAGTGCAAATAAATGTTAATTTATCGAAAAAATTGTAACTTTCAATTAACTTCTTTGTATTATACAAAATAATGATAATTCAGTGATAAAAATCAATTCAATTCATAAAAGTATGCAATTTTCATCAGTTGATTCAGTTTTTTTTATGACGTTATCACGTAAAATTATCGTCCGTAAACCGACTTTACAGAAAACCGAATTTTTTATCAATTTTATTTTATTGTGATTCTGTTTAATAAATTTATTTAAATACGTGTATGTTCAATATTATAAATAATCAAAATTAATAGAATTATGTAATTTTATTATAGATAAAAATATTTTTATTTTATTTTTCATTTCAGTAATTATTTTTAATAATTTGCAACTCGATGATAGCTTGCATGTCAAGGTGTATAATATATTATTACATATATTTATTCCTACAAAATTCTCGTGCTCCTAAAAAAAATATTATTATAATTATTTATAAAAAATAATAATAATTAATTATTATTACAATAATGTGTCCATTAGATCCAAAAATTGTCGCCGAAACACAGTCTTAAAGAACCATATACATTTATCAATGCTTACAGATTAAATTTAAAATTATGTCAATTAAATTTAAAATAGGTCATTGTACTATTGTAATTAGAATGTCTTATTAATGTTCTTTCAAGTTGTTACTATTCGGCCTTGTTCTAGTATTGCTATTGTACAATATTTTCTTTTTTTTTTCTTTTTTTACGTCTGTGTACGCTGACGTTCTGTTATATGGTCATGAGAAATCGAACACTCTTTGATAGTACGTTTTTACAATAAAGTTGAAGAGATTTCTCTATTTTTTTTTAAACATAATGAGCCCTACTTGTTTTCAAGTTTAGGCTTAAAGCACAAAACAAGCTGTTTTTATTTTATTTTAACGTTAACATTTGTTGTATAAATTATTGATATAATACCTATATAATTAAAAAAAAGCGAATATTTTAATTTTTGATGTAAAGTAATTTAGCTTTCTTAAGTTTTTTACACAAAATCTTAAAATTTTAAATGTTAAAATAATAAGAATATTTTTTTAAACATTATCACTACCTAAATTTAATTAGTGGTTCTATTTTAAGATATATGTAAATTAAATTATTATACGGGTAAATATAATTAAAAAATCAGAAAAAATAATGTCATCATTACTAGTTCAGAATCATTACGATCCGTGAGTCATTAGCAGCCATTCGTCATTTACTGGCTTAGCACAGTATAACTAATAAGTGTGTTCAGCGAAGACCTTTTATTATAAAGGTAAAGGATATAAAACTTAACGATTATTCATTGCGGATTTATGCGTATGTGCATCTGAGTATTTCGGCTAATAGTTTTGTAATAATTAATGTAAATAAATAATAATTAAAACCAAAAAGTCGTCATTAAATGTAGTTAAAAGGCCGCCTTAATTTGTATCTAGTGTTACGCTCCTTTTATAAGTATTTATGTAGTAACTTAATTTTTCTGTGCAATAAACATTATTACAATAAATGCTTCACACTCAACGGCCCCCAATAGAGTGAGAATCTTGTGTCGGGGTTGTAGAAATACATACCGTACAAACACAAACGTTCAGACCGTGACAACCAACTGTATTGTACTGTATCAGCCTGTAAGCAACCCACTGCTTAGCGAAGGCCTCTACTCCATATAGAAGACGGGTTGGAGCTTAATCCACCACGCTGCTCCACTGCGGGTTGGCGGATAATTTCCGTACCATGAGTAACGACCGTTATCAGGTGTTTATGTTAACAAACGTGACCGACGACTTTACGTGCTCTCTGAGGTACGGTTGGGAGACCCACAAGGACATACACCGGAAACAAATATTTTTATAAATACAAATATCTGTCCCGAGCGGAATTGAACCCGGGACCGCCGGCGCGCGGCGTTGAGGCGACTACTTGCACCACTAAACTAGAACGGTCGTCACAACAACTATACAGTTGTACAAGCCATATGGCCTTTACAAGCATTTTTCACGAGAAGTCGAAATTACGACTGTTAGCGAAGCAGTAAATGTAATCAAACTTTAGGCTTAGATGATCTTGCTTTACCGAGTCAAGACGCACTGTAATTAACTAAACCTTGGAACCTTTTATTCATTCTTAGTAATAATTTCTATTATTATAATACAAATACGATTCTGTATAAATTATATTGCACCGGACGAAGCCTTTTCCTCCAAATAGCCTCGTAACAAATATCCGGACTCATTCATAAAAATACGTAAATCGAGTTTTATTGCTTAAAACAATGATATCCATTATCGATTAATTAAACAATTACCGGTAGTTTAGAACACTGTTCTAGAATACTGGCATATAATAAATATTATTAATTAAAATAAAAAAGTAGGCTGCACATCAGAAATTACTTTTGTGATCAACATTGGTTGAAAAAATAATTTGTGTTCAAAATAATGTAATTTCATAAAATACTAATTTTATTTATACTAATAATAATTTATAATAAAAGCAAATACCTCACAAAGTCGTAATACTTGTTCATTGAATAGATCAAAAAATTATTTGCAATAGATTAACCGCTAGCATACCTACGCCCTAAGCTTGCGCAAGTCGAGCCTGCGCATGTTATCTGGGTGCGCTATGAAAGGTCCTAATAGGTTCAAAACGTGTTAAATACTTTAGCTACGGATATTTCCTAACTGTCATAATATATATAAGTTTACATTGACACATTTTGTTTGTATGATCTTATATATATAACTAGCTGTGCCCCGCGGTTTCACCCGCGTTAATTTGATGGATAAACGTACTAAAATATTTTTAAACAATTACTCTAAGAGTAGGTACCCGCCTCGTTGGTCGAGTGGTCGCAAGCGTTACTGCCAATCAATGGGTCTGGGGTTTGATTCCGGGGTCGTTCAACGTATTATTGACTTTTTTTTATTTTTCGAAAATTCTCAGTAAAAGAGTAATGTTATATTTACTTTAAAAGTGGAACTATAGTTAAAAAATGTCTCGAGAAGAGAAATAATAAAGGACGCAACGGAAGCTCTCAAAAAAGATTATTTTTTACGTTTTTGTAACATTGTTATTATTTCTCAGCCCTTATTGGTCGTAGTGTGATGTTATATAGCCTATAGCCTTCCTCGGTAAATGGGTTATGCAAAACAAAAATATTTTTTCAATTCGAACCAGTAGTTCCTGAGATTAGCGCGTACAAACAAACTCTTCAGTTTTATAATATTATAGTATAGATAATTATGATGTCATTGGGTGTAAATCTAGTCTCTAAATAGTGTCCAATAGTCGATATTCCTGTCTGTTCATATCTTTCTTTACTTTTAAACCACTCAACACATTTCATTATCGGTTTCACTATTTTAAAAAAGGTTTTTTATTTCTAAAATTTGTTATAGTTAGTTTTTCAATAATTCCGTAAAAAACATTATTTTTTTTGGAATTAAGTCTTCTAAAAATCGATTTTCAACCACTGGTTGATGTTAGGACACAAGAAATGATATCAGAATGTTTCTGGCTGAAAAAGCAGTGATTTTTGGCACGTAAACTATTTTAAATAGGAAGAAATAGTAAAAAAGTGTTGATTAGGTTATAATTATATACATCTAGGTAGGACTTATCACATTTTCATATTGACAATATGAGGCGTTTAACGACGACGATAAAAATCCAATGAAGCCAAATAAGGAATCAAATTTTACGAATTTAAAACTAATAAATAAATAAAAAAGTAGTTTATTAATTTTACCTTACATCATGTAATAAGATTAATAGACTGGAGCCTTCTTTTAAAAATAGTAAGCCTACCTCTCTGCGAGAAGATAGAGAGAATAAGAGCAGATTTAAATTTTCCCGCTTAAACAGGTAAACTAACAGGTCGCTAATTAAAGAAACAGTAATGGAGTACTTACAAGCTGTAACGTTGTTAGATGTTTTTTCCACCATAAGTACTTCTGGTACTGCGGTCCCATGGCTGCCATCATGTAATAGCTGTACATGATCACGTGGACGAGGTTGTTGATGATGTTCGAGAAGGTTCCATGACCACCTTAACAAAATCACTAAGTGTAATGATAAATCGTAATTTGATAGATTTTAGTTGAAGAATGTATGTTTAATACTTATTGAGTTTTAAACACATCACTACGTATTATAAAATAAAGTCTTCTGTCTGTCTGTATGTCTGTTCGCGATAATCTCAAAAACGGCTGTACGGATTTTCATGCAGTTTTCACCAATAGATAGAGTGATTCATGAGGAAGGTTTTGGTACATATATGTACATACCCTGAGCGCAGCCGGAGCGGGCTTCTAGTACTTATAAAGCCCGAGTTACAATAAAGTATTTTAATTAATAAACCAATAAGCTAAATAACGTAGAATATTAGGCTAATGGCAATGACTAGACAGTTTATCGGTAGCTGAATTCTCTATTATTTAGTTTCCGTTTATCTCTCTAGTTAAACTACACATCGTCTTAATTTAGGTACTCTCATACTAATTTTTTTGTGTTTTTTTTTCATTAGATTGCTGCCCTAAACTAAAGTGTATTTAAACATTCTAATAAAATAGTGCATATATAACCTATTTAAAGTTTATTATTCTGTTAAATTTATATCATAATTCAGGAGTCAGCATCTTATGAACTAATTATCATGTGTATTAAGATGTACTCGTATTTTACAAGATCATTGTGTTAAAAATGGACGCGCTTTAAATACGATTGAATTCTGAATTTTCAAAATAATATTTTGCAAAATATCTAATATTTTTTCTACTACTTACCAGCGATAAATTTGACTAAAAGCCAAGCCTCGAATGGTGTTAAGGAGTGGTGGTAAAGATGTAGCCACGTGATCTGACTCTTCTTCTTTCTCATAACGAAGAATATCGTGTCTGCGAATTCTGATAGCTTCGAGAAGTAGTATACCCAGCATAAATGAAGCATCTGGAATAAAATATTAATTATTCAGATTTGACCAATAAACTAAACTGGACCAATAATAATGTTGATATAAATATATGGTTTAGGAATTATAATGATTGAGAATAAGGTTGTAAATTTAGAATTTTTTCAGAATTTTTTTTATATACTCGTATTATTATAGTATTTACAAGTATTTTTTTTTATATTTTCAAATGTCTAAAACAAAGCATTTTAGCAAGGAAGCAAAGGAATTGTAATCAGTGATATATTTGATTATTTTAGTTGTTTAAAACTATATACATATATAACGACGACAGATGATCGAGCTGGTTTACTTTCGGTTTTTATGTCGGTACAGAAAATCGAAATTGCAATTGAGGTTGTACTACTAGAATAATATATTTTTGCCATAATACCACGTGGAAATTATCTCTACTATACGAATAATCTGTCATATTTATTAACTTAATTGTTGTACTAAAACAACTATGATATCACAATTTCTATTTAAAATGAAATCAATACGTCACAGATATAAATCGTCGTCTGGTCATTTTAAAAACAAACGAACTATTATAGTAAAATTATTTATAATTTTCCTCTAACCTCTAAGCGAAATCGTGTATACGTTCAAAAACCATATACATCGTTAAATAATGATCAAGGTATTTCCTTCAGTAATCAGACAGACGGTAATTTCACTTTTAACGGAGATGACGCAAACAATTACTCCGTTAACCGACTTTCACTCTTACGTCACGAGTTCATGGCAACTAAAGGTTGCGGTCAATGAAACTGTGAAACTGTTAATCGAATAACACACGCTGTACAGGTTTAAGTGTATGTATGTGTGTGTATTGTTTTTTATAATATATGGTTATATTTGTGAAGATTATTAGAAATGAATATTACTATATTTTGTAATTATGGATTATATTGATTACATGAGCATGATTCAACTCAAAAACTCAAAATTTATTTTATTCAAGTGGATTTTTAAGCTCTTTTGGATCGTAATTAACAAACAAGAAATTCAATAATTACTCTTTTAAAGAAGCCATTTAATTTTACATGTTTTATGTACTTTTACGTGTTTCAATATTTGTTCAATGAATATCTTTAATACAGCCTGTGATTTTTTAGGTTGGCATAAGAAAAATTTGATTTGGATTTGATTGTACGTGGTAAATCTTGCCATAAAAAATAACACACTAACGCTATGAAGACGAAAACATGGACTTACAAGGTTATTTTTTCTTCTTGTATTTATACAATTTTTGTCACTATTATTGCCAAAACAATTACTATTTTGTAACCGGCCGGCTGGTCTAGTGGTCAGGCAACTGGACACTTTACGCAGCGGTCGCGGGTTCGAATCCCGCCAGGTGCAGATAATCTGTATGACGAATATAGATGTCTGCACCGGGTCATGGATGTGTATTTATGTATATATGTATTTATATCTTAAATTTATTTCCGTTCCTAGTACCTGTAACACAAGTTCTTACGAACTTACCACGGGGCTAGGTAACGTGGTGTGATTTTTGGTTAATATTTATTATTATTATTATTAAATATACAAAATATTAGAGTATTTTATACGAATATATTGTCACGCGTGTTTGTTTTAAAGCAAGTATTTTTTAATAAATTCCGAAGAAAGTCACAACAAAGTTTGACTGTAATAGCTTCTTTTCCGATTATGAGTAATGTTTTAATATATTGTAAGACACGATATGAAATTAAGTACACTATACGCTTTTGTTCGTTGTGTAAAGGTGGGGAGCTCGGGGTGTTTAAGAAAACAAGTGTATCGTTACACGTCCAGTTTATTAATGCATTTTATTAACTATGTCGCCTCATTATAAGGTATTAGAAATACTGAGAGGTAATATAATATATATTCTTACGTACACATATTTAATGCATACATTACACGCCCATCGGCTAGAAAATAAAATAAAATAAAATAAACTTTTATTTTATTTTACTAGTACAATCCAAAAAAAAAAATAATAATATATATACTTAATTAAAAAAAATAAGTTTCACAGTTATAGGTTAGGTATAATTATGTTTAATTACACATTACATTAGTTTCATGTTATAATTTCTATTATAGCTAATACAATTATTTGTTATAAATTTTTTATATAAGGTCTACTCCTATTCTTATGTATTAACATTTCTTTGCCTTTATAATCTATTTTTAGATTAGGTTCACAATCTTCAATAACTCTAAACGGACCTATGTATAGAGGATCGAGTTTCTTTACAACATTGTTTCTAAGCAGTATCAGGTCACCAACATTATATGTAATTGGATTTGTATAACAATCATATTTAATTTTTCTTATCTCTTTGCTTTTAATTAAATTTTTCCTTGCGTCATATTGCGATTTTTGTAGTCTATATTTTAATTGTTTTGGATAATCGTAATGATTGTATAACGGATCTATTTCTATAGTTAAATTGCTGGGTAAATTACACGGCTTTCCAAAGACGAGTTCATACGGTGAATATTTTGTTTCGGAATGTACGGTTGTATTGAATGCGAAGCACCAATAAGGTAACCAATTACTCCAATTTTCTGGTTCATTTTCAGTTTGAATTCGTAAGTATGACATTAAATTTTTATGAGTATTTTCTAAACTACCTATTGATTGATGATGGTACGCTGTAGACGTTATTTGCTTAACTTTAAGAATTTCGCAGACTTCTCGCATGACTGTGGAAACAAACTCGGTACCTCGATCGGATATAATGTGTCGCGGCACTCCGTACCGTAGGATAAAATTATTAACAAACGCTGACGCTACTGAAACCGTATCTTTATTCTGAAGAGGATAAGCCTCAACATACTTACTTAAATCACACTGTAGTGTGAGTATATATGAATAATTATCGCTATCCTTACTTAAGGGCCCTACTATATCTAAATAAATCCTATCAAAAGCGGAATATCCGGTGTCGGTTATAACCATGGGTTCTTTTATATGTTTAAAGTGTTTCTGTCGTAAACACTTGTCACAACGATTAACGAATTCAGCAACATCTTTTTCTAGACCTGGCCAAAAATATCGTCGCTTTATATTATTTATCATGCGTCTTATGCCGGCGTGTCCGCTTGTCGGCAACATATGATAATCGTTTAGTATTACGCGTTGAGTATCGCGATCAAATATCCTTTTGACACCATTTAATATATAAAATCGTGGTCCGGACCATTTTTGTGTGTCATTTATTATACTAATTAAATCATTTATCTCTTTACGATTGCAATCATTTTTTATTATAAACACATTATTTATTTTTAATTGATTACACATATTACATAGTTTCCTCACAAAGGCATCTCGTGCACAATATGATCGGAAAAAAGGTGTAATATAAATTATTTGTTTTTGTGAGTTATATGCAAATAAATTAGACTTTTCCTGGGCACTATACTCTATTTTATTCCATTCTTCGACATTCACAAACCTCATCTCGACACAATCCTCTGGTTTTTTAAGTGTTCCCACAACATTTGGTTGATCAGGCCAATTATTTGTGGTACTTTCATCGACCATAGGGCTGTCACTTTTATTGCTAATACTGTCTTTTTCCAACCTCTTTCTTTGCGCTCTAGTTAATACACACATCACCTTTTCATTCATCTCTTTCAAATCCTCACTTGATAATCGGATGCGTGACAAGGCATCTGCAGCTGCATTGTCCGCTCCTTTTACGTATTCGATAGTATAATTATATTCCTCTAATAGTAGCCTAAACTTAGTCAAACGACTTGAAGGATTCGTCATGTTAAAAAGATAAATTAAAGGTTTATGATCGGTTCTTATTATAAACTTGCGACCATAAAGGTAAGGTCTAAAATATTTAATGGACCATACTATAGCAAGGAGCTCTTTTTCTATGGTCGGATATCGAATTTCCGCTTTATTTAAATTCCGACTAGCGAATGCTACTGGTTTATTATCGCTGTTACTTAACACCGATCCGATTGCAAAGCCAGAAGCATCGGTTTGTAAAATGAATGTATTTTCAATATCAAAGTTCGGGTATTGTAGGATTGGTGGAGATATAAGTGCGTTTTTAAGCGAAGAAAATGACTTTTGACATTCTGATGTCCATTTAAATTCTACATTTTTACGACATAGCTTATTGAGTGGCAACGCTTTTTCGGCGAAATTTGGGATAAATTTTCTATAAAAATTAGTGAATGCAACAAATCTTTTTGTTTCATCAGCGTTTTTCGGTATAGGATAATTTTGTACAACTTTTGTTTTCTCCGGGTCCGGTTTTATACCTTCCGTTGAAATTACATGTCCTAAAAATTGCATTTCTTTCCTCAAAAAATCGCATTTAATTGGGTTTAATTTTAAATTAGTTTTTCGAAGTCTTGTTAAAATACTTATTAAATTTTTATTATGCATGTCTAAATTTCTTCCAAAACAAATCAAATTATCTAAATATATAAACAATTTATCATAAGTTAAACCCGACATAGCAATTGTCATTAATCTTGAGAAAGAACTTGGACTAATTTTTAATCCCATCGGTAGGCGCGTCATTTGATACTGCCCGGACGGTGTCGTGAAGGCTGTGTACTTACGACATTCGGGACTTAAATTAGCTTGATAATATGCTTGTGACAAATCTAATTGAGTAAAATACATGGCACCTGACAGGGAATCTAAAATATCGGTTATGTTCGGCAATGGGAATTTATCATCTAAGATCCTATCGTTAAGTTTGCGAAAATCGATTACTAATCTCCATTTTTTAGATTCGTTATTAGAGTCATTACATTTTTTAGGCACTAATAAAATTGGACTGGACCACTCACTTTTTGCTGGTTCAATAATATTATCTGAAAGCATTTTTTGAATTTGTTTTTCAATTTCCGCACGCTGCGCGAATGGCAAGCGATATTGTTTTACATATACGGGGTCCGCATTTGGTTTTAATTGTATAGTTTGATCGTATAAATTAGCCGTAGTTAATTTATCGTTAGGTAAATGAAAAACGTCCGAAAATTTTGCGCATATGTTTTCAATAGAGACACGTTCTTCGTTATTTAAATGATTTAAATTAAGAGAAGTTAATAATTGACGCACTCTATCTCCATCAATACTACTGGACTCAAAATTGCAAAAATCGTACTCAGTTAATTTGTGTACTTCCGGTCGGAAGTAACTAAGACTCACTTCCGTTTCGCGAGTGTTTAATATTAAGATTTTAATTTTATTATTTTTAGGTTTACATATACTACCAGCCATGAAAACACCTTGACATAGCTCTGTCGGTATTACTACACACTCATCCTTAGTAATACTATCAACAAGAAAAATTTTTTCGCATCTCGGTGGAATTGTTAAAAAATTTGTTTTACCTAAAGATCCACTAATCATAGGAATTGTTATACGATTATTTCTAAAATTATTAAATGATAAGGTATTTTTCTCAAAATCTAAAATAGCACCGTATTTTTGTAATAAATCTCTACCTATTATTCCTTGTTGCACACATGGTAGGTAATCGATAATATAAAACTTATGTTCGAATTCCTGACCATTTATGTTAAGCATTACATAAGCATATCCAATTGATTGGACTTTGCCCCCTATACCATTAATGCATATGTGTTGTTTATACAGTGGAACATTCCATTTCTGCACCGTTTCCAATTTCAACGCCGACAAAGATGCTCCTGTATCAACTAGAAAACTATATTTAATATCTTTAAAAAACAATTCAACTGAACTACTATTATCACAAGCTAAAATATAATTATTATCGAAAAAACTGAGTCTGGTCATTGATTGTTGGTTTCGATATATGATGTAAACTCGAACTCGGTGTTTGGTTCGATGACGTCTCGGAGTCACCTATATTCCCATCACTATACATGAGTCGTAATTTATGATTATTAGCACGGTTAAATGTGCGGTTTCTTCCGCCACCTTTGTTAGGCATTTGTGTAAAAGTATTGCCCCCACGCGATTGGTTCGAGTTTCGACCTCTCATTTGATTAACAGATAAATTCGCCTGATTATTACTCCGTAAAAATTGTACATTACGATTAGACGTTTGCCTAGTAAAGTGACCCCTATTTTGAGTTCGGGAATTTTTAAAATTTGTTCGTCCGCGTTGTGTAAAATATATAGCAGATTCCGAATTTTGGCGACTACATGACGGTTCCTCGTCCTTCGCCGCACGTATAACGTCTTTAAGGGTCGAATAATTACGAGCTGATAATATAGTGCTCAACTTGGGATTTCGCAAGCCATCGGTAAAGCTTTTAATAGCGATCTTTTCATTTATAGGTTGTAATATTTTATATGCGTCCTTATTACCATCGGCTTCCGAAATCGTCAAGTTGACAAACAACTCTTCGATTTTTCTTCCGTAATTTTCTATAGAAGCACCATTTTGTTTTATTGATACTAGCTCGTTATGGATAGAAGTACTTGACTTCTTTGTTAATAAATGATTTTGCATATCCCGGATTAGTGACTCACAACTGTCATACGAACTAGATAATCGTAATTTAGCGCTCTCGTTTAGTCGAGTCTTAAGAACAAATTTTATAAGCATACTTTGACCTTCAGAATTAAGTGAAGAGCTATACAACTCTACAGCATCAATAAGGCTCTTGGTGATGGTCTCATCACCAGTCATAACCGGAATCATCGACACAGCAATTTTAAAATCGAACGCGGCCATGGTGGCGTCACCTTCAAGACTCGCGACAGTACACTCAGAAACGTAACTTTTCGAACAAAAAATTTCTATCTGTATATATGTTTCTTTAATTAAATCGCAAAATGACTGCAAGTCTAATAATACTTTACCACTTAATTGTTTCTTTTGTATTTGTTCCGAAATTAATAACATACACTCATCAAACCGATTACGTAATTGATTAGCCTCACACAACTTTTGTTCTAATATAATCTTAGTTCTCCTAGGATAGCTTAACTTTACTAAATTATCTTTAATATTCTTAAGTTTTACATAAATGTCTTTTATTTCATTAGCCATCAAAACATTTTAATATTTATATATAATATACCTACGTTACATTAAAAGAAAAAATGTAAGTCTAAAGCTAACATTATTATAACATTATTATTAAAAAAAAAATGTATATATATTATTATTACTTTATGGCTACAAATCTATTTATTAAGAAAAAAAAATGTATATATCTAGATATTAAACAAAACAAAATAATAATAAGTCCATAATTATACTCTCATCGTGAGTAATTTGCACTGTACGCAAGTAATATAACACGTGAATCACTTGGATAGTTATTAGAAAAATATACATATTCTTACCGATCACTGCACATTTACAAATCACTTTTTCCATTATTTTGTATCATTTCTGGGCGATGCTGGCACTCGTAGCAGACACGAGCCTCCCGGGTCGGACGCCGGATTGAACGCCTCAATGACTGCGACAATATCTCATTGTGGATCCATCTATGATGGCATCTTCTGTATAGCAGGAACAGCCCACAAAGTCCCGCAATCGCTAGCATAGTGCAAATGAGCACCAGGACAATGCTGATGTTTGATAGGTGATATGCCTGAGAGACAGAGCCAACGGCATTCTGGTTCACGAAAACCTCTTCATTTTTCACATTAGACCGGCACATTTTTAGTGTTTCATAATTATAATTAATATTTATAATAACTGAGACGTTCGACCGAACTCCGGCAGCACGCCTTGTATGGCAGGGTCGCCATGTAAAGGTGGGGAGCTCGGGGTGTTTAAGAAAACAAGTGTATCGTTACACGTCCAGTTTATTAATGCATTTTATTAACTATGTCGCCTCATTATAAGGTATTAGAAATACTGAGAGGTAATATAATATATATTCTTACGTACACATATTTAATGCATACATTACAGTTGTCACCTGGAATATGCTTCTCAGGTCCGGAACCCAAATTATCAAGTATATATAGATCGCTTGGAAAGTATTCAAAGAAAGTTTTTGAAATATATACAATATAGATCTAAATGTTATTCCCCAACGTATATTAGTGGCTGTTATAAGTTTCACTTGTTGCCACTATATATTCGCAGAAAGATTGCTGATATATTCTATCTCTTTAAAATGTTCAATGTGTTACCAAAAACACCCGATCTAGTGCGTAAATTTGGACTCCGTACTCCTTCTGTTTATTTTAGAAGATTTGACCTTTTAGACATTCCTGAAGCAAAGACCACTTACAGGCAGAACTCGTTCGTAATATGGGCGGCCAGCACTTTTAATATGACATGCCGGGAGGTTGACATCGATCTCTTTAATACCACCATCCGTAAATTAAAGAAAATTTTAAGTAAAAAGCCTTAGTGAACCTATCTAATTTTCTTATTTTATTATTATTATTATTTCGCCTATTATAATTGGTAAAATTTTAACTTCACATTTAATCTTTCATGTTTTGTCTGTTTAACAAAGCTATACACGTATTTTACGAATTTGATTGTTATCTGTGAAAACTTGTAATTGGCCTTATTTTAACTATGTTTTCAGATATAAAACTATCTAGCTGTAAGTTTTCTGTAGTAAAAAATATAATAAAAAATAAACATAAATGAATAAATACTGTTCAATATAAGTTAATTGGTTGACTTTTTGTCCGTTATATACGCATGTAGATATACGCATTTCCTACTTATATGAGTACCTACATATTTTATAAACCGACTTCATTTCTTTGCTTGAATTAGATTTAGAATACGATAAAACATTTTGTTTTATAAATTTAAATTTTTTATTTCTAATCAAATTGATGTATATTTTTGTTTTCATTTATTTATTGTTTAGCTGTGATGAAATAATTTTTTTATTAAGTAATTTTCCAAAACTCCCAACAAAACTCGACCAAGCTCGGACGGATGGTTTCGTAGAATATTTTACACTATATTTTAATTTAACTAAATATGGGTATTTTGTTTAATTCTTAACTTTATTTAATATTCATTTGTTATTATATAGCGGCCATAGTTATAGATATTCTGTAAAAAAATCAAGTATATATCAATTACAGTTTGTTGTTAAAAATATTTAGATTTTTTTAATAAAATAATTTTTGATTTAGTGAGTATAAAAGGTATTCAACAAAGTAATGAATTTAAACATTTTTTCATTACCATGTAACATTAACCCTGAAGCCGATATTTGCGAATTGCAGTCCATTTCCGACCACGCCCGTGAAGAAATTGTAATTTCTCTTTTGTTTCTTACGCGAAAATAAATAACGTTTCGAAAGTGTGCAAGCGCAATGCCTTCGGGTGAACTTGACCGACATGTACAGAGTTGGAAACGATTAGACATACCTGTTAAAGTCTATTTATTTTGGTAAAATTTTTATGCGTATTATTAAAGTGTTTATTGCTGTTATAACTTTTCACGCTTTCTTGATCTGGTAAAAAGTAGTTGTTGTGTAGATTTATTAGTGCAATTTATAAATTTGTAAAAAAATTATAACCTGTTAATTGTACATTCGTTGATCATAAAAAAAATATTCCCTGCTTTTACATCAAATTTGATGTTTAATTATTTCGGAATTATTTTTGCAAATAATTAAAATATTGAGATTTTTGTAAATTGTATTTTGCAATTATAATGAAAAAATAATGAAACATAATGTACATTTTAGCTGATTTCTTCTAATGCTGAGAAATAAATCAAAATTAATATATACTCGTATACATGACTATGACAAGCATTAGTGTCTATTCTACTATTTCTATCGTGTTCTAATATCCGATCATCTGTTTGTCAATTTGATACGACTAAACCGACATCTGATAAAATTGTACCAAAGATGCCATGCCAAGACTGATATTTGTCGATGGCCTTCTTGAACTTGTTCAGGACTATGTTTACCTAGACCACACAATCCAACTAGGCTGTAACAACTTCGAGAAGAAAGCCGATCCAGTTAGGTTGGGCGGCATTTGGTAGTATTCGAGTCTTCGATTCGAAGATTCTGCAATATTTAAAGACTTCGAGAGTCTTCGAGCCTACCTATGTTGACATATAGCGCCGAGACGTGGACACCGACGACGGGAATAGTACATAAATTTAAAGTCACTCAACGTGCTATGGAACGGGATAAGCTTGGAGTCTCTCTCAAGGATAAAATCAGGAATGAGATTATCTGCGAGAGTACCAAAGTAACCGAAATAAACCCGTAGGATCAGTAAATTGAAGTGGTAGTGGTTGTCACATGACCCTTGGCATCCTTCGGCCCGCTGGACCAACGACTTACGCAGTCACCGGCGGAGGTTGGATGAGTATTGCGGAAAACCGTAATATTTGGCGCGAACTTGGGGAGGCCTATTTCCAGCAATGGAATGCGATAAGCTAAAGCGAAGTGAAAGAGTCGTAAGTTAGGATATAAAACTTGTAACTTACTAGAATACATGATAGTTACTAAGCAGCATGCGAAAAAATTGGCACGGAAAGCAGGGACACTGCTAACAGCGCCTACGGGCCATGCAACATGATTGACATGAATCTTTAAATTTATGACTCTACGCGGACATTATTTGTAATTGTAACGAATATTGCTGTGTATTTTCAAACAGTATATATGTATTTAGTAATATATATTTAACAAATATATTATTAGGAACTCACTAACATTTATAACAATATTGCTATCAATGATATATTAGAACTACTAAATAATTGATATAATTATATCATTATTGTACATACAAATTAAAATATAATTAAGATAAAAGCTTGAAGTTTAAAAATTATAGTTTATGTGTATACAAACTGAATGTCTCTAAAAAGTGATATCACTAATTACGTGGGATATTTAGGGGAGGGAGGGGTCGAGCGAAACCTCACTCAATCTCTAGCGAAGGAGAGGTAGGTGGTCTCGGCAAATATCACGTAATTTTTTTTCGCAAGAACAAGTGTAAAATTGCGAGAAATCTGGATAAAATTAAGTAAAAGAGATTAGGGAATAGAGGAGGGGGTCGAGCGAAATCTCACGACATCTTACCAAGGGGAGAGGGGGTCGAAAAATCGCCAAAATTGTCTCACGTGATTAATAGATGCCCTCTAACGGACTATCATTGAAAAATGTGTCAATTCTATTCGTTACAATATCTACAAATAGTTACCGGCCCGCGACAACCGGTATCGTCTGGCACTTTCTATGACTAATGAGCTTCTCGTTGACCGTGTAATCTTAAATTCTTTTCATATGTAATAATATAATTAGACAATATTTTTTATGAACAATATTATTGATTGAAGCACCGATCATCAATCTCCTTCGTGTATTCTTAATTATACGAGACATTGGCAAAATCATCTGTGCTATTCCTGTACCAATGAAGCCATCAAACTAAAATGTATGAATGAATTATTGAATGAATGAAGCTTGTATATTTGTTATACTATGCTGATTGATATTTTCGATATAAATGCACATGATCAGATGATATTTAATATCAATACTCTTACATACTAAAGGTATATTTAGAAATACAATAAAATACACTTTTTATACACCAGTATAGAAATATTACATAAAAAAATGAATATAATAAACTAAAGTATCCCGAAATTATTGATTATTGGACTTGTTTTAAAATTCGTCTTAAGACATATATCCAATAATTCGAGGTGGAGGTAGAGAAACAGTGTAACTTAAGCTACGATCTTGCCTACAATCTCTTACTAGGAGAAATAGCGTTTTAGCCGCAAATCCACAGACAGAATTGTTATGAACAGTATATAGACGTATTAAGTTTTTTATGCACATATCGTTATTGTTTCAAATTAAAGATTATATTAATAATATATTTACCCGTCTTGCTTTTTCACTGTCGCTATAATCAACTGGTTGACAGGAGAGGCTGTAGTCCGCCCACCACCCCGACATTAAGTGCTGTAAAGAAAAAATGTTCTTACAAACTTTATATGTACAACGAGTTACGCATGCGGTGTCTGTATAAATTCTTCGATTATAACTAAATAAAAACTAAAACTTAATATTATTATTATATTTTTAATATAAAAGTAAAAATCTACAAACCCAAGTTAATATTATTATTATTATCTCTTACGGCAACTAAAATGTACAAAAGAATGAAGAGGAGGATTTATGATAGGATGCTTTTAATGTAGACTTAGTACTTTAGCAGTAACGGGTGTTCAAATAAATAGGCTTAACGAGATACAGACATCTTCGAAGACAACATAAAGTTGCCAAACGATGAAGTATTTTTATTATACATATTATACACACATTTAAATATACTTATATATTGTACTCATATCTAGTAATTAGATTTTTTGATAATTAGATTTGAGGGATAAATGGTATTTAATGTAAATTCATCACTTTTATAATTCCTGATAATGTTACCTAGGGGAAATCCCATCAGATGTATTAATAAGCATTGTCTTGATCAGCGGCTGTTACGACGTCAGCCACTAGTAATTACTACGATATATTGTAAGCAATATGATTTATCAGCCTTGGCCGTTAGTGGTGTTCATTCTTATTTAACAACAATGCTTTTTTAATAAGCTTCACGGTTCAAGAGTCTGGCCAAATTCATCGACATTATGAAGGCAAAATTGTTTTAAAATCGAATTATTGGCTATCACGATCGAAATTTTATATAAATTAAATAAATTAAAAAAAAATAATAATAATATTAATTATCTTGATTGTAAATAGCTTTCATGGTTTTTTTTAATATCACTATTTTAATAATCAAATTTTGAGCCTAAGCCATTCAGGGAAATTCTCGAAGACATAAAAAATATTCACTGATTGTTAGAAAATAAATCCCTAACGCCATCCTGTACTATCGGAATGCTTTCCTATCGAAATTAATTAAATATTCATAAATAACATCCTAATTCTTAATGTCTTGTCATAAGGTTTATTGTTTTGACGTTTTTTTTTAAATTTACGTCACGGATGCATGGCTTGAAAAATTATTTAATGACTCACCTTGACATCTCTAACACGAACGAAGTGACGAAATGTATGGTCTTAAGGTACTAAAAGTACAAATGTAACAACTTCATCAATTACTTATTGTGGTTTTACGTACTCGCTACAATGTTGTGACATACTTGTAGGTACATCAAATGACCAACTATAATGACAAATTGAAATATGACCTTAAATTTTTTTCAATACTTCCTCATACTTTTAAATCACTCAAAATCATATTTAAGTAAAGTTTCTAATTTTATGGTTAAAAATAGGTTTTATTTGAGAGTAATTCAAAATAGCCTTAATTAATGTGAATTTTTATTTAAATATTTCTATTAATAATTTCATATTTTAAATTAATATCATATTACTGACCTCGTAAAACATGTATAGCGATAGAAGAACTTGAGCTGCGTTGTAACCGACCAAAACGTTCTTGATGCGGAATGGTTTTCTGTTCGCCATCCATAGTGGTCCTATTACCAAGACGAAGGCGAGGTACGCGACAACCATCGCGAAAGTTGCTATTGGTGTGTCGAACAGAAACCATCCTTGTACTCTTGGATCTGTAAATAATATTAACGATGAATACATTAAACAGTCTAGGATCAAAAATACAGCCTTAAATACCTTTGTTTTCATCGTAAACACAGTTAAGCTGTACAAACTTATTAATATTTAATTCATAAATTATATATGTTTAATATAAAACAAATGCAATGTATTATAAGATATATTTAATAAACAAAGAAATATATAATATTATAATATATAAACATTTAATATTTATTTTTATATTTTTTATTTTTTGTTATTGCACTTTTTAAATAACCAGTATCGAGTACCTATATAGAAATGTTATGTACATACATATATTACTTAAATTATTTAAAAATCAGAATATGTTTTTCTTTCTCACGAATCTTTTATGAAGATATTGCAACATAAGATATCGAAGAAAATGTTCATCAAGAATTGTTTGTTTGTATTTCCGTACAAATATAAAACCTACTCAAATAATAATAAAAAACAACCACAAGAAAAATGCATTACATTATGTGCTTATTAAATTTTACTGGTCATAAAATATCACTTGCGACTAATATGTAGTCTGAAAAATATAGGCTCATAATAGTTCCGTCTTGGTCAGTTTTTGCTATAGAGAAATTTTTAGTCCGTTTAGTGATTTCTTCTTGGTTCTTGTATTTGTTTAATAAAAGATCAATAAGTGAAAGCGATGGATATTTTTTTACTATCATAACGATACATGGTAATGTAGTTTCCATTCATTTGTATATTACAATCGCTTATGCAAATATTACACTTGGCTTACAATCATCGATATATTTCTTTTTTGTATGCTTATCAGACAATTATATTTTTTGCCATCGCTAAATTACGACATATAATATTCGTCATTTTTCAGGGTTCTTTCAAATTAGGCGTTACGTAAGTGGGCATTCTTCTGAAAGAAAGAAAGAAATAATACATTTATTCTCTTCTTCTTTTGACGTTTGACCAACGTCAATGCTGCTTGTGTACGCTGCAAGGCGCTGTTTTGATGCTGGTTAAGTGTCCTAGTGTAATTAATGATTTAAAAGCTCTATCAAAGCATTAACGCGAACCGGAAAGGTTAAAGCATTAGCATTAACCTTTCTGGTGTTGTGACAACCATTCTGGTGTTATGATGCGAGTGCGTTCAATTCCCGCTTGTAGCAGATTTTTGTATTTACAGAAATATTTGTTTCTGGTCTAGGTGTATGTCCTTGTGGGTCTCCCCATCGTGTCTCGATGAGCACGTAAGGCCAGTGTATTTCGGTTGTTATCACAAACTTCTGATAGTGATCGTTACTCAGTTCAGGAAACTATTCATCAATCCACAGTGGAACAGCGTAGTGGATTAAGCTCCAACATTTCTTCTATACGGAGAAGAGACCTTACCCAGAAATGGGACTTTTCAGGCTGCTGAATCAGCCTATCAAAATCTAAAGTTTGTTCCTGTTGTGGGTGTTTGTCCTTGTGTGACACGTCGCCCTTTCTCGGAAAGTATATACTTAAGAAAATTGTTACTCTTTGAAAATTATGGGAGAAAATTTTACATACATATATTATTGACGGCCGGCTGGTCGAGTGGTCAGGCAACTGGACACTTTACGCAGCGGTCGCGGGTTCGAATCCCGCCAGGTGCAGATAATTTGTATGACGAATATAGATGTCTGCATCGGCACATGGATGTGTATTTATGTATATATGTATTTATATAAATTTCTTAAATTAATTTCCGTTCCTAGTACCTGTAACACAAGTTCTTACGAACTTAGCACGGGGCTAGGTTAACGTGGTGTGATTGTTGGTTAATATTTATATTTATTTATTTATATTTATATTAAAGACATCTATGAGCGATCATTACTCATGATAAGGAAAGTATTCACTAACCTGCAGTCGTAGGGTAGATTAATTTTTCAGCACTTTCTCCATAAAGAAAAAAAAAGACTTTTGTCTAAAAGTAGGACGTTTGCAGGCTGTTTTAGTTAAGCTCAAGCGTTTGAGAAAAGCTAATATATGATGACGGTCATAGTTACGGTGTAATTTTATAAAGCTTATAAAATTTATCAACGGCGGAGTTGGTAGTGACCCTGCCTTCCGCTCCAGGGTCGTAAGTAATGTTTGTATATTATATGTTTATAAATAAAATTATATATGTATATCAGTCGGTTGCTACCTAAAACAAACTTAGGAACAGATGACCGTGTGTGTATGTTAAAGATATTAAAAAATTTCGGTATTTCTGATAAAATTTTTATGTTTGATTTTACATTTTGCGTTACAGTAACGTAACGCTAAATATTCACTGAGTTTGGCGAAAAAATTTGTATTTCCTTTCGACGTTTAATTAATAGGTGAGGACACATAATTATAATACGTACATACAATTTAATATACAAAATAAATATTTTATTGGAAAAAAGTGTCAGCAAGTAAATTTTATTGAGTTATCATTGTCCTTTCAAATTATTGTAGTGCCACTTACACACACAACACAAATTTTTAATTTATGTCATTGTTTATTATGTGTATATTATATTTATACAATGTTACGTACTAGATGTGCAGCGCGGTTTCACTTGAATTTATTATAGCTCTGCTTGATGATTCGTAGTACCATATAAATTAGAAAGACAGCTCACAAAGAAGTTTTAAAATCGATTCCCCAGATCAGATTAGGGCATTTAAAGAAACAAAAAAATTTTGATGTTTAATATGAGTCCAATACTCCTTAAAAGTTATTTTTAATTAAGATATTACGAAAACTTCAGTACATAAATGGAAAATACATTTTTGTCATCGATACGTAAGTGTGCCAGTGAGGCAGAAGTTGCGAGTACCGGGTAGGGTTATAAAAAATACTTGTCATTAACCAATCATACTCCTATTACGATAATTTTATTTAACGTAAAGGCGAAAGTCTTATTAAAGCTCTTCAAAGATAATTGGATAAAAAAAGACACAACATTTTTATATATATTTATTATTTGTTCGGATTCTCTGAGCAGACAAGTAAAGGTTATTTTATTTCGGTATGTTTTAAGGTTTTTATTGTAAGCCGTTAGGTCTGACTTACTTTACTAGACAGTAAGATAGTGACGCAATTCTGCTATAAGACCCTTCTCGAGTGTCAGTCGTTAGGTTTTGACACTTGAACACATTATTTCAAGATTACCTATATATAATTCTACTTTCAACGAGTCTACTAAAACTAGTCTAGTAGATTCAGAGGCAAAAAAAAGAAACAAAAATTTTTATCTCTTAAATTTTTTCCTGCGGATTCAGCACGATTGAATTTAAAAATTATATTCTCAAGGAGTACTCTTTCACTTAAAAAATACTAAAGCAAAATTAGAAAATTTGGTTTCAGTATTGATACTAGTTTATTGGCAATAAAAGCTCTAATATCCGCTGTAAAAAAATATTCAGTAGACCTAAAAATTAACACGAGCAAAACTCACTCTGCTCTCGAAATTGCCAACGAGCATAAATTAATTTGAGAAACAGATCAACTAGATACATAGGTCAACTAGGTTCCGGAAAGACAGTAAACACTGGAGACCTACAAGGAGGGCTACGCTCAGCCAGCAAATAATTGCTTGACACGACTGGACAATAGACGACCAGCTATAGTTGAAGCCATACTCGTAGAGATAATTCTTAAATATCAATTATTTAGATAATCAAAAAATCAAATCAAGGTTATTACGTCAAGACATTAACCATCTGTCTAATGGGTGGCTCACACGCTACGAGAAATCGTTACGATCGCACTGTACCTACCGTTGAAACTGCACCGATAATCAAAACGTGTGTGTGATAAAAACTGTACAGTTTTTATGATTTTTACAAGCAGGCTGGTCTGTAGTGGCGTACGATTTACCTACCTGTACAGTTCGACTGCACAGTTTTATCGCAGAGATAAAAATGAACGTGTGTGACACCCATTAGAGCCTGCGTCTATCAAACTATCTATTTTTTTTAAATATTTTTGATACGACCTTTTTGGGTTATTAGATAGTAGGCTGCCTTTTTTTAAACAGCTTTTTTTTCTGAAAATGACGTAGTATTCTTTCAATAACCTAGGTTAAACTTAATAGCAGTTATTAAATAAATAATAAAAATATTTTAAATAATTATTATGTATAAGAAAACCGCTTATATCTTGTCGTACTAAAATAAGTATTTACTGTAATAAAACATGAACAAATCTAAACTTATTTCCGTATATTGTATACAAAATATTAATAAATTAATAATTATAGTGCCTGTGTGTAGAATGTAAATATGTCGAACTTTCAAGACAGTATTCTACTTATTGATATCTACTGTAAAATGGCAAAATGGTAAAAACAGACTAACTTTTAGAACCGCTCTTTGAGCTCTTTCTAGTTTCATTAAAAGCGTTTTTGTTGTTCCACCTCATGTGGAAATACAGTAACTGAATATGGACTCACCAAGTGCAAGGTAAACTGTTTTTGTTATCTCCTTGTTAGTAACACGACGTTTTTTGAATATACTCGTATATATTAATTTTCGTGTTCTACTTGCTAACAAGTCAATATGTTGCTGGAAGCTCAGTCTACTGTCTATCATTATACCCAAGTATTTAATTGCATTTGTACTTTCGATGTTCGGACACAAACAGTAGGTTTTATTATGATATGTATATTTATGGGATATTAATTTATGTGAGGTGATGTTATGTTCTTCGTTCCTCAAGGAGAAAGTTATGTATTTAGACTTGGCCACATTGAGAGTCAGAATATTTTCAAATATTAGTACGAATTTAGTATAAGTCAATTTAATTATTCTAATTCAATTAAATTTTCAATTAAATTTCTTCAAAATTCAATTAAATTTCTTGCAAGTTTAAAATAAAGGCAAGGGTCTGTTTTAAATATATAATTTAAATTCGCGTAGTTCCGCATTTGAATTTGATTCAAGAGCGATTAAGGAAATGTTAATTTGAGATTATTTGGATTTAATAAAATTATTAAAAACCGTGATTTAGACGAAATTTCTTAGATCTACCTGTTTATCTGAATTGTTTGAGGCAATCTTTTAGTACCTACTAATATTTAGGAAGGTCATAGATAATAAAACAGATTGCGAGACTTTTAACTGTCAAGAGCAAGTAGTCTGTAAATGTACACTTTCACTGTAATAATTAATAATAAATAATTTTTAAGTTCGAGGTAAAAAAAAACCTTTAAAAATACTTATTACTTTTTTTCGTTTTGTATAGAGGTGATTTCAATTGTTAACATTATTTTCTTTTCATAGTTTGTCGTGAAAGGAAATATAATCAAATTAGTAAAAATTTCAATATACAGATACTTGAAAAAAAATTAAACAAAAATTAGGGTTTAGTGAAGCAGTTTTTTTTTTTGTTATACCCATTTTGCATTATTTTTTTTAACTGTACCCCTTCTTCATTCGCGATTACACGTTTTGACTTTTATCTCCCAAGGGAATCATAATAAATTTCGGGATAAAAACTATCTAGTATCTTAGCTCGTAGTACTGTACTGTGCTGTATCAGCAAGTAAATCACTCACTGCTGAGCGAAGGCCTCTTCTCCGTATATAAAAAGGGTTGGAGCTTAATCTACCACGCTGTTTCACTACGGGTTGGCAGACAATTTCTCTATCATGAGTAACGATCGCTATCAGGTGTCCATGATAACAACCGGGAGCGACGGCTTTACGTGCTCTCCAATGCACGGTGGGGTATTTGTATAAATATCTGTCCCGAGCGGGAATCAAACCTGCGACCGCCGGCGTGCGGTATTGAGGCGACTACACGCACCACTACACCAGAACGGTCGTCTGTTCATAGTATAAGTTCAAATCTTGCGAAGTCTCTTTCAAATTCTTTCTTTAGTTTCGGCGTGATACGCGGCAAAGACAAACAAACAGATGAAAATGAAAAAAATAAATTTTTAAATAAAATTTGGTTTCAGTATCGATTATAGGAAACCTCACAAAATAAATACAGAACCCTATAAAAATTTTTTTAAACATATCTTTTACTTATAATAATACTTAAATAATTCTAAAATAATAATACTAAAATACCATAAAATGAAATAATAATAATTATAAAATCGTTTGCTTTATATTATAGTAAGTTAAGTAAGTTATTTTATAGCAATTTTTTTTACGCAAACTATTAAATAGTTTGAAACTGCGATGAAACTTGGAAGGTAGATAGATATCTAAGATAGTTTATGTATAAAATATATTTCACATTTTATCTTAAAATTCTTACAAAATCTTTTTCATTTATAAGTAAGTAATTCAATAAAGAGATTCACAGTCAGTTCTTGAGAGCAGATTGTTTAAACAAACAGACTCTATATATTAAGAATTGTTGCTATATATTGATATACAAGAGAGTACAGGATGTGAAATTTTCGTCTATATTACGAGTATGAATATCCTCATCATAATTTAGACTTTTTTTGAGTTGATACACTTTTTATATCAACTTTCAAATATTATCAGTACTTTCACGATTAACTACATAAATAGAAAACGAAAGTTGCAATTAAGATTGGATATTGAAAAAAGGAAAAAAAATTGTCTTAGAAAAAAAGGTTATCAATATCAGAATTCAATTAAGTTTAATTAAGATATATTTGTCACTTAAATATTATATTTGTTTATTTTGTATTTTTTACATTCTAATTAAAATTAATTGTTTCGTATTTTCGATTTTTTATAACCATATTTATATTAGTATAAAATTTATTTTTCAATTTATCGCAACATCATATTGGATAGGTAAAGATAAAAAAAAAAATTACATTTATTTTCGAAACAATTTTTTTTTTTATATTTACAATTTGCGTATTGTATCTGCATTTTTGCTTATTATTTAATCGGAATTTCAAATATTTAATGAAAAAAATAAAACAATTGAAAATAAATTTTATAATTTTTTAACATGAAAAAAAGTTTGAAATAATTGCAACAAAAGTACCACATAAAAAAATAAATATTTTTGATTTTAATATTTTTATGGAATTCGCATTATATTTTATATGTTTATTAAAATTGCGTCTGATTAATAATTGTTATGATTCATATTGTATTATGTATAATATTTGTTAAAAAATATTTACTTCGAATATTATTATTTATTGTAATAAAATTCAATAAGACAAAATTTCCATTTTTATAATAATGCTAAATTAAATATGTTAAATTTCAAAAATAATACAATGTGTCACTAACCTGAGACCCTTTCCGCTAGCATCCAATATTTGTTGATGATTGTCGTCCAATTGCTGTCTGAATAGTAATCGTCTATCGCGATCTTAACGAAACCGGACATTTTTGAAAAAGTCTAACACTTACACTTTTACGTTCAACACAACACTTCACTTCACTTGCCAATGTCACTTTCTTCACTCGGCAACAATTTGCTGGTGCAAGCTGTCACCTGAAAATAATAACGATAGATTAGTAATGTAACTATATAAAATAGATTGTTTACATTTATAATAAATTAAAAAAATATATATTACCGATATCGTTAACCAAGCTACACATTTCTTTCAAAATTCGTATATTTTATCGAGTCATCTCGAGATGAAAATGAAAGCTTGGAAAGTGCGCGCGCGTCGGTCACAAGTCGGCAATTGAATCTCGCGGTCCTGTTCCAACGATCGTTAGCAACACCCCACGCGTTCACAAGGACGTAAGTACCGAGATTGCGTCATTCTAAATTGCGTTCTATTGCTTCAATAAAAGGGTTAACGTTTCCTCAACGATAAGTATCGGTGATTGTTAGATGATTTTTCATTGATGTCTTACGATTTTTATCGTGTTTACTTATTTGTATTAATTTCATTTTCAGAAATATTTGTATAGTTAAGAAAAAAAAAATGGAATATTTTACTATTTTAAATAACTTTCTGTATATTATTTAGCTAGTTTTGATTATATTTCTTTATATGTATATAACATTTATTAATGCTACAAAGGATTTGACGTTCATTATGTTATGTTACAAAACATACTTATAAATGCAATCGATACTCGTCAAAAACCCATAGAAGAGCCGAGAACTTTCTATTATGTGATATTTACTCTATCGCATTTTAATTTTTAATTTTTATTTTTCTGCGATTTTAGAATCTTATGATAGTTCTCACTGCTATATAAAGATATAGAATATTTTTAGTAAAAGCTAATTGTGACGCGGTCTAGTGAAACTTTTTATTTATTTTCTGTGGAGCTATATTTAGGACACATTGAAAAAAAAAGGTTAAAAAAAACAAAAACAATAAAAGTTCTTTATTAATTAATTATTACTATAGCATCTGCGTGAACGCTATTAGATTACACGTTGTTACAGAATGCGTTGAGGAAATAAAGGTTCACTGCTCGTTCCCCGTAGGTGATAGTATGATAATATGTAGCCTGTATCTTGACCCGACTTCTTAATAATATTCGTGCCAAATTTGAAGTAAATCCATGCAGTACATTTTGAGTTTATCCCGGACATACATACAGACAAACAGATATACAGACAAACATATAAAAATTTTAAAAACTATATTTTTGGCTTTGGTATCGATTGTAGATCACACCCCAAATATTCTTTAAGAAATATATTAAATGTACAGTTTTGACTTTCCTACCATTTTATTATTACAATAATAATATGTATAGATTAGTTATTGGTCATGAAATTGACAATACATTTTTTTTCACAAATTAAATATTAAATATTACTATATTTATTATTATAGTTTAAGCCTTTATTAAACTTGTATATAAATCAGTGACGGAATAAAAGTGGGATGGAAGGAGCGGTTCGCCCTTGGGTTCAGAGGCCTCTTTTGATTCCAGGGTTTTGTTTTGACATTTCAATAAATAGTTTATATAAAATCTTAAAAAAGCTAAAAATACATATCTTTAATTATTAGGCAGTTTAGACTTTAAGGTTTTAGTATAATATTTTTTTTCTTACAATAAAATTGTATTAAAGAACAAAAATATGATTATTACAATCAACTGATTAAAATTATTTTTATAGAGTTTATTAAATGTTTTATTATATGAGAAATAATTAATAATAATAACAAGTTTTATTGTTACAAAGATATTGCTGATAATTTATTTGTAGTTAAGAGCTTTGATTGTTATCAATAAAGACTGATAACCTTATTGTTAGTGGGATTATTTATTCGCATTTGTAATAAAATAAAATATTTTAAAATAGATCTTACTATATATTTATTAAAATAAAATTCATTATAAAATTAAATGTTCTGTAAAATAATATTTTAATACTATTATACATCTACTTTGGCATCTAAACGAAACTTTTAAGCGTGGATCCAAGAAAAATGATTTTTTTAAAGTATTTGTAATGAACAAAGTAAGATGTACAAAGGCGGTCTTATCGCTAGAAGAGTGATCTCTTCCAGACAACCTTTGGGTATAGGACTCGTCAGAGTAAAAGCGGTTTAGGTAGTGTACAAGGAATGCTATTAGGATCAAGCGTTATAATTATAAACATAGTATTTATTCATCAACCAAATACTTAAAACGAAGTAAGAGTTTGTTCAAGGGGTCTGGCTTGCTATAAGGTCTATAATATAACGTTTATGTGGAAAGTTATAATATACAGCTCTCGCGTTTTTAGCGTAACGTATGCTAATGTCGGCCAATGCTAAAAATGCATTATCCGCCTATCGTCAAAGTAGCGTTTCTTAGGCCTTTTTTTTTTTGACGCTGGGAAATACGTTTACGTATCCCGCCGCCCGAAGGTGACGGGTATGTGGGACTCGCTGACTGCGAAGTCAGAATACCCACTAAAACCCAACGGTGCCCTCATCGTCATACAAGGACGCCACGAGATCGCGGTTGCATGCCACCGTGACGCCCCGACGGTTGGCTCGCCTACGCGGGCCGCCTTCGGTCATAGAGCGCTCGCGGGCACCGTGAGCGCTCTATCTCCGCTGCACCAGGGGCCGGCGAACGGGGGAACTGCGGCAGGTCATGATGACATAGCCGCAGTCTCCTCCGTGACCTGGTGCGATGGGCTTAGGGGAGCGGTCGCAGATTTGGCGACCGCTCTAACCCTCGATTTTGGGGGGCGGCACTCCCGTCCTCCCATAATATGCGACGCCGGTTTGCCGGCATCTGCGCAAACGGCGCAGCGCAGTGCCCTGGTGCAGTTACGGGCAATGTGGCCCTCCACGCCGCACCGGAAACACGCACCTCTGCGGTCGACCGCAGCCGGACAAGTCGGGCGAGTGTGCCCGATGCCCATGCACTTATAGCAGCGCATGGGGCGCTGCTCCAAAACCTGGACCCTGGCCGAACTCCAGCCGACCAAGAGTCGCCCTGCCTCGGCCAGGGCCTTTGCGGCTGGGATCGGGCATCGCACGACAGTGCCGCCCAACCCGCCAGGTCCGACCGCGATTGCGCCGACTTTGACGTTGCCGGCGTCGCATTTACCCACCTTTGCTACAGCAATGGCCACCGCCTCGCTGGTGACGGAGTCGTCCAGCCCAGAGACTCGCAGACTCGCGAGCTTCGTGGGTTGGACGACCCTCGCCAAGCTGTCAAACGCCGTCTGCAGCTCCTCCGCCAGACGCTTAGCCACCTCCGGGGTCTGCCCTTTCGGCAGCTCTAAAAGTCGTGCCCCGGTAGCGGCACGCCGAATCGTTAGGCCTTCCGTTATGCCTAGGCTTTTTAAGTCAACCTGGTCCGCCGCTCGCTCCAGCAAGTGGCAGTACGTGATCCCCTTGCTCTTGGCGTACTCCTCTAGTGTAATGAGCACTGCCGAAGAGCGAGGGGCCGCCAGCTTCCGCTTCCGTGACTTTTGCCGCTTAGGTGGCTGCGGCCGCGGTCCTTTTTGTGTTTGAGCTGCGGCGGCGGCGGCGGCGTATGTTTTGGGCGCCTTTTTCTTTTTGCGTTTAACGACGGTGGTCCATTCACCGTCGTTATCCGCACCTGCGGGTGTTGACGTCGCTTTCGCGGACGTTTTCTTCTTCCGCGCTGGAGCGCGGGCGGTGCCAGAAGACGGAGCCGGAGCGCTCGCCTTCTGCGTCGTCATCGCCTTTTTCTTGTCCGCCGCCAAGGGTGGACGAAGCGTTTTGGCGGGCAAGAGCCGCTCCTCAAGGCCCGCGAATCGCGCATCTATTATTCGCTGCACGGTCCCCGAAATGGAGGCCGTCATGCGTTCTTCTAGATCCTCTCTGCCGGCTGGTAAGGGCAAGAGAGGAGAGCCTCTGTCGCGACCAAGCTTTAGTTATTTACTCTGCTTGTAAATTAGCTCAAGTACTCAAAAAGTTAATAACAATGATGTGATCAGAAACGAATGTTTAGTTTATTTGTTTTAACTATGACATTTGATGACCAAAAGTTAACGTGTTTAGCATGATGACACGCTGGCGCAAGTTGGACGAACATTTGATGCTAACGGTTCAATGATCGTCTGCTCGTAATGCACTTAAATAGTGTAATGATCAACAATTCAACATACAGCAGATGAATTGAGCAAGATTTTTATCGGAACAGCAATGGCCTTCGTAAGTTTCTAATTTTCGCATTTATTTCAATAACTTTTTTTTTTGTAATATTTATCGAGTGTCTGTGAGGTGTGAAACATTCATTTGTATTTTTAATGTCTTTTTGTATAATTAAATAAAACGAAAAATTATTTAAAAAACTATAGTGAATAAATCAAATGATAATAAATATATCGTAGAAGACTCTAGAGTGGAAACAGCTTTGTAACTATATCCTTTGGGAATAATATACATGGATCTTAAATAAAATATTTCAGCGGCGATTTTTATAATATAAATTAAAAAATCGATCTGGAGTTAAAAATATAATCAATGGGAAAATTTATTTTGACAATTTTTAAAGAGTAATCGAGATTCTTACCGGTCCTTCTGAACTGTTACTTTTCAGAAAGCTTACATGCCGAATGAAGTGGCGGCTTCACATTAACTATAGTATATATTGTTGTCAAATGACGATTGAAAAGTAATTTTAAAGTTACAGCACAGGAAAACACATGTAAATGTCTCGCTCCGGTTCAGTGTCATGGCTGATCTTTTATAAATACGAATCTGCCCCGTCACAGAATCACTTGTTACGTTCTTATCATTAATACATTTTTTTAACTAAAGTTTGTAATCAAGTTAAACTTTAAAAAAAAAGATAAGGTTCTTATTGTTCTTCTTGTTGGATTCGCATTGTAACAGCGAACTATGCGATGTCACTTGCGAGTATAATGAATACAAATATTTTTAGAAACTAGTTCAAAAAACCAAATTCATAAAACTATTAATAAACTTTACAACTTAACAATATTAAGTATCTAAGTAAGGATAGTCAGCCAATCAACCACAGTACAAGAGAAATCAGTAGAAAAGTAATTATCAAATTAAAAGCTAGATCAATGTGAGTGCATAAAAAATACTGTCTCTAATCGATATCAGAAGCCTGAAATGTAAAACAGATATAGGTGCTACCTATTCATTAGTCAATAAAAAAGTTTAATTATTCGATTTCGCGTCCCACTAAACTGGGTAACTGCAAGACAGAACACGTATATTCTGTACCACATAGCAGACATGGTAGCTTATATTATTAAAAAAAAAAAAAACACAATAATTTGTTGATTTGTAATCAATAAACTCGGAAACTACCTGATTTTAATAATTCTTTCATCATTAGATAGCTACATTATCAAAAAGAACTTAAAATATTTTAAAATATCACGCTCTCGAAACTACTCGTAGGTAATACACAAACTGACTTTTTTTAAAAGATTTTACATATTATGGTCTAAGAGATATCGCGCTATGATAGGCAGAATAACGGACAGCGAAGTCTTTGTAATAGGTTTCAATCTTTTATGGGACTCTAAAAATAACTTATCTACAACTATCTGTTCATCGCGACTTTATCCGTGTAACTTCCGATTCCCGGGAACTTCGGGATAAAATGCTAGCCTATGTGTTATTACGGATCTCTAGCCACCTGCATACTAAGTTTTTTTCAGATCCGTTCAGCTGTTCTGGCGTGATGAACTAACAAACATCCATCCAAGCTTTTGCATTTATGATGTACTAGCGGCTCGCCCTGGCTGCGCCCGGTGTATGTATATGTACCTAAACCTTCCTCATGAATCAATCTATCGATTCGTTATAACCAGATGAAAGTTCGTGTAGTTTTTGAGTTTAATGCGAACAGACATACAGACAGATAGACGCAACGGAAGACTTTGTTTTGTAATAATATGTAGTGATAACGATATCCAACAGATAGAGTTTGTGATACATTTTTCTTTTTCAACATCAAACTCTACTTTATCTGTCAAATATTTCTTTTCGCAAACTGTCAAAATACGAGTAATAACTGTAATTTATTAGTTAACTACTAAACTCCTGCTAAAAAAATATCAGTAACTTATGTGCGAGATATCTATCAAAAACCAGTGAAAAAAACCATAAGATTATGAGATCTACGTTAAAGAATAGACAACAGTTCATAGATGGCGTTAGTAGTGTAATCATTGCACGAGTTAATTTATTTAAATTCGAATGTCAAGGACATAGATTCGATAGAGAGTATATTATGTTTTATAGATATTATAAAATAATATATATATATATATATATATATAATATAATATAATATAATAATGCAACACAATTCATTGATATTTGAATATATCAATGATAACATATATAAGACTAGATGTCCTTCGCGGTTTCAAATGCGTTAATTTTTTTAAATTTGATTAATTAGGGATGATATTTTATAGCATACTAGCAAACCCGGCGAACTCCGTTTCGCCACCAGATGGCTACGTTTTTTGTAAAACCATATTGGTTTGTAGTACATGCATCAGAGATGGCGCTGTATGTGAAAAATGATTTTCCCTGTTTTCCTGCTTTTCCGTTGAAATTTTTCCTAATTTTGTTTGCTATAAAGCTCACGGAGCCCGAGACCTTTCCAACGAATGCAAAACCGTGGAAATCGGTTCGTGCGTTCTGGAATTATAGCGTCAGGAAGGAAAACCCGACTTATTTTTATATATAAGATAATAATGAGATAGTTATTTTTAGAGTTAATTGATTACAAACATATAAGTTATTCTTTTTTACAGTTAGATATTTATTAGACATTATTTATTATATAAAATATTGTGTGTGTGTGGGCTCGTCCTGACGGACCTAAGGTCAGTCGAGTTTTGGGTCTGTAGGCGAAAGTCTCTACATCCCGGCATCTCCGGATCGAGGGATCTTCGTCCTCGGAATCATATTATTTTATTCTAGATGGGTCATTCATATAAGTAGATTATGTACTTTTATAGTCAAAATTATAATAGTTGATAAAATAGATGGATACATTTACGATATACTAGCTTCTACCCACGGCTACGTCCGCCTGCTTGTATAGACAAAATGTAGCCTGTGTCCTCCCTCAGGCTTCAGACTATCCGTTTTTTTTCAATTTTTGTTATTTATTTATAGTACTCGTAGAGGGGGCAAACGAGTAGTTTGAGGCTTTTGGTCACTATGAACGAACCCATGAACATCCGCACAAGATGATGTAGAATATGCGTTGCTCTCTTTTTCCAAAAACCGCACGAAACGCGACAGCATAGCTGTCACTTTTCGCCGGTATCATGTGAGCGAGAAGTACCACCCCGGTTGTGCCAGCCCAATACGGCTGTAAAGCAGCATGGCACTACCTCTACATCCGTATCAAATTCTTACAACAGCTCGGTAACAAAGACTCTCATACAAAGAATTCTTGCAAAAAGAAGATCGTAAACGCCACGGTATAGGCGTCAATTACACGTTTTCGTGTGATAATTTTAAAACTATGTTACATTATGACCAAATTACACAAAATCTTTATAAATTGTAGTCTGTGTGTTAAAGCTGTATAAGCTATATTGCTGCAAAGTTTCATTTAAATCCGTTCAGTAGATTTTGCGTGAAAGAGTAACATACATCTAGACAAACTTTCGCATTTATAATATTAATAGGATTATACAATGGACCCGGTAGGTGGCGCTGTAAGTAGGTTCCTGGAATAAATGTCTAGGGAAGAAATTTGTCGGATCTGCTAGCGTATTATGAAATTGTATCAATTTTATTTATTAATTCGTGTATGTAATTAGACGTCGTTTCTTTGTTTGATAGTACTAATTTCAGGATCCACCGGTAGAGCCTGTTTATTCAGGACGGATTGAAATCATTCTTCCAATAGAAAAAACAATTATAAAATAAAATAATAACATTCGCTTGTATCTGAAATTTAATTAATTTCGTTATCTCATTAAATAAATTCACAAAAACCGGACATTCAATAGAAACTACGACTCTCTCATCTCGACCATAACGCTAAGGTCGACGCTTGTCAACATTGTGAAATGTCCACATCACACGTTTACATTTGTCATTAAAATAATAAAGATCATTTGGGTTGGGGTCGAGAATGGTAGTTACGTAAATGAAAATATTATAGTACGATAATTATTTTATGTACTCAACTGTTTTGTGCGATCTAACTTCAAGGTAAACTGTCGTGCACTGAATGGTTCTTTTTTATATTAGATATACATATGAATTTCTCAATAGTCTAGACTCTAGGCCATACTATATGTAAGTGGCGTATTTTGTTAACTCGTTACAAAAATAACAATGGAAAACAATTGATAGTTAAATTTTATGAATAAAAACAATTGATATTATGTATTATTAAGGTATATAACGGTAGATAAAGGTCTCTATACAAGGAGTGATATTTTGTTATTTTACAGTTCGATCTTAATATGTATTACTAGTTGTACCCTGCGGTTTCACATATGGTAGATGTGTAAAACATATTAAACACAATTTTCATTTAGATTTTATACTATCAGAATTATAACTGTGAAAACAGCATTCTATTCCGTATAGGAAATTTTACATGATGGCGACACAAAGATATACAATCAAAAATTTAAAAAAATATTGTTTCGGCTTCTACCACCTTTACAATACTTTTTTTTTTTCAAAATTTCTCTTATGTACAGACATAACACCGGTTAAAATTTTATTGTATGTATAATTTAGAGATAACTTAACGGAATTATTCGCTTGGGAGTCAGACTCCTTCTTATATAGTAGATAATCTGTACATAATTACGAGTGTAACAAAATTATAAATGGCCGGTGTCTATAAATGAAAGATATTAGAGGTAACGTATTAAAGGAGGGGTCTTTGTGAGAGCAATAGAAGTCAAAATGGTTATATTTTTGAAACGAAGTTCTGTATGGGACGTTGCGGAGGGGTACCCTAGCCGGCAAAAAACGTCCGTAACGAAAATATGCGTAGAGTAAGATTTTTATGTATTAGTTTGAAAACCTCTTAAATAGAATTCTACAAAAGAAATATTCGAAAATAATAATTAATATTCACTTCATTTCACTATTTATTCTTAATTGTAATTATTTCAAAACAAATTAATAATAATTAAATTTACCAACTAATTTTTATAAAAGTTACCAATTCAGCAGTTTTAGTCTTGAACATTATCTTATATTCTTATTCTTCATAGTATTACTAACAGACTATATATATTCATCTCATTCATGAGTCATTTACTCTACATATATGTACAATAGTAGTGAAAACGTAATGAAGTCGTTTTGTAGGTACACACATAATAAGCGATGCTAACGATGTCGATATGGCTAAAGTATAAATAAAAACATCAAATAGCAACCTCTTTTTCGAATAATAATATTTAATAAAAATGCAAAACATGTGACATAAAACTGTCCTAAAACAATCATAAATCTTTATCTGATTCACAATACGCAATTAATTTAACTTCAAACACACAAAAGAAGCGTTATTGCAATGATAGGATTAAATTTAAATAAATGCATATTAATTTGAATCTAGCATGCATCTAGTGTTCTAATACAAAGGTTGTATATCATGTCAAAAAAATACGCGTGTTTTTTTCATGATTCATCATCAGACATGTAAAAAATGATGATGACTTTCCATAACGTCATTGTGCTTCTATCAAAATAATAATTTAACTTAGAACAATATTTAAATATAATACTGGTAATTATCTTAGGTGGTTAAGTGGTTACTACCGCCCATGGACATTTGCAACATTAAAGGAGTTGATTTGCCGGTCAGCTGTAATTTTGTACGTAAATCTTCATTAAGTTCAAAATCTAAAGGGCTCACTGTATAGTAAAAATAAAAAAAAGAAGTAAAATAAAATATCAAGAAACAAATAAAGTTCGGTCTTAACGGCGATGGATGCACCTCATTCGAAACATAGATAAAGAAATTAAAAAATAATAATTAAAGATTGTAGATGATAATGACTTTACCTATAAAACTAACCTATCTCAATGTAAGGCTTTACGTTACAATACATTTTTTAGAAGAATATGTCATCACCTACCCGAATTCGTTATTGAAATATCCTTTTTGATTTGGATTGTTTGGAAGAAATGGTTAATAAGTCATAAAACCTCCTTTTTTGACTGGCCCGTGGCGCAGCTGGCAGTGGCCCTGTTTTCTGCTCCAGAGTTGTAGGTTCGATTCCCACCCCGAGTCTAGGTGTAATATATATTTATTTATATATGTATTATTTATATGTATATTCATTCAAAAATATAATATCGGTCAACTGTTACCTATAACATAGGCATTAAGTTGCGTACCTTAGGAACAGACGACCATATATTATTATTTATTATTTATTTATTTTGTACTACATAACATCTTACTAACTTTTAACTATGTTTTACCTCTGTATAATGTATTTGTGGTGTACGATAAAGTATAAATAAATAAGTTTTATTCTGGGGAATTTCCTTGATTTTCCCGATATTCTAACATCAAATTCCTTTAATTTCAAAGATTTCTCAAGATCGGTTCACATTTGATGAAAATATAGGTTAATAATAATAATAAAAAATACACGTACAGACTAATATGAAACCCCAACCTTTTTTGAAGTAAAAAAAAAAGTCTATTTTTACGTCAGATTTATTACTTCTTCTAATTACACAGTTTACAAAATGATAAGTAATTCTCGTTTCGCATGGTCGCGTAAGTGGGTTTACTTTTAGATCTAGATCCTATTTGTTAATATAATTTGTTCTGTTACGAGATTTTTTGATTCATTATTTAATTTTAAAAGTGAAACGTGTGCGATGACTTAATATGGCCTTTATTTTAAGATAATTAATAACATTTTAATTAAATATTTTTCATAAATTTTTAGAGTGATATTGACGACGGGGTGACGTAGGTCATATAGATGCTTGTTGTGGTCTGATCGGTTACGTTTTTTTTAAATAAATTTATATCCACGGGCTCACTTTGCCCATGCCTTTTTTATTCCAATTTGTTTTGTTAATTTATACTTAGTACAATGGTAGCTGCTTACATTAGTAGTGACTTATTTCTAATTTTGAACGTGAGTCCACCGACCGGAATATGTATTCTTAAATCTAGTCACATGCGTTTTGTTTTACTATGTTAATGTACAATATGCTATTATTAACACATAACTTATTTTCCTAATAATAGTTTAATAGCTATTTGTTATAAATATATTTCTTAAAGAAATATGTCACCTCACCGATGTTTTTACTCAACATATATCGGTTATGTTCTTGTTGTTTAGGTTTCGAAATCTCCGACACAATATACACCCTAATGTTGTTTACTTATTTATATTATTATAAATTAATATTATTATAGTGTCAAAAGTTTATTTAATTTATTTTAGTCTTAGTAGTGTCTGAGGTGACCTATGTGACATACGGAGAGCGTATGTATTTTGTATCGTAGAGTATATATTTGTTTTTCCAAATTACGTTAGTTGTAATTATTCATTAGTTTTTTCCTTTGCATTGTTATGTATAAGACAATGTCAAGTTCAAATATTTAAGTACGGTTTGAGCGATCGTAATTTGCGTATTATGTAATTGCTTATAATTATGCGTAAATAAACGTTAATATATAAAATTAAAAAAAACTATATATAGCTCAAACGATTATTATTATTTTTTTTTTGAAGAAATTTATTGATATCTCAAATACTGTGTGAGAATACGAGAAACTAATAATTACTATAGTTGGTGTCATAGTGTGCTAACTTCTTCACGGGGTCATGGTGATCCTACACCAGGAAGATTAACAGCAATATTAATAACTCGCCAGGTGTACAAACAGTCTAAAGATAGTTTTTTTTAATATTAGAGGGGGCAAACGGACAGTCGATTCACCTGATGGTAAGTAAAAACGATATCCATAGACACCCGCTACATCAGAGGATTAGCGGGTGCGTTGCCGGCCTTAAGGGAGTGGAGGGATGTTCCACCGGATCTGTGGAGGGAAGGAAAGGGATGGGCCAGGTAAAGGAAGGAATGGGTCACCGTATCTCTCACAAACCGAACGAAGCACGACCACAGTGCCGTCATTTCACGTCGGTGTTAAGTGAGAGCGAAGTACTTCTCCAGGCGCGCCGAGCATATTTCAGGAATCATCAAAGCGACAAACATCATAACAAACAAAAATAGATTACGTTTTCAAATCCTTTTTAAAAACTATATATACTGATAACATTATCATCCCAGTGAAGCTGGTCACATAGTCACGAGTATCACAATTGTAGAGAAAATCGGTGTAAATTTGTGCTAGCTACAGATAGTATTCTTATACCGAGTTAGATATCTGGAATGTTATTTCCCACATTCTTTGATACCCCTTAACCCAAAATCACGTGACCGGTAACAGTGTGAGGAGTTAATTGAATCGACAAAAACGAAAACCAGTCGGTAACGCTGTATAATTCCTTTTCATAATTAAAATTGTGGTAGGCATTAAAAAACAAAGAGGGGTAACAATAAAATATCTAATTTTATTGTAGAGCCTACAATTAAATCTCTTGGTTCTTCAACATTTGTTTGAACGAGAAGTGCTTTTATATGACTTAAATTTACTATCGAAATAATTATATAAATAGTAATAATCGAAAAATTTACGAATTGACATAAATGTCGAAAATAAAAAAAATCGATTATGCCGTTGTGTTCGCTACATCCTGTTCAATATAGTATTTTAGTATAAATAATTCGGGAGCTATTTCCAGCGTTCTTCCAAATGTACCGGTTCTTTAGTCCTTGGCGCAACATCCTGCGTTCGCCTGTCGCGTGCGTCTGTTTGTTGCACAATATTCGTGTAACTCGACATGCAGTTAACCTGCCTTCCGTACGTGCTAGGATTTTATTAAGCCGTTTTAATTTTTTTATGAGAATAGTATTTAGTAGTAGTATTTTAGTAATAGAATAGAATTTATGTAATTAATGCCACCTGTACTGTTTAATTAGTATGATTTCAGGAGTGAAATAAGGCGAGGAATCAGAATTGTTGATAAATAAAATATTAGTTGGATTTTATTATCCATTTTTAACCTGGTTTTAAGAAGGAATGTTCGAATTTTGTAAAGTAAGAAATAATAAGCGTTATAATTTTATTCTACTTTGTTTTGTTTTTACTAATATAAGGTGTCTATCACAGTATTCAACATTGTTTTGGATAATTATGATTACCTAATAGAGTGATAATAAACATGATTAAGATCGATAGTAGACATTGTCCAAATAACATCCATGCTTTTAACAATTATTTTCACAGCTCCGTTATTAATATATATTAATGATTAAATAGTTAAAAAGACTATTCAATTGATTCTCATTGACTCTTATACTCTTATGAGTGTGATTAATTAAATTAATATATATAAATAATAATTAATATCAAAGATATAATGGGTAGAGATGCGTTTTTATTGCTTTAAAATTCGCATTTTACTTTTAACTCGTGGATTTTTATTTTATTTCTATGACTCTCGTCATCAGTTGGTAACATAAAGGTATCGCTAACATAGCTATACTATCCGAAAACACTTTATTTCATTAGAAAAACAAAATATCGTTCAATTGGATGTCTAGCCCTTTCGTTGCAATTCAGCAAACCATCAAAATGTCAATAAATTGAGTGAATGTAAATTGTGAATCTTTGCATAAATATTTTACCGGGTAAATGTGTATCCGGTAATTATATAAAATAATAAACAGGAAACACTACATAGAATATCATTTAGAAAAACATGTATGAGATCAGGCCATTGTTAGAAATTTTCTGACATCAGAATTCAAAAATCAGAATTCAGAAGACAATATTTCGCAACAATCAAAACGTACCAGCTGTTCATGCGCTTTATAAAAGTTTCAAAACTATTATATTTTAAATAATCTTAATACGAACCCATTTCAAGACGTTTATTCCAGTAAAATATTAACATGGAACCATGTAAAGAATATATGTATATAATATATCATAATCTAATCGTGGTAAAGCACAGCGTAAAAACATACAATGGCCCAACGCCTATGAAGTTTCGAAAACTGTCACTTTATATCGTTTCCGAAGAAATTTCACATTTATTTTCGTTTACCTATTCTATTCTATTTTGTTTTAAATTTGACTATTTGTACTGTATAATCGAGAATACAGCCTGAAAAGAGTTAAGGCTATATTCTCGATTGTATCAATTTTTACACTAAAAAATACTTTAAAAAATCATTTCCTCAGTTCTTATTGGTTTAATACGGCTTAAAGAATAATAAAATGAAGATATGTATAAACAAAAAAAAACAAAGAGTAAAAATATCGTAGGTGTGTATTAGACAAAGAAACGAAGGCTTTCAGCAATAATTTGACATTTAGAAATGTCATGGAATCGGCACGAAATTCAAGAAAAAAAAACAACCTAAATATTAGCTTTTGCTTAAAAGCGACCTCGTGTTTTACTAGTCTTATAATTTTCACAAGTTCAAATATCAAGTTCGTTGGTGTATGTAGAACGCGACAGTGACCGTAGACTAAGTACACAGAGGCGAGGCTGCGGATGAAATCTTGGAGGCTGTTATGAAATTACTTTTGTAATTGCTCTTTAAGATTATTATGGTTTTTGAGCTTAGATTAGCAAATCTGTGCTCTTATTTTTTATTACTAAGCATTGTTTAAGAATGATATATATCGTTTTAAGTAATATAATTTTTAAATCGATAATTGAGCTTGGTACATATAAATTAACATATTTTAAAAATGATTTTTTTTTCTATTAGTATTCATATCACGACTAAAAAAATTATTAAGCTTGTTGTTTGCAAAAAAAAAAAACTTTAAAACTTTTAAACATTTTTATTTTACTAAGACAGATATCAGTTAATTTCATTTGTTAATTTTAATTATAGTAAAAAATAGTCTATTAGGGTTTCAAATATTTCTTCATTGGAATGTACTATTTTTATGCCATGAAATTATAGTCCACTTCGAAAATATAGTATTTTACAGAAATCGTAAAGCAGACAATTATATATATTTATTATACACTAACTTTTAACGAAAACTATATATTTCTTGATGAATTGAATTATGGTCGCGAAGCACATACATATGTATGTGTTCATAAATTTTAAGAAGAGAAATTGGCTTATCATATATTTATATATAAAAACTATTGATCCATCATCCTGTTTTAAAATTCTATCTGTTAAATATTACATTCTTACACTAACATTTGGTGTACAGTGAAGTATACTTTTTTTCTTGTAGTTCTTGTATAGTAGACACTATGGAGGGTAGAGGTAAGGAGCACAATCTAATATGGCTGTTTGACACAAAAAGTGTCCACAAATAACATTAAATAAAGGGGGCGCTAGTGTAGTGGAGGGTATGATCTGAACTTAACTGTTTTATATAATTTGAAGTTTGCTGAGTGGAAGTAAGTATAATTTCAAGAATTCCCATAGATTAGAGTAGTTAGTAAAATTGTTGTATTTAGAAGTTAAGAAGTTGAGAGTTAAATAAATTATAACCTAAAAACATTCCTCTATTACAGCGACGCCATCTTTATTTAAGGTCATTTTGGGGACGCTTTTCGTAACACAAAATTGTTTTCCTTACGTCTAATATCCAAAGTATACACTATGTAATCTTGACCAGGTGCTTGTCAGAGCAATTGTTCATATGAACGTAAGGCTTAAATAAATTAAAAAAGTATATATATTCTTTTTTTATATAAATAGAATATATTATTATACTTGTACATACTCCTAATGCTAAATAAAAAATACGAAGTAGTCTGACTCTTAACGAAAAATTAAAATCAGAATACATATTAAATAAATTTATTTATTATATATAGTAAGAAGTATATATATTTGAGACAATATGTGTAAGAAAATATGAAGCTTTGACTTTCTTTGAATAGTTATCGTTTTAGATATTATTAATTTAAATTATTTATTATATTATTTATTTACTGTAAAATTCTATCGAATCCATATAGATTTTTATTTGTATAATTTGATTTTACTAACATATTAATTCCTGTGCTTTTTTAATAGCAAATATTAATTTCTTCATAATAACATGAGCTTTCTTTAGGAGCTTTTTGATATTGTATTGCTTTCGTGAACAACTATTTCAATATATTTTACTAAACAATAACAAAATATTAATAAATGTTTTACAATTTTGTAACACTAAAAATGTTAATTACACAACTATTAATTGCGCGTAGTTTCTATGCGAATCCTTTAAAACTTTTTTCATGATATAAGAGAATGCGCAGTTGAGCACTGTTATTAAATTATTATTATGCTTTATATTGTATTACCTAATTACTTTATGGTGATAAAATAAAACCAACATGATATTTGACATATGTAACAGCGAAATATATAAACATTTTCAATACATAATATTTATTAAGAAGTTTTAGAAACATCTGTTTAAAATTTCCTAACGAAGCTTCATTCACTTGAAACGCTCAGCGACATTAGGATTTTCCTAAAAGAAAATTTCTACCGCTGCGTCTAGTAGAAACTTTTTAAGAAGGCCTTTCATAAATAAATAAATAAATATTAACCAACAATCACACCACGTTAACCTAGCCCCGTGTTAAGTTCGTAAGAACTTGTGTTACAGGTACTAGGAACGGAAATAAATTTAAGATATAAATACATATATACATAAATACACGTCCAAGACCCGGTGCAGACATCTATATTCGTCATACAAATTATCTGCACGTGGCGGGATTCGAACCCGCGACCGCTGCGTTAAGTGTCCAGGTTCAGTTCGTGTTAGAATTTTTTAAAGCGAAATTTATGATAGTATGCGTCGAACATAAGCCCGTGGTTCTAGAAGCTCCTTAGTCTTATAATAATACTCGTATAAATGAGTATTTAGAAATAAGTAAATGTTAGAACCTAAAATTTTATATAGAGACTAAAAATTCCATACGTTCATAAAATTGTCTTTGTCCTGGCCAATTTTGTAGCCGTACATGACATAAATGAATAATATATTTATATAAAAAAAAGAACATATTCGGATCTTCCGCGTACGCAAACTATTTGTTCCGGAACGTTTTTTATCTCGGTATATGATTCTTTTTAGAAACAATGACATAACAGGAAAATCATATATAGATAAGAAAAAAAAATGAGACTGATCTTGTAACTTCATGAGATTACGTTTATGTTGTACTTCGTTAGTAAAACATTAAAAAAAATTTTTTTTTTTTTTGAGTCCGTTAAGAACTCGCGTACGTATAATATAAATAAACAAGAAAGTAATATCTGAGAATGTGTTTGTTACTATTATTTTGTTATGTGTTGTTATAGTAATTTCTTACATATAACATTTTACCTCCTCATTATTTATTTTTTTCTTTATTCGAAAAAACGAAAAGGAAAGAGTTTTTTCATTTAATTTCGGACTCTATTTTACAATTAAGTTTTTAAAAAACAAAACATAAAAGGCTATAAATAATCATGCTGGGAATAACAATAGCTTGATTTTTTTATAGCCTTCAGGACGTATTGTTCACGTCGATCGATTCGATCAAGAAGTTTAACTTCGTCACGTCGTTCGATCAAGAAGTTTAACTATTCTGACAAGTGTTACAACTCAACACAAGTAAAACTACCTGGTATACTATAATATACTAGTATAAAGGGAAGTTGTTTGTTTTTTCGTTTTAATCATAGAGCACAAAAAATATTTGAATCTATTGAACCGATTTTAAATTTACATAATTTAGCTGTAAATTAGGCTATAAAATGATACGGTACGACTTATAAAATCGGAATAGCAACCATAAATCTAAAAAAAAAAAACTAATGGTTTTTAAAATCTCAAATAATATAAATATTTACGAGTATAACACAAGTTTATGATTCTAAAACCAGTAGAGTAGCAAGATGACAGGATAAGCACTAAATATCTCTTTACATCTTTTTTTTGCCAAGCGGTAATTGGCAGAGAAGATTGGACTGATCTTTTTCTTCCGAGGTGTCGTCAAAGGTGACTAAGGACATATTTGTGAGAACCACTGTATATCAATCAGGATGGTGATGGGCAGCAGCGTCACCATATCCTGCCACAACACACTGCGCTCGCCAATCTGTCGGCCAAGCGTGGCGAGTATTGGCAACCAAACCTCCCCGCTTAGGGATAATGGGAAAGGCAGAGGCCTACCTTCAACAGTCACATCCAATGGATGGTGATTATATGATATTCTCTTTACAGTTTCTTTCAGTCCAGTTCAGTGATTTTTGTTTATGCTTAGAGACATGAAACAGAAGCAAGCAACTCATGATGATTTGAAGAAAAATAAACTAATTTTATTTTGATTCCTAAACGCTATAAGACAATGGTACGAGATATTAAAGCGAATAAATTACTATAAAATTTATCTAGTTTAAAAAATATGAATACGAATTTAAGTTCGACATTTTGAAATAACTGCTATCTGATAGTACGTTTTACAGTGAAGGCCAAAGGAACGTTAAAATTAAAATTTGAAAACTTATTTATTTTGATATCTAGAAACGTTGTTCAGGCTAATCTTCAAAACAGATTAAAATTTATCAAATCTCACAAACAAATAAAATAAAGTTAAATAAAATTATAAAGTTTTCTACTAGTAGCAAAAGAACAGAGGGTTAACAGTAATTGTAGGTATATGTTTCAACTAACTACGGTATTAGTCAGTCTATCAGGTTCTAAGAATCTTCTATCGTAATCTATCATTTTTTTTAATTTATATAAACAGATAAAACGAAAATATAGCAATTAAATTTATAATATATAATTAAATTTGATAATTTCTAATTCAGGTTCCTGGTTAAAGATGAAGGTTGGATACTAAAAACATTTTTGCCAATCACGTTATCACTTTAGTCTAATTTTATTGTATTAAAGTTGAATTAAAAATAAATTTATATGAATGAAACAATTAACTATTACGTACCTTTTTAAACGTAGGAACTTTTTTCAAAATCCGAATAGTATTAGTAAGTGCATTAGTTGACACAATACTTTAATGAAAATGCCACAAATGCCTTCTTTAATGAGGCCTGTCACATACTGATTGAGTTGCAAGAATTGTTTTCATATATACAAAGTACTAAATGTTGTACCGTCGTTCGAATTACATAGAACACTGAAAGGTATAGAAGTGTCTTTACCTTGGTCCGTCCGGTTGTTCGTTGCGATATAATTGTGTAATCTGGATAGTAATATTTATTGTTTCTTTATAATTCTTTACAACTATTGTTACATAAGTTATGCTATTACCTATTAGTGCTCTTGTGTTGTTATATCTGAATCTTAGTTCATGATCTAAATTAATATATCGATTAGTTTTATTGTTTGTCTATATGCAGTAATGTCCGATTTTTAGGATATTTTTTAAAACATCACGCTAAGATTTATAGGGACATGAATCACATAATTATGTACTGAAACATTACGCAAATGAAACCGCGTAAGACGGCTAGTCTAGTCTAGTAATATACAATTTACTGACACATGTACATACGAGTACTTGCAAATATTTGAAATAACATGATAATTAGACAAACTAACAAAACTCTCCATACTCAACCTGCAACCCGCTCTCCTCCTGCATCTGGCCCCGACCAGGGTACCATGCTTTGTGTTAGGGGTCCAGAAACACACATTAACCCTAGAAGCCTAATCTACTTCGGACTTACACAAAGCATTAATATACGTCTCAGAGGCGTACACATATAAATTACAATCTGTATCCAAAAATAGCCCTATTTTAGAAATATTATTTAGCGGAAATTGAAATTTGGAATATAAACTAAAAATAAAACAAGACTGTTTTGAATTATAACTATAATCACAGTTATTTATTTACAAAGAAAAAACTATATGCATAAATTGGAAAAAACTTACCTTTTTCAAAATCAACTAAAACGTATAATTTTTCTTAGAAAATCTTTTTCTTTTAACGCTTATTAGTTATTCTTAGAGCAAACATTAACAATAATTAGAATTTAAAAGAGAAACTCAACTTTAAGAGCAGTCTACACACTTATCAACCTTGTGCACATTTTTTGCATTTGTAACACACTGATTTTGACATTCTTTTTTTTATAGGCGCAAAAGTTGGTTTCTTCAGAGGTACTAGATTCTTGTAAAGACGAAACGTATTAAGTCACATAATTATTTTCATCTTCGGTTTGAATGTCGTCGATAATCTAGTCATCCTCAACTTTGGAATCTGAATCTTACTGAAGAAGGATTATAATCCTCGTTTAAGATTGCTAGAATTTGGTCTTCATGTAATCTTTTAGACCGTGACATATTTGTACCTAAAACAAGGCCGAAAATAAACATAAAATGTACGAAAATAAACAAAAGTAAAATCACACAAACCTAGTTAAAAGTTACACAAAGCCTAAACATACGTCTCGCAGGCGTACTATACTTCGATAAATCAAAAATGGGGGGACTTACCTTGACGATACAGGCACCATCCGCTAGCTCCCGTCGGCCACGGAGTTGGCAAAAGAACACGACGCGCTAGTTTTAACCGTTACAAAGAGACAAACGATATTCGGTTGCGTGTACGCCTCTCAGACGTAGATTAGGCTTCTAGGGTTAAATAAACACAAATATCCCAACCACGACAAGTATTAGTATTATCTTTACGAATATTTGTCATAAGCGACACTTGAACCCAAGATTATAATTGCAATATCCGTTTTATTGTTAATTGCGTGAATGCATTGATTGATTAATTGGACTAGTAAACTTAAATATTTTAATTTTTAAGGTTCTAAATGTTTATATGCTCTGTGGTTAATGGTTGACGAAGTTATTATTTTTTATACGTTTACGTCTTTCTTAATTTCGAGAAACGTCAAACAATAGTGACAATGCCAGTTATTCCGACGAATCTTTGTTTATATCATTTGTCTCGAAATGAAAAAAAAATATCTATTTACAATAAGTATACAATTTGTTATTTTTTTTTTTGTAACTATTAACTTTGTACGTCTGGGGTCACAGGTTTATACTCGCTTGTGTCAAACGTGTATTACGTCAATACAGATAACATATATATAGATTGACATTTTTTTTTTAAATTATATTATATTATTTTTGCGTAGTCTAAGACATCGAAACCAGTGAGGAGCTTATCTTAAAAGTAGGCTCAATCTACAAAAATTAATATGTAAAACAAGATCATTTTCTTTTTACGATATTGAAAATTTTATTAACTTAAAGGCATTTTAATTATTAGTTAAATTATTATTTAGTTTTTATAAGTGCGTAATAAAATCACTAGAACTGTAGAACATTAATGCTGCTTAATTATGCTTCTGTTAATGAAATGAAATTAATGAATGCGATAAATTAACCACCATATAATAATATCTAATACACTCTCATGCCTTTGTATACCTATACATACTTATTTTCATTAAGACGTCAAAGAGTTAATAATTAAACATAGCATATATGAAGGAATATCAGAAAAATACTTACAGTTTATGATATAGACAGAGTAGATCAAGAAGATCTCTCACTTCTAAGGCGTCGATGAAATGTTGTTCAATACGGCATGGCACGGTGGTGATGGATAAATTCGTATTCTTCTTCCTCTGTCAGGGCACACTCTTCGAAGCACCAGAGTCCAGCAATCGCGAGAAGGATAGTGTACATAATGTAGTATACGATGTATAGAAGAATGTTGAACAACATTTCTGTAATCTTCTGAGTTGACCAGTTATTTCTGAAAAGAACAAATAGACCGGTTAATAATTACGTTAATATTGAATATCCGAAGCTGTTAGAAGGAAGAATATTACTGTAAATATAAGTTATAATATTATTGTAGAAAAAAATGTTTTTGTCGCTAGCATTGTTATGAAGAATTTTTGTGTTTTTATATTCATAAAAATATATAAATAATAAAATTGTAAACAACATGTCCTATTTTTATTTTTTTTCCACTTATTTTCATCAAAACAGAGACACAGAAGAGACAGAAAACTGTAGGGTTCTAAAATCACTAACTATAATAATTTAAATCATTTTGAGAACTGTTTGGCTGTCTATCTGTTTATTTGAACGTCCAACTGCAAAATTACTAAGTTTAGGTTAAAAAACAGCATGAAAATCATAAATAATACCATAAGGTAACACTAAGACTTTATTCATCTAAATCGCTTCACTCTATCAAAAGCATTGGAGAAGAATAGGTAAATTAATTTTTATGACAGTATATATTTAAAACAATTTATTTAAATATGATCCGAAAAATAGTAATAACGCTATGTATAATAATGTTTCACAGTATTTTCAAAATACTGATTAAGATTTATATTAAAAAAATAATAAACGAAGAAAGACAAAAACGAAAAAAAAAAAATGTCGGATTGTGATTTATTTTTACAACAGTTTGATACTTCAAAGTATAATAATATAACAGATGGCGCTGATGGCGGTTAGTATAGTTCAATCACTTACCAAGCTATACACTAAAGTAAAACTTATATGTAGGCGACGCCATGGGCACAGCTTGTATGGAAAATATTTATGAACTAATAACATTGAATGAAAATGGAAAACAGTAGAATCCTTTGGAACATATTTTACTATGTTTGACAAGATTTGTGTAATAACAAGATTATAAATAAAGGAATGATAAGTAATATACAACTCACAAGTTGTTGCGTGATCGTACGCATTAGACGCGAGATGAATACTGAATTTTAACAGGATGGTACGGAATATGTATTATCATATGTCAACAGATCTAATTGTTGAAGTAGGAGCCATTTTGTTCTGATCACGAATTTCGGTTTAGTAGCTTAATCATTAACATATACTCAATCACAATAGATAGGTACATATACCTACAAAAATTATATTTTTAAAATTTAATTTATACGCGATATTTTGTATATCATCATTGAATATCAAAATGGTTTGTATAGAACATAAATATTAAAAAAAAAATAGTCTGAACTTATTAAATGACTGATGGTTAGTTAAAACATTAAATACTTCCTGATTTCAGGTGGAGGATTTTTAGTCGAGGAGGTTTACGTTTTTGAGAATTATGTATATATGTCCATTCATATTTTCCCTCGTGTCATTAGATTCGTGGAAAAAGACGGTTTCAAACACATTTAAAATTTCTTTGTATAAGGAAAGTAATTAAAAATGACAAATCGAAATAAATTATCTCTTGGCTCATTAACTCTGAATAAAGAACTATATACAAATAAACAGTCAACTTCAATTTAAAAAACAAACACATTAAAAGTCCCTTATCTACATTACAAAGTTAATAGCCTTAAAGAAGCAGACACGCCTTAGAAAAGTGGGAAGTGAGTCCCGCCTACTTTAAAATTATTCTATATATTCCTACTTAAAAATTTAAAAAATATGAAAAATTCAAAGTATACTGTTTAAATATTAAACCTTTAGAAACGAAATAGCGTACGCGAGTGAGTCGCTCACAGTCATTTGTGGTTTTATTTCAGAAAAATATTTGTATCAATTATAAATGACTTAGGAATGATTCTAACTATAATAATAATGCTTGTTTGTTTATTATCTGCCTGATTTAAATTGCCTGCATGATATACTCGTGATATAAAAATAATTACAGATGCTGAAAACATTGTTTGCTGACGTGTCGGGTATGATACGCCGCGCAGAGGCCTCAGTTTTTTACTGAAAATAAAGTTCTACTGCAGTTGACAGATATTTTTATTATCAACTGGGACCAAAGTTATTATTATGTTTTGTAAAATTTGTGATCTGTGAGTTGTAAAAATTGTAAATTTTTTGATTTTCCTGTATATACAAAGGGTACCAAACGGAATCTATAACTAAGACTCTACTGTTAGTTATAACAACAACAAAAAAAAAAAAGATCATACACGAAAAGCATTTTTACAGAATATGTTGTAATTTTTAAAATCTTCGTTCGGTGTGATGATTGACTCCAAATTTTCGTATCTCCGATTTCCAAATCTTTGTTAAGCTTAATTATAAAAAGCTATAAGATCTACTTGTTTTACCGTAATATAAAATAGACAATTTTACTTTAATAATTCAATAGATTAAAATGTACCTACTATAGATATAGATCCCTATTACATACCAATCGAAAATGCGGTAAACTTAGTGTTTACTAAAAAAAATATTTTTTAAACTTTAATTTTCAAAAAAAAAAAAAAAAAAAAACTAATGTGTTAGAATGCCTATTTATTTGGAAATGATATAGGCTATAAAATATCACTCTATGAGTTCTAGTAGTTGAGCAGTAACAATAAACGCGGATGTAACAGCGCGGGTCCTCTAGTCGTTATTTTTCAATGACAGAACAATATAGCGTGTTTCTTGTGGGGTTAAATATAGAGGTTATTTTAAGTATTATGTCCACAAACCATTGTTTGCTGAGACCTAGAATTTTTAGTCCATAAAAATGTAATACAATCAAACCTTGAGAATGTTTATTCGTTTGTAAGCTTTATATTATTACCATATAAATAATTATGAAACGCGCATAACAAGGAATCTATTACTTTTAATAAAAAGCAATTACTTCATTATATATAACATAATAATTAATTTGCTATCGTTTTATCGAATAAACTAATCTGTTTATTGAGGAAGATGAGGCAGTTAACATAAATATATATATTAATAAATTCTCAAGCTTCTTAGATTACGTTAGCATTTTCATTTTAAATAACCTGTAACTCTTGTGATATTATCTAGGCATTGTAACAGTTCTGTTAAGTTTAGTTCATATCAAAAACTCGCACGATAGAGATCTCTTTTATGTAATAAAGTTTGGGTCTATTATTCAACTAGATATTGAGTAAAACAATAGAAAGAAACGCGACTGAATAAAGAATTTAGAAAAAAGAAATTCTGAAGGAAATTATTTTATTAGCCTGACCTGATGTATGTATGTAACGGAAGCTTTGAACGTGATTTTCATACCCTTCAAAACGTCGGATTTATTTGAAACTTTACACACATATCAAGGGCCGATGACAATGCAATAATTTAAATAGTTTTTTTTCCATTATCCTTGCCAGGGCACTCAGGATTAGCGATTTTTCATAGTGATACCCGGTAGTGTCAAGCACCAGGGGGCGTGCGGAGATCTTCACGCCTTAATTTTTTTATTACAGAAAAGATAAATAAAATAAAATAAAAAAAGACACGCTTTTGTAGTTGCACACTGTCTTACAACAAAATAAATCTCTTTGTTAATTAAACCATTCTTAATTTAGTTATTTTTCAACTATTGTTTATTTTTAATGTCGATTATAAGTTTTAAATCACATAAAAAAGAACATATACAATAAACATAAAATAAATTGTTTATTATTTTAAAGATTTCCTTTACTTGTTCAATATTTTTAAAAATACATTAATATAATATATTTTGAATTAAATATCCATTGATCTATTTTAGATGAATGAAAATATTAGAAAAGTATTTTGAAAAATATTGAACAGGTAAGGGAAGTCTTACCACGTCATACGCATCGAAAAAAGTCATCTGATTAAGTGTGACATAATGTGCAATATGTTACAGTGTGATTGTATCGCACTTCTATCAGATATAGACAGTATCGAATACGATTTCAATCTAATCATTACAAATTTTCCATACGAAGCAAAATACATAATAAATATTTTTAAAAATATATAAATCCAGACGAGTTTCATCTAATTAACAGCTGAAAATAAAAACGTAGGACATATAAGACCAAATATTCGTCGACCGTCGCCGTTGTTCTATATAAGCGTTAAATTTAGATAGGTACGCGATGTGACGTCACACAAAAATATCAAATAGTCATTATATGTTACCCCCCGCCCACCCCAGCCAGTAAATTTGAGATATAAAATTTAAAAAAAAATACCAATCGACGTATTTTAAATAGCATTTCAAAAATTATTTATTATTAAAACAGCACCCTCCTAGTTTATGAGTAAAAAATAAATAAAGATACTACACGCTACACCGTCGATATCACTTGAAATTCCTAAAAAAAGTAGTAAAGCATTTATAAGATGCAAGCCTATATTTATTAGACAGATGTAAAAGTTGATACGCAAATAGATTCTTTCAACATATTTTTGTACTATAAAATTAATGCATTAGAAAAAAAAAAAAAAAAAATTACCTTTCACATTACTTTTTTTTTTAAATCAAACCTTATTCCATTCGTTTTTTAAACTTGAATAATAAATGATTAGGAGCTAATAATAATTAATAAGACACCTTACTATAAGGAAATTTATTTTGTTTTAATTTAACGAACTCTCTAAATTCATTATGTATGTAATATTTTACAGCATATTGCTTTATTAATTTACACTACAGTGTAAGTAAGCAGACAATTATTCATTTATTTTTCAATATTATTATATATATACAAAAAAAAAAAACTTTAACTAAGAGGTAAACATAGCATTACAATTTAATCAACAATTTTCTAATAAGACTCACTACGTACTCTAGAAGCTATACAAATGTACGTACAACCAAGTCTTGCATCTTATAAATGCTTCACTAAAGAATAAACAGGATCTTTGATAATTTCCGATTCGTACCACGCGCCTTCGGCAATTGACTGATTACGTTTGATTAGTTTGTTGCAATAACTATTCCATTTTATGAAATTCTAATGATAGTGCAGTTAGTTTTGAGTGGGGTGCAGTTTTTCCACTGTACAAAAAGTACGAAATTCGAAGTATTTCAAGTGATATCGACGGTGTAGCATGTAGTATCTTTGTTTATTTTTTACTCATAAACTAGGAGGGCACTGTTTTAATCTATACAAATAATAAATTTGTTAAAACCTCCGTTTTATTAATACACTATATATCATCAAGAATAAATTTTAATAGCGCGTTTTTTTTTGAATCAGCACCATCTCTTATCGTTTTTTGTTCGTGCACGTATCACGTAAAAAGTACAAAACCAATGTAAATAACTTTAATACATAAAAATTTAACATAATTCACAGTATAATTTAGTTTTTGTTTCATTGTAATTAAATTTAAAAATAAATATTTAGGAAAATAGAAATAGGTACCTACGCCGCCAACGCCATCTGGTCTAAGGAATCTTAAAAACTCACAAAACTTATTTTTGAGTTATTATTTTGTTAAACTTAAAAGTTTACTAAATATGTCGGATAGGAATAGAAATCGTTTTAATATTTTAGATAAACATCATTTTCAATTAATATAGGTACTATTATGTTAAATGTCACTAAATATAAAAACTATATTATTACCATTATACGATAGATGGCGCATGAATGTGATAAAAAATATAAATTATAAATAACCCAGGAATCAAACCTTGCTCGGCAGTACCCAAGGCTTGCGACCACTCGACCAACGAGGCGGGTTAGAGTTAAGTTAAGGTTAGAGTAATTGTTTAAAAATATTTAAGTTCGTTTTTCCCTCAAATTAACGCGGGTGAAACCGCGAGGCACAGCTAGTATTGATATAAAAGGGAGTATATAACAAGAGCGGAGGATATCCTATAATTTCAAGTGAGGACTAAAAAACAATATTATGTATCCCGTTACACAACCGATGAACATTGTGATCATTCTATAATTGTTTAGAAATTGTATATTTGTTTAAATAAGAAATAAATATAAAATATAGAATTTGATTTTTAAATTTGCATAAATAATAAATTTTATGTTACAACTAATTTAAATTCTAAGGCCTATAAAAATTTACGCAATTGCATGAATTATATATAGTAAACAAATCTAACGCGTGCAAATTCGCAACGAAAGTCTTGCGAAAAATAATTTTTAAGAACGTGATGTGTAATATTCAACCTATTGATGAGCCTCTTCTCATTGCTTAATCCTTTATAATCAATTTAACCTTTATTCTTAAATGTCAATGAAGTTAATTGCATATTGTATACGTGAAAATATCTATACTTAGTATTACAAAGTGGGATAATGTTGGATTTGAACGCAACAATATTAGCGTTGATCCTTCGATCAAAAATCATCTAGATTCCCGATAGACGCTTCACAAATGGCCACACAAATTAAACCACGAAAAATTGCGTGGTCTTATTTTAAATTAGTACGGTTCAACCATAGCCAAAATTAAGACGTCAAAATGCCGAAGTGCGTGTACAAAAATTATAAAAATAACCACCGTAATGTCAAGATTTCTGATGGAATATCCTCCCTTCGTTTAGTTTAACTGTGACTGGACTGTGGTGGTTAATAAATGTGTCTCACATTTATTATATGTTTATTTATAATAAAATTAATATATTTTTACCTTTTTAATCATAAATATTTTTTATCATAATTTTTATCATAATTTTATAATTTGTATTTTTTTTTAATTTCTTGCTACAGTAATTTTACAAAATAAATAATATACTTTTTGAATAATCGGCCGCTATTGTAATTTTTAAAGTATTATTTTTATTTCTGAAAATGGCGATTTTTCCAGAATTTGACCCAAATGACTTTTTAGAACGCCATCTATGAATTGGCCAATTTAAACTATTAGAACTGTCGTAGAACTCTTCAAGAAATATGATATAATCAGATAAAAGTCTTAAAATATCTACACATCTTGTCTGATCCAATCAATCAGACATGATTAATGAGTTACCCCGTATGCCCGCTATGTGGCCTAGCTGAGGTGTGGCCGCTAAAGGTGAATATGATTTTAGAAATTGTGAGTAAATGTTCCTGTTATTGTTTCCTTGAAATCCTGGCTGATAATTTGGTGTCTAGTGGTATCGACGAGCCAGTAGTAAGTCACTTGTTGCAATATATCTTACAAAGGTTTTCATTATTTTAAGCAAACGGCCAGTAAAAGAGAAAATGACAAAAGAAGTCACCAGATGAGCCACAAATGCATTACTCCAGTAATAAATACGTGCAAATGAGAACGAGTGAGCCCGTTCTGAATACAGTGGTGACACGGTGGCTTACTGTTTTGTGGAGCGGAAATTGTTTTAGTACAAATATGGTCCTTTGTTTAGGTGTTGTTCTTCTTAGAAGCTTTCGATCCCAGTTGTTATCATAACTATTTAGATTAGTTACTATTGATCAATTAATTAAGCTCCAATTCATCTCCTGTAAGGAGGCGATGAGCCTTTGGCCAAATGGACCTACTGTTGTTAAATGTATGGGAAAAATGAATATGGGAAGAATGACTTCAAGTAGTACTAGCCGTAAAACGAGTATCTGTATAACTCCATCTTGATAAATTTTAATAAGAATACTTAAAATAACAAAGTACATCAAAGAAAATTTTAGAAGTCGGAATTTTTTAATTGCGTCCGTGGTCACGTATGATAACAAAAAACTACCACATTTTTTTATTCCAGTTGACGTACAATATATACGAGACAAAATCGTTGTTTCGTGTCAAAGACCTGGGTTTTCAAGATAATGCATGTTTAATACGGCATTGAAATATAACGACTATATTTTGCGACAGAACACGACTAATATGGACCTAAGAAAGATTTGCACGTGAGATTAGTACGTGTTTTAAGTTACTTGTTAAATTTTTTTATGCTACTTATGGCCTAAGATGTCCCAGTAGATAGAAGAATTGTATATTAAATCAAGGTCACTTGTTTAAATCTTAATGCGCACCTATATTTTTTAAACGTTTATTAGTTAATTTAGATAAATATACAAAAGCTGAAAAGTTTGTATGATCGCACTGACCTCGTCATCTACTAGTCTTACTTTAAACACTATTTCTATGTTGAAAAACCTATTTATTTTCGATAGCTAGAAAATATTACCCGGCCTCTGATGCAATTTTTACGGTTCCGTATATAAACGGAATACCATCACTAAGATGTTGCTTTTCATCTGTCAATCTGTCAAAACCTAGTGACGATAACGACCAATGACATTTAGTTAGGTATTTTTTATAATACAAAAAAAAAGCATTAACGATAACAATTTAAAAAAAACTACGACGTAGTTTGTACCTATGTAATATTTTGTTTCAATTCACACAAAATTTCTTTCTACTTTGAGAATTCACTACAATTGTACTTGGCTGTGCCTTGTTTGCTTATATCGTGTAAAATTTTGTAAAACTTCTATTCCTGCCTCGGTAGAGGTCCAAAATGTTTTCATGATCACAGTTTCAAGAGTGAATGCCTAAAGCAGTAATATTACATGTACATTAAATCTAAATTTAGGGCGGGAATATAAATCAGAATCGTGGAGCAGAAACCAGGGTCACTGCCAACTGCACCAAGGGGCCAAGAATATGATTGGGTGATGGGGTTAAGAATATGATTAGGCAAAGTTATTTCTATTTTCTAAAATAGATTACAACAATGTTCAAAAGCTTACATTTTTAGTTTGGACAATTCTTGAACTTGAAAAAACATAATCTAAGATCGTAAATAAAACTCGTGTACGTTTCGTAATAACTTCATGGTGTTTACTACGCCATAAGATAAATCGCAGGTCAAGTGCATTCCACGTCAGAGTTTGACGTGTGATATAATTGTATTAATTGTTTTGTGTGGAACGGAATAATTGTCATCGCCATTGACGTCTTTACTTCCTGTTTTTTTCATAAAGATAATAATTGTTTTTTATATTTATAGTAATCGTATTAGACTTTCTTACTGTATAAACAATGAATAATAATAAACGGTATTGGTATTGGTATTGGTTGTGGGCTCAATTTTCCGCATTTAGACTCGCTTCTGGTCCATTATGCGTGAAAGAAGGCTGGCTAATTCAGCCAGCCAAGCTCCTTCTAGAAGCTCAGAAGCCTCCTGGGGCGTTCGCAGGCGTCTCGGAGCGTCCTTATTTCTTTAAGGATATTTGCCCGGTGTGTGGCCACTCCCTCGCATTCCAGGATCACGTGGGCGGCTGTTTCTTCAGCAACTAGACATCCCCGGCAGAGAGGACTGTCCGTTGCATTTATAATGAAAAGTTGGTGTTTGAGTGCCATGTGGCCGGTAATCGTACCAACAACTATATATAAATAATAAATAATCTTTGTTAATCAACATTTTATATAATACATATAAATTGAAAATTATTTTAAATCGGACCCTAGATTAATGTACAATATACTTTAGTTCTGTAATATTAACATATATTTAAGATTAAATATAATAGGAGGTTTTTCTATACTGTAAGCAATCAATATTAATTTGAAGTAATAACAAACATCGTTTACTTAACATTTATAATATTCAAGACTGCAATCACGTTGATGTCTTTTATAGAGAGTCCAAATAAAATAACCAAAAAGATTTATATTTACTGTTAGTATTTTAGGATACACCCACACACACACACACACACACACACACACACACACACACACACACACTCATACACACATATATATATATATATATATATATACTTTTTTATATATAAATAGAATATATTATAATACTCGTACATGCTGTCTGTCTTTTAACTAGAAACTAAAACCAGAATACAAATAAAATAAATTTATATAGTAAGAAGCAAGTTTTATATATATATATATGTATAATATTGTAAAATTTAGATTTTTTTTAGATATATTTGACTGTATCAATAGGTAGGTATTTTACCACAACTTCTTATAATTGATAAGAAGTATATCGCGGTTTTACGCTATTTTGTTTAATAATAACTAAAACTAATGCTTCTTTGTTACATAATAAGATATTTTTTTAAGCTCCGTTTAGAAGTGCGTTTAAAACAAACGAATAAAATTAATAATATAAATAGAGATTTCTTGTTTTATTTCAGTTAATGTTAAAACGTAATGTGAGTCATTAAGTACAATAATCATTTAAATAATTATATATGGGATTAGTGATTATAATAACAACCTTAGAAGGTCATGGTGACAATACTCAAATGTGACTTTTACCTAAATGTACATGCATGATTGTTAAACTAGAATATTATATAAAAAATAATAAATAAAGAGTTTGTTTGTACCAGGTAATTTCGAATTTAAAAATCTATTTTATTTCCGTTAGTCTGTTTATTAAGAAAAGTTTTAATCTATAACGTAAAAAGAAGAAAGAGAAGTATTAAGTTATTAATCTATAAACACCATAACACATAAAATTAGAATATTATACACGTAATATTATACTTAAATAGTATGACTATAGCTAAATATTGTATTTCTTAATGCACATAATCTTAGCTCCAATTTAAAAAGTCTAGGTATTTATGTTAGAAAGCCTATATATTGAGAAAGGTGATAAGGTAAGGCAAGGTTATAAAATGTAACGCCACGACACAGAATGAGAGTAATATCATATATGTGTGTGAAAGTTCGTTATGGGTCATTTCGTTTCATTATAATTCTATATGTACTAGTGTTTGTTACATGTATATAACGTACAGAGTTAACTAGCATACAGTGAAGTGGAACAGCGTTATAGATATATGTAGTATTCCTTGCCAAGAAATAAGGTTGATATATATTTCTTTTGTAGATATATTGTTTTAAATTCTATTTATTGTTAATTATTTGTAGTGGGATGCAAAAAAAAAAGGTTTCTAATCTTTGCAAAAAAAAAAACAAGATAATGAATATTTTTAATTTAAATTATTTTATACATACCTATAATAAAATTTTAAGCGTATCTGTTTTTATTTCTTTATTTTTTCGATGATGATTTTTATAGAGGTCTAAAAATATTAATTAAATCACCATGAAATCAGCAATAATCAAAATCGTTTTAATCTGTGAAAAGCTATTTCAATTGTTATTTTTGTGTCTTGAATAACGGCGTTAGATAAGATTAGGTAAATTTATAATACATTTAAATGTGATTGAAAACTGGTATGATATCCAGGTGCATGGGCATCTACGCTAATCTGTCGTCATATAGGTATATAATAATACTATGATCGAAGTCTACATTTTTAAAAACGACATATTTATATCGGAAATAATAAATTCTGTTACTCATAACAAACATCCACACAACATACAAAGTTACAGTTAAAAGTAATTTTATAAACATAATATAATATATATTTTTTACAAAATTAATAACAGCAATAAATAATAATTTATAACGTAATAAGTTACTAGAACGAATGATAACAGTGAATTAAATGTGTCTCTTATTTTATTTTTTGTTCTTCCGAATTTTCCAGAATGACCTGTCAGAACGGAATCCGGTGTTGAGCCGGTGTGCAACTGTCTTTCGCAATTCACCTTTCTAGAAGTATATGAATTAAGTTAACGGAACGAGAAATAGGCTGACGTTCCAGAGCGAACTATACTTGAGCGAAATTATTTTTTTAATTTATACTTATATATATCGATCTTTTTTTTTACTAATTAGTGAGAATTTCTGCAAATGCAATTTTGATTATATTCAGTTGTTCTGTACACATATATAATATTTGTTATATAAAAATTACGTGACGATTATATAATTGCAATTGAGAGAAAAAAAATTGGTGTCAAAGATGTCAATAATTAGGGTCATTTTTTCTAATATTGTCGTGAATAAATTCAACTTTTATTTTTATTCTAGATTAATATAATATTAAATACGGTATTTGAATTCTGTAATACTAAGTGTTCTATAAATTTAAAATTTCATAAATCTTAGAATCGAGAATAAATTTTAGTTTAGATTAATTTAGTACATTAGAACAACCAAATAAGTATATACAAAAGTAAGCATATTTCAAATATTATCAATTCTATAATATATATATTTTTAAGTTTTAGTAATTTATTTTTCAAAAATTGATGCAAAAGTTAAGGCAAAACAAAAGATATCGCTTAGCTTTATCATCGTTTGTTAATGTGAAACCGAATCTTAAATTTGAGCTTGGAATTGCGTACTTTATTGACGTTATTTGAACAGCTGTTAAACACAACATATTCTAAAGTGGAAGTTAGAAGGACGTTGCGAAACCAACTTTAATTGCTTATATTAAAGTATAATATTCAAAAAAACATTTTTTTTCTTCTTTCATTTTAACTCTCGATAAACATGATATTAAAAACAACAAATTATGACATTTAAATTATAAATTTAAAAAAAATAACTCTAAACTTCTTAAACTTTAATTTCGAATATTATCGTTTATTTAGTACATCTATTTCTCGGTGAATATAATATTATGTTAATATTCAAATGGATTTTTTTGGGTATATATTTATATAAACAAAGATTTTGTTATATAAATACATTGCGAAATATATTTTTTTAAAGTAATCGTTGTCTTTAACTTCTTTATTGATAAGAGAAATATTATTTTTTTTTTTTAATATTGTATTATTTTTCTTCTCATATTTCACTGTAGGCATGATATTCACAACATGAACGGACATACGTCCTTGACCCGAATATCTATTGGTGTGTATCTTGACATTTATTATTAGTAAATATATCACCGCTAACTAATTTTTGGAGGAAAAATTGGAAATCAGGTTGCCTTAGTGCTCAACGCTTCTGATTAATATTAACGTTTTGTTATTTATTTTATAACAACAACTGGTGAACATGTAGGTGTTTCGTGTGGTCGTATGTGAACTGACCAACACCGCCCATAATCAAGCCGGCCTGATGGAGACACAAATTCTTTTCTAGATTAATGCAGGGAATTCAATATGGGAAAGAGAAGTAAGGATATTGGTTTCCCTTTCTCTCTTCCGATTACATAATTATAAAAACCCTGAGGCGAATATAGATAGTATTGGAACTGGTGCTAATTGTTATTGAAAACTATTCAATAAATACTTATTAAAAATGTTTTTTCTTGTATAATAAATTATAATTCATAATTATTAATAACAAACAATAAAAGATTTGTACATTTTTTATTTATTTTACCAAGTTGTTTATTTATTAATTCGGTTTAAAGATTTTCCGTGATGCTAAAAGAGCACATATACCACAATGTTATATGCCATATTATGTAAAAATTTTACTTTAACATGAATAAATAAAATGACATTTGTTATTTATATTTACCACATTAGTTTCATTTAGAGTAATATATGTATATATATTGGTAACATAATAAAATATAACCAACATTTATTAATTCATTAGGTTTAAAAGCGCTGCAAAAATATGTTATTCTTTTCTTTCTTACGCAGAAATCTGCATAAGAAAAAAATATTTTCTTTCTTTTATCAATTGGAAAAAAGAGAGAACAACGATTATGTTTGTATTTATAAGCACCTATCTCGTACGATACAGAGTTGCAACAGCTTATCTCAGTCCTTGAAACATTCGTCGACAGGGTAGCGTTGAACAAAACAAATTGAAATATTCGTTTAGTTATTTTAGAGAAAAAGAAATGTAATTTTCAATTAACTCCTTTGTATTATACAAAATAATGACAATTCAGTGATAATAATTCAATTCAATTCAAAAAAGTATGCAATTTTTATCAATATTTTCTTATGAAGTTTTCACGTAAAATTATTGCCTGTCAACCGACTCTACAGACAACCAATTTTTTTGTTATAGTTGTTTCCGGTCTGGGTGTATGTCCTTGTAGGTTTCCCCACCGTGGTTCGGAGAGCACGTAAAGCCGTCGGTACCGCTTGTTTATAGATACCTGATAACGTTCGTTACTCATGATAGGGGAATTATCCGCCAACTCGCAGTGGAGCAGCGTGGTGGATTAAGCTCACACTCTTCTTCTATATGGAGAAGAGGCCTTCGCTCAGTAGTGGGTTGTTTATAGGCTGATACACTACAGTACAGTACAGATTTGAATAAAATATATGTAAATACGAGATCATTTTAAAACAGGTTTGACAGTTTTAAAGTATTTTATGATGTGGTCTGTTGAGTATCCTAATAATAGTTTCTTGACAAATATGTTAATATCGCGAGAGCATGATATATTTTTACCGACAACTAGTTTATAACCGATTTATTTGTATGCCTATTTTTGACAAACTTTTCATTTCGTAAAAATGTATTCTAAGATAATTTTACCCACCATCCACTTAAAGAGCGAATTGCTAGATAATGCTTAGCCGGATCTAGCAAATATGTAGAAAATGCTTGTTCAAAAAAAAAAAAATAGAAGAAAAACTTTACGGAAGATTTTTTTTTAGTTCTTCTCATAAACATAAAAACAAACCATTTGACAAGCAGTTGTAGGTTGAAAGGATTTTAAAATAAACTACTAATAACTTCTTCGTGTAATCTATTTAAGTCGATAATAATTATATACCGAAATAAATCTGTTTATTGATTGAATGTGACGAGTCATTCGACCTTGACTTACTGCAGCAAGTGGCAGCGCATTCGTCGAGTGCGTTGACCATGTCGTCGAATAATATTAATGTGACTTTCTATTGATAATCTTGTTTTTTTTTTTTCAAATATTTAATTGTAAATACTATAAGCAACTCCGCATTAAAAAATAACTAACATTTTGTATCTAAGTTTTTATAGAATGAAAAGGAGAAACTTTTATTACTAAATTAAACCAAAATGTTACGTCTGGAACAGAACAAGAACTTCTCAATATATACTAAATTTATTATTATCCATACTTATCCTCAATAAATCGGCACTACCTAGTGTTCATAAAGGATTTCTAGTAATATTATTTGAGTAAGATTATCTTCTACTGAACAATCAACCACTTATTTTCTTTTATAATTATTTATGTATTAAAAAATAGCGCATTTATAAATTCTAAATACAAGTAAAATATTACATTAAATCTGATCTAATCTAATAAAACATTATACGCATTTATATTTTTATTTCATTTGTATAAAAAGTAAACAATACAATCCCACATTAATCATTAAATTAAATATCTGAAAAATAAACAAAGTATAAAAGATTTAATATGTATATCTATATAATTTAAACAAATTTAAGTTATTAAGGCATTTAAAATTATTTTTATCCGTGCAAGAAATGTAACGAAAATATTTAAACTTTGTAAAAATATCTGTGAAAAATACAGTAATTATATATTATATGTATGTAGGAGTAGCAGTTAAAAGCTAGCTGTGCATGATAATATATATAAAATTTATTTATTACACGCATTTTTGCGTGTAATAAATTGCTATAAATAAAATCACATTAAGATAAAGAATTTTAGAAAATTTCGAAGGAACATTATATTGGTCTACAATACATATTAATCAAAGTTTGAAAACCCCTTACAAATTATATATTAACTTGATAATTTCCTCTTATTTACTGTACAGAATATCATATACTCCACGTAGAATGTATTATACGGTGTAACAAATGTGATGCAACCTGGTCGTAAAATATGACCTTCACCCACTAACTGGGCAGCTCTTAAGACGGACAACACTTGAAACAAGAGCACGCTTTAGAAACTAATCAGTGTTTAATCACAAAAAGATAAGTTGCTTTTGTTTTATAATAAATATGTAATGATTTAAGAACGTGTTAATTTCTTTATAAAAATATAAATAAGTTTGAATAGACTAAATGAATAATTAAAATTTGCAATTTTCGGAAAAGAGTGGACGGAGGGGGATAAATTATTCGACTCCCAGAGTTCCATGTACCAGTCTCTCCCAACGTATTATTATGTGTAGCTTAACATCGATTGGCTGGGCAACTTTATTATTTATAGTTTTCTGTGTCATCTTGCACATAAAACATGTCGCAATGTTGTTGTGGCTGTGAAAAGTCACGATCTTGACCTCCTTCGTAGGCTGTTATGATCTGACGATTTTATTTCGGTCCTTATTAATTCAATATTTTAAATTAATATTCATTAAATTGTTCTTTAATTAGTTCATTGAATTAAATACTACACTGTTTATCCTTTAAGAGAAATTGACATAATTAAAATCCAGAGCTTAAGAGTTAGATATTGCAAGAGTAAAACTACAATTTTAATTATTATAAGTAAATTATTTATAATTAATAACGAATATTATTGATACAAATGTTAATCGATTAATACGTAGGTCACTCGATAAGTTTTGAGACAAGAAAAAACTATACAAGATATTAACAATATTTATTTTACATTTTATCGAAATACTTTCCTTTCATTCTCTATGCAAAGTTCCATTCGACTTCTTTTTTTTTAACGCTGGGAAATGCATTTATGCATCCCATAAATTTTCAAAGAATATTCTTGATATCCGAGTAAGTAATTCATGGGTCTCCTCACACCATCATTTCAGTACTCCATGAATTTTCTGCAGTTACTGCCGTATGTGGGCGACCACTTATATGGTCATCTTCGAGTTTTGTTTTACCTCTTTTAAATTCACTGAACCATCTAAAAACTGTTTCTCGATATGAGGCAAACTCCTCTAACCCTGATTATAATCGCTGAAGGATAAGTTTTTTACTTAAACCAAATTTAAAATCATAAAATATCATAGCGCGCAAATGTTCGCGGTCAAGATGCGTCCTTGCAAAGAAAAACGGGCTATGTATTTTTTAAGCCAGCAACCTGGCTAATTGAGTTCTATTTTTAAATATATTTGATTTTTAAAAATACATAATTAACGTATAAATAATTTAATTCGTAAAGTTTAAAAATATAACAATATAAAAAATTAACACTGATTTTGATCAGCTGACCAAGTTCAACGACCGTTAAAACATATCTATTGTTGAGGTTCACATAATTTACTACATAGATGATAGATGATTGAGATTATAATATTATTAAAAGTAACAATTAATAATCTGTGTCACTATAATAATATTATTCAGGTATAAAATGTGTTCATTTGAATGCGATCTCTAGATCAAAACCCATTTTTTTTTTGTTAAATTTGATCATTTGATCAATGTTATAGGCCTTGAAACATACGACTCGAAAGACGAGAGCTCTAATTAAGTCTTAACCAAACAGACGACTAGTTTTAGTACTGTTCTGACATCTATACAATTTTGACGAAAATTCTGGTGTAAGGTTTGATTCCCGCCAGAGGCAGATATTTGTTTCCGGTCTGGGTGTATGTACTTGTGGATCTTACCGAACCACTGTGCCTCGGAGAGTCCGTAAATCTGCTGGTCCTAGTTTATTTACATAATATATATCCATCGGCTATTGCTTAAAAACAGAGATTAAGTTTAGAAACTTACCGTCTTACTTATAAAAATCACGTTAAGTAATATTTAGCCACCGTTTAGTTAATCCACTCATAAGCTATAAATCAAGGATTAACTTTTGTTTACTTATAAACATTGACTAGCTGTTACTTAGTTAAGAAACGAACAAAGAACGATACATAGATGGTTGGCACAGATTATAGCCAAAATAATCGATTAGATACAGAAATTGAATGAACGAAATTGTTAAAAATAATATTTAAGCGACATCTATTAACATTATAGAGAAAACTCTCGAAGCTCGATATTGTAGTGAGTCACTACTAGTGACCTCTATTGACAGGAACTTGGATCAATATTCTAATTTTTAATCATTTTTATTTTTATGGGTAGTAGTCGGATCCTCAATTACAAAATTCAACAAAGCTTATTAAATATTAAATTAATAAATTTACTTAAGATATAACCTAATTTAAATTATGCTATTATAATTAAAATTAGGTACCTAAATATCTGTATTAAACAGACAGATAACGCTCATTTAGTATATATTAATTTTTATATAGAGGAAATTTCATTCTATATCTCTTCTTACTAACAAACAAACGCAAGTAAGTAGATCAGACGTCGCAATAGAACAGCTGATTTATGTGAAATCCGCCATCTTGCCGCTCAACGAGGGTTAAACTATGTCTCGGCAGGGTTTAATTTTGACAGCGATTTACGCATTACTTAACGACTTCTTAACGCTAAATAGTGTTTATGAGTGAGGTTTTTGCTGATCAGTTGTTGCGCAATGGATTAAATATTAAGAAACGTTTATGAGTAAGACCGTTAATGGCTAATGTGTGTGTATGTTAAAACCAATTTATTTATTATTGAATATTAATATTTCGGATTGCATATAGTTACTTTTAAAAGCATGTCTAAAAAGAATATGGAAATCTATAATATAAAAATAAGTTGGGTTTTCCTTCCTGACGCTATAATTCCAGAACGCACGAACCGATTTCCACGGTTTTGCATTCTTTGGAAAGGTCTTGGGCTCCGTGAGGTTTATAGCAAGCAAAATTCAGGAAAAATTTTAACAGAAAAGCAGGAAAACAGGGAAAATCATTTTTCACATACAGCGCCATCTCTGATACATAGCATGTACTACACTGTTGTATGTGCTTTAATCCCCAAACGAAATGTTACAAAAAACGAAGCCATCTGGTGGCGAAACGGAGTTCGCCGGGTTTGCTAGTATAAAAAAAAGTAAATAAATCGGGTTTTCCTTCCTGACGCTATAATTCCAGAACGTACGAACCGATGTCCACGGTTTTGCATTCTTTGGAAAGGTCTTGGGCTCCGTGAGGTTTATAGCAAACAAAATTCAGGAAACATTTCAACAGAAGGCAGGAAAACAGGGAAATCATTTTTCACATACAGCGCCATCTATACATAGCATGTACTACAAACCAATATGGTTTTACAAAAAACGAAGCCATCTGGTGGCGAAACGGAATTATAGCGTCAGGAAGGAAAACCCGACTTATTTTTATATTATATAAGCATCGCGACGATTTCTAGTAGGATAAAATTCCTTGTCGGAGGTCAGAAACACATGCAACATAAGTACAAACGTCCAGTCTGCGCCGCGACACAATCTTTATCACTTACACGGACATTTTTCACGAGCAAGGAACGAAACGCTACACAGTAAAATTATCCATATCTTAATATTTTTATTACACTATTGCTTTTTTTTAATAGTTAAAAAATATTTTAGTAATTATATTAATTTGCGTGACTAAAAGCTTTACACAATTATTTAAAATTGCAAACATTTTAAATATTTATTTATTATGCATTTCGAATTTCAAATATCACTTCTTTTATTACAGATGAAAAATATTACTTATTATATTACGTGTATGACGTACAAGTTTTTAATATTTCTATAATAAATTTTGATATTTAAAAAATTTAAATATTGCTATAAATATTTTTTTTACAAAATATATACAAGCATTATAGAGCTGAAAAAAAAAGGAAAATATTTGAAATTCTTTTTGTGTCATAAAGGAGATGGGGACTTTTGGGCCAAAATGTAATAAGTAGAGATATAATTTAAAAAATTGGTTATATTTTTTTATCTTACAATATAAAAAATCAAATTTATTCTGAATCTGGGAGCGGAGAAAAATGAAAAAGATTGTTTCCATCAAATTAATCGGGTATCGATTCAACTAAAATCGATTACAGAATTAAAAAAAGAAAGGTTTCTAATAGTTAATTAACTCAAAGTATTTAGATGCACAATATTGAAGTTGTAAACGATAAAGTTCATTTAAATAAAGTTACATTAATAGCGAAAATATCATTTAATATTTGAAAATAATATCGATTTCGTATTGATTTAAAATAAATCGTATTTTTAGTGACAGCTAACAACTGACTGACATTGATACTAGCCGTTTATTTTTTACCTACATTTCCTAGATGACATTTTAATAATAATAGAAGAAGAATTAAGTATGAAATACATTCAAAGGTTTTTTTTTATTCTGAACAATATTTATTAGTGTTTCAAGTTATTGATATTTGTAATGAGTTTTCAAACATTCTTCACTAAATGTAAGAAACATTAGTGCTTTAAGAACTTAGTGATCGGGTTTTTTAATAGACATTGTAACATAACCTCATTTTTACAAAACGTTTAATAACTCCGCTCTCAGATAGCCAAAATATAGAGATTTTTCAGCGAGGGATCCATAAGCCTGAATGCATTAATTGATACCATTTTCATTTCATTACATTTTGGCCCAAGAATGTATGGAATCGTATCCATCTCCTTTGATTATTAAGAAAGATTTTAGGTTACGAAACATCTATGATGCGATAACATTACTATGATTACGAGGAGCAGCAAATGTTAATATCAACGAATTTGTCTAATATATATGTTAGCCGTGAAAGTCGTTTGGTTTTCCATGAAAGGCTGTCTGATAGAGATTGCCTGTAGCAATAAGACCTCTAAGAATACGAGTACTTGCACAAGTTTTCATTCTTTTTTTTAAATTGCATGTGCATGTATGTGCAATAAATTCAACTATCCATCTTGCTATGAGTTGATTGTAATGTAATAATATTACATAATATGTAAGATTACATTTACACAATTTTAATTTCTCATGGATTATTTTGAAACCTAAGTTGCTAATAGTGATATAGTAGCTATTCATGTTTGTTTCGACAAAGGACGATAAATTTTTCCTATAGATAATTTACGAACAAATTGTTAAAGTTGCATTAGAGTTTATGCTTGTATTTTTACACGTTGAATATTTAGATTATGGTAGTAAAAAACTATGACTCGAATAAAAGTAACTTCACATTCATTGGAATAGTTTTTTTAGGTGGGCAATTTTTTTTTAAATTGAATACTACGAGGTTCTAGTGCGGACTCAAATAAACGACCGACTGGCATGAATTCATAATTGTACCAATGTTTACGTGGCACGACCTTTCTGGTGTCGTGGTGCGAGTAGTCGCCTCGAACCGCCCGCCGGCGGTTGCGGGTTCGATCACGCTCGGAAGAGTTATTTGTATTTGTACAAATATTTCTTTCCGGTCTGGGTGTATGTCCTTGTAGGTCTCTCTACCGTGCCTCGGAGAGCACGTAAAGCCGTCGGTCCCGGCTGTTATCATAGACACCTGGTAACGATCGTTACTCATGGTAGGGGAATTATCCGCCAACCCGCAGTGGAGCAGCGTGGTGGATTAAGCTCCAACCCTTCTTCTATATGGAGAAGAGACCTTCGCTCAGCAGTGGCTTGTTTATAGGCTGATACAGTACACTATAGTACAGTACAGTTAACGTGGCATTAGAATTACTAAACTTATTTTACTAATTACCAAGTTAAATTATGTTTTATTTCATTTTTTTTTAAACTTAATATTATAAAAACTTTTCAGATTACACGTTTGTCTAAAAAATAGTTTGACCAATATCACAATACTTGCCGCCTTCCTGTTCAGTGCAGGGTCATCAAATTCTAACTTTGTGAATTGTGAAATTTTCGTGTTGTGTGTTTAATGACACGCTAAAATTGTGATGCGAATGTGAAAACCTACGTAATGTGACCTTCTGTATTTAATGACGTTAGTTTAAAGTTATTTTTTTATGTAACTTATTACGATCTATTTAAAAAAATAAATTGCGTTTTATTTTCAAGTCGAGTCTTTTTATAATTAGACTTTTCATTATTTAAGTCAGTATAGCCAAACGTAAATCTTAAATATAATTTTTGGATCTAAACTAATCCCATGGCTTTTATTGTCATGCTATTTATGATTACCGCTACTTGCTTAAGTACATAATATTCAATTGTTACACAAAGTCGACAAATACAAGAAGGCTATGAGACGAAGTACGACAAAATGTGCAAATATCATACAATGATTATATTTTAAGTTGTCTTATATTGCCATTCATGTAAACATAATTATGAGTTGAATTTTATCGCATCTTGTAGCATCGCTCCGCATCGTGTTGCGTGGTTTATCGAGAACAGCGTCTTATAAATATTGCGTAATATTTCTTCCAGTAGACTAGTAACCGCGTTGACATTTTTACACTTTGGAAATTAATTTTGACAAACACAGTACAAGGTATATTACATATATATTTTCCTTGAAAAATAATTTTGTATTCTTTTCATTCTTCTATATTTTATTTAATTGGATTAAGCTCCAATCTTTCTCAAATACGGAGAAGAGGCATTTTTCTAGAAGTGGGAGGCTCACAGGCTGATTCAGTCGGTGTTATTTTGTAAAATTACAAATTTCTTATTTTAGCTTTTATTATAAACTATTAAAATAGATACGGATTCAGCAGTGCGGAATGTCTGACTACTAAAAATGCTTAAAACAAATATATTACTACTAGGTTTTTTTTTAAAGCTACATGCTCCAGAAAATATTCGGATATGTATACGCCAAAACGTACTAAAGATGTTATCTTAAGTTATTAGTTCCAATACTGGTAACCAAGACTATCATAAATTAAAAATGTAATCAATACCTAATAGTATTTTGTGTCACAAAGGACGAAAGTACAAATTCTGTTCCGCATGTGAAATTGCCACCTTCGCCTTCGGCTCGGGTGGCAATGACGCGGGAAAGAATGTAATACTATCGTCCTGTGTTACACATAAAAAAAATTCCTGCCTAGGTCGAAAGTTCAGGTTTTGTCCCTTTGAAGGGGGGGAAAAAGGTTTACTTTAGTCCTGCATCACAGGGACGAAAATCGAACTTTCGGTGGAGGTAAGAAAAATAATATGATAGATAACATTTTTTATTTCTTTATTCTCAATGAATTTAACTTATGTCACGTTTAAAATTATCAAATTAGTACCGTCAATACTATTTCTATTGGTAGAAATAAAAAATATTGACAAATGTTGGGTGTGAAAATAGTTTCCCTGTGCACTATTGCGATAATCTTGTGAAAAGGCGTAGGTATTGTAACGTATTGACATTTTTTTTTTCAATTAATTGTTCTTGCTTTGATTACACAATTGACAATCGATCTTGTGTAGTGGTGCGAGTGCCTTAACGTTGGCATTTGTATTTGTACAAGTATTTGTTTCTGGTCTCGGTGTTTCCATGTGGGCCTCGCCACCGTCCCTTGGAGAACAAGTAAAGCTGTCGGTCTCAGTTGTTATAATACACGGACATCTAATAACATAAAAAACGATCGTTACCCATTGCAGGGAGATTACCTAGTTCAATTCAGATCAGCATTGATTACTATCGATATATTTCTAATATAGACTACTAAGTACTTTAATTGTTTCTAATATGTTTTTACCTGACTGCGCCAGAAGGAGGGTTATATTTTTCGAGAGTATGTATATATAATTGTTTGTGTCGCTCTACCGCCTGAACGGGTCGATGGATTTTACCTTGAAAGGTGTTATTAGATTCGTATTTACAGTGAAAGTGACACTGAATATATCAAAATAATAATAATAATAATAATAAATAATAATTTGATTTCCAAATTATACAGAAACGCAGTCTGGTTTTTTAGTTTTTTTAATTACTTTGACTTGTCAATAATGGCCTTTGTAGTACACATACATACACACATACAACAAACACACACACACACACACACACGCGCACACACGCATACATATACACACACACAAAAAGGCAATAAATAAAAGCCCCACACTAACAGCTCCCAGTAGGATGAAATTCTGTTTTAGTCTCGGAAGCACACAAAACAAGTATAAGCGTCCAGTGTACGACGAACATCAGCTCTGTGGCCTTATAAATACTTATCTAAGCGAGGGTCAAACCCACGATATTCAAACAAACATTTTTTGTATTTGTTTGTTACATGTATTTTTGGTCCGTTCCTTATGCGGAGAATCTGTTTTCCGAAACATTGATAGTTTCTTATTATGTACTATTTTAATAATTTTTGTTTTGTTGATTCAAACACCTAAAGGCCATTTTAAATAAAATATGTATAGTTTTATTTTATTTATGTATATGAGATTTTTTGACGTAATAACGTCTTATAAATCGATCAACGCCGGCCCCACCCACGAAAAAGCCTGACTCATTGTCACGTTCCGCGAACTAGAGCGCAAAACAAGCGAAAGAGAGGTATGATTGGCCTAAGCGTTCAGCTTGTGACGCATTTATCTCTCTTCCGCTCCACCGGCAGATGCGTCCGAGTAGAAGAGAAAAAATATTTGAATTAACAAGTGCAAATAAATGTTAATTTTCGGAAAAATTGTAATTTTCAATTAACTTCTTCTTTGTATTATACAAAATAATTAAATTCCAGTAATAATAATAATTCAATACAATTCATTAAAGTATACAATTTCTCATCAATATTTTCTTATCACGCAACTAAAATTATCATCCGTAAGCCGATTTTACAGATAACAATTTTTTTAAAATGTTATTTGCTTCTATTGACTGTAACGCTTAACGCTGTTATGCATCGGTTCGGTTCTATCAACAGGTTTATCACAGCTCTTGTCTATTTCATTTAAAAACATCTCGTATTTACTTTAAAAACATCCGTGAAATATTTCTTTCGTTGACATAAAAATTTTCACGGCTCCTGGAGTTATATTATAAAGTTAAATATGCAGTTACAAATACATTTAACTTGAAATTATTGCAAAGTATTGCTACATTTCTAAGCCATTCACCTTTGAAGGTAAAACTTAAAACAGAGCGAAGTAAATTAGTTGAGATTATCACGAGTTTATATTTCAGAGTAATCGAGAATTTAACATTAGCGAAAATGTATTCCGTTCCATATAAAATGTATATATATATTTTTATAATAATTATTATTACATATTATGTTATGTTAAAGCGACAGGGGGTTATGAGAGCAAAGGGATTGGGTGCGATCGTAATAGTGTCAACTGACGTTTTATTTCCGAGATAATAATAAAAATCACAAATAATTTAAAAGCCCTAAAATGGATAAGCAAATGAAATCTATTGAACAATTTTAGTCGCCATCTTTACAACACAAAAACAAACACAACAGCTTTAAAAATTATTCTTAGTTCAAAAAAACTTGTATAATATTTACAAATATTTTATTTTCCAAAATTATAGACAAAAGGCGGGCTTAACATTACTGTTTTTTCTAACCAACCTTAGTGAATACAAGAAAAAAATATGTGTGGTATAAAATATACTATTATATAGTTTTAATGGACTAATCATTATCTACAAATTCGATATTTAAAATTATTTTTGATTTTGAGAGCCCGTTTATTAAGAAATATTTAGTCTTTAAAAGATCATCTAACTAACTAAAACTTCCAAACAATTAAAGTATTCAAAATCGGGTAAAACTAAATGAGATCTGACTGAGATCTATCGAATCTAATGGTACAATTTCAAAAATTCCTCTATATTTATTTAGACCGCACTAGCCGTTTTAGTTCGCAGTAGAAAATATAACTGCTGCAGTTAAATATGTCCTATATCGTAATTTTATATGATAATAAGTTATGAAAACAGCATTAGCTTAAATATAAATAAGACATCTACGCTAATTATGTGACGAAACTAAGAAAATCGCTCTTAGTTCGTGTGACTCGTTTATTGGAAACGTCGAACTGTATGAAAACTAAAGTTATTCATTCACAACTAAATACAGAAATTTTAATCAAATTTAATAAGCCGTTAATTTGTATCTTGTGATTCATGGGTAAGATTAAAAATTAAATGAAAAATAAAGTAGATATTAAATAGCCTAAAATTTGACCCTTTTGCCACCAGGGCTTCAGGATAAATACTACCTCCACAGCCCAAAACAACTGTAATTATTGCCAAACCAATAACACCTTTAATTTATTTTATTGTTGTATAGCATTATACGTCTATGTGTAGTACGAATTGAAACAACAGTTATCATAAATTGCTAATGAAAACTCGTCACATATTTGTGACTGTGAAAATCGGGTCGTCACATACTCGTATATGTGAAGCTGGTAGCGAAAGGTTTAAATACTTTGTTTTACTATACGATTATTCTTAACTAGCGGCCCGCCCGGCTTCGCACGGGTATTTAACTAAAATTTTAAAAATTATACATTTATATTTTTAATCACCTACACATGCGTCGATACTGGAAAATATTTTATAATAGACGGATTGAGTGACAGATTTATTATATCTATATATATAGATAGTACGGATGAAACATTTGAACTGTTTTTTTATTAATTATTTTCTCATTGATGAATACCATATTTTAATAAGTATTATTCCCGACGAAGACAAATCCAAAAACACAAAAATCATAAAAATCGTTCCACTCGTTCTCGAGTTATAAACGGTGTAACTAACACAACTTTATATATATATATATATATATATATATATATATATATATATATATATATATATATATATATATATATATATATATATATATAGATTACAACTTAAATAGCTATAACCATCCAACTTTGTACAATCAACAAACAAATAACGACCAAATATTTTAAATTTTAACAACGAACAAACAATCAAGACCGTAGTACCCTAAAGTATTTAATTAAATGCAAAAAAGAAAAACAGTTTTCTAAATACGGGCGAGTGTCATTCTTTTGGCCGAAGTTTTGGTCAGCGCGATTCAGAAAATTATCTGCGCCATCTATCGTATAATTGTTGAATATCGTTTTTATATTTAGTGACATTTAACATAATTAATATTTAACTTAATAGTATATTAATTGAAAATGATGTTTATCTAAAATATTAAAACGATTTCTATTCATATCCGACATATTTAGTAAACTTTTAAGTTTAACAAAATAATAACTTAAAAATAAGTTTTGTGAGTTTTTAAGATTCCTTAGACCAGATGGCGTTGGCGGCGTAGGTACCTATTTCTATTTTCTTAAATATTTATTTTTAAATTTAATTACATTGAAACAAAAACTAAATTATACTGTGAGTTATTTCTAATTTTTATGTATTAAAGTTATTTACATTGGTTTTGTACTTTTTATGTGATACGTGAACACAGAAAAACACGATAAGAGATGGCGCTGATACAAAAAAAAAAACGCGCTATAAAAATTTATTCTTGATGATATATAGTGTATTAATGAAACAGAGTTTTTAACAGATTTATTATTTGTATAGATAAATAGAAATCTGTACAATCAAAACTTTTTTGTAATATATTTTTATAATGACATTAAGTAAACAAGCGATATTTGTTTTTGTATTTGTAAATAACGGTCGAACGAAGTGACTGCCATTAAAACACTAATTAATGTACTGTGAAATCAGTTCGCTACAGACTGTTGGTTTTTTATTCAAAATGTGTATTCAGAAAAAAGAATACAGGTGACAGTCGAGAAAAACAAATAGTAACTATATCTAACAGCCTGTAAAACCGGGCTTAAGTCAGAATTTGAACAGACTCACACACACACACACTCATACACACACACTTTATTTTTGATTCTCTCGGCTTTCAGATACATGAATATTGTATATATATTAGACGCTGTAATAATGATGAATAAGCGATAATATTATGTTCTTGTTATGAAGTGGGTCAGGTCTTTGGCTCTTACAGGCCAGTGCCGTATGAAGAGAGTGACAAAGAGAACGTCAAGGGCTTTAGACACGCCCAGAGAAATTAATTAATCAGATTATTTATGTTTGTGGAACATATTTTTAAGCACTTTTGGCCTTTGAATACTATTTCGGAATCGCGCTTTAGTGTAAACCATTATAGTGTTTGGTATCAGTGCATTAGATACACGAATATTTCTGTAGAGAAACTCTTTGTTTTAAATTATGTGTATATATCAAGCCAATGGCTACTAATTTTAAAATAGGTAACTTTTTTTTCAGAAAATACTTTTCTTTATCTACCGTTTAACTTTCAACCGTCTTCAAAAACTGTACAAAGGATTTTTTGTTCATGTGTGTACTATTTAGAAGTTAGGTCAAACACAATAGGCGTTTTAAGTGTGTGAATATGTAGAATATGCATAATGTATTTATTCTAACAAAAAGTAATTTCTAAAATCGTCTTCCATTTGACAAAATTATCAGCGGACGTACAAAAAAAAAAAAAAAAAAGAAAACGTACGGACGATGGTAGAATCTCCACTTTTTAAGACAATTAAAAATACACTAAAACATAATTACAGATTCGTAAATGATTATACGGAACCTGTAGTTACAAATAGTTAATACTAATACCTTTTTTAAATACATTTTATTGATGCGGTGATCTTTAGGGAACAATGATGTAACTCTCTCAGAATTGCAATGTAACAAAAAAATTTGCAACAGTTTGCGACACTTGTTAAGTACTATTTAACAGCGCTTTGCTTCATTGAGTAGTACATTTTCAGTTCAAAGAGAAACGAAAAAAATGCTCAATTTAAAATTCAAATATATTTTGTAAGCATTTTTGTATCACTATTTTTATGATTTACCAAGTCATTTCTATAATAAATTAGGATGAATGGAGGAGAAATAAAAAGTGGAAAAGTCTAAAAAATATTGTAGTGTTATTAGTAATATAATATATGTCTTCTTCAATCAATCTTATTAAAACAAACAATCACACACATGATGGAGACAGGATTTATTTACAACTTACTTTTATTGCATTCAATGTATTTACAAATAAATTAACACATAGGTCTAACTACTACTACTACTACTACAAACACTGAAAACTTTTAGGAAGAGGAATATCAGAAGGAAGAATGTCATACAAAAGACGAAGGAGTTTGGGACAGTCAAAGACGATATGGGAAATTATACATTCACCAAGCCAACATTCATGCTCATTACATGCTCTAATTTTGGCCAGAATTAACATTAATATCCAAAATTACAAGAAAAGAAACAAGATGAAAAAATACGCGTCAAAATGTTGGATTGCCTATCAAATGTTGATTGATTTAATTTTAATGAAATACAACACTATCATAATAGATGGCTCTGACGGCTCTTTCTGAACCGCGGTTTATTTATTTATTTATTTATTTATTTATTTATTTATTTAATAGGTACATCCACAGAATACATATAACACATTACATCGAGCCAGTATTAAATTAATATTTTATATGTATCCCATTACGGAGTACACAACATTCTACAATACCGTAATGTCACTGAAGCAAGTAGGTATATTTAAAATTATTGTACATCGAAATTCAAAAATAAATAATGTCCTACTGATAAACAAAAAAAAATTACTTAAAAAATCATTAATTACATATATTAATTATATAAAAAAGTCAAATGGTAAGTCAAGGGAATATTAATAGAAATTATAAAAATATAATCAAACATTACTACGCGATTATTACATACGCGGTTAGTTAGAAACCTTACACAACTACAGACTAAAATAAATAATAAATAAAAAAAAACTTACGTGCGGGTGGGGTCGCGGGCACAGCTTGTGTCCACATATTATTAGTTGTTTTTTAATAATAATTTGTACTTTTTTTGAAGCGTGTTATTACAAAATTCTATGTAAACTAATTAAAAACAGGAGAAAACTATGAGGGTGTGTCAAATAATAAGACGGATATTACGAAGTTATTGCTATTACATATTTTACGAAGCGTTTTATATTTTGTGGACATGGTTTTTTTTTTTTCATTTTTGAAATTAATTATTAATAATAGTGTTGTTGTAATTAGTAATAGTTGGTTATTATTAATATTTGTCGTTTTTCGTCGTCTGTATGATGTTTGAAGACAATAAATGGTTTCCGTGAAAGAAAAACTCAATGTCGACTCAACTATTGATAGACGCAACTCTGATGAATAAAAATAAATATAAATAACATATATACAGAACATATATATATATATATAGGAAATAGGAAAAAAATACATTAAGTTGTTCGACACTTTTTATTATTAAATACATATTTTAATAAATATTTACAGCAGGTATATATTTATTTTAATACTTAATATTGAAACTTTTAATCTTGAAATTTCGAATCTTTGAATCCAAATTTTTTTTTTTATTTGATTGACTTGATTATTATTGAATTCAACTATCTCTTCTCTCTGTATAGAAGAAGATTTAGAACTCAAACAGCCATTTACGTACTCTCTGAGATACAGCGGGGAGACACAAAGACAAATACTAGTAATGCAAAATCGTTTTCGCAATTATATCACATTTAATTGTTAAAAAACTTAAATTTTTGAAGTGTTCAGAACCTAATTATATAAACCAATACTTATTTACTTTATCTTTAGTTAGTATAAAACAAAATATAATGCTGTGCATACCTTTAATTTAAATACATATTTTTTAGTGATATTATTAATAATTTTAAACTATTGAAATAATCTAATATGTATTTAGTTGGTAAGCCAAATTAAATAAATAAATAAATAAATAAATAAAAACTGTCGGTTTATGAGCGTGATAATTAAGATGTGTTACCAATAACTAATAGACATTGAAAAACATTGAATTAAAATTTTAAAGTTTCCAACGATGAGAGTTTTAGTATTAGTTAAAGTTTTATAATTATTTAATTTTAAGCTGTACCCAATTACTAAATCTGCCGTCTGTTGTCCAAAATGACGTTAGGGAATGGTTGATTATTTTGTTTAAAGTACCTAATCTAGGATTCTATCTAAAAGCTGTCAATTATTATTTTTTCTTAATATATGAAAAATTGAAAAGATCCTTAAGTGAAACCTTTTTTATATTTTTGTAATTATCTGGAAATCTTGGAATGGAATGTTTTGGAATTTGGGCTTTTTAGTCAAAGGAGGTCATAAATGTACTACTGCGTTGTGATAAAATATAGACTGCGTTGTGATAACTTACCTACAATATGATCCATATGGCTAAAATGATTTTTAAAGCAGGCTGATAAATAATGAGATTAGAAAATTTTGTTTGGATTTTATTGTATTCATTATGATTTTATTTTAAGGCTGGTCAGAAATAGTAATATTTTTCTCATAGAAAATTATAACGTCGACCAACGTGTCTTTTCTTTAAATTAATTTCTGATAGAAAATTTTGATGTCCGGTTTTGTAATTTTTACGTGAACAAAAGTTATTTTCCGATGACGTCAGATGTCATTAAAATTTCGACATGGTCTCGGGTACGATTAAAATATAGAAGCTTTAGCCACAATAAAGAACTAGTTTTCGATAAATTGATAGGAAATTACTACAAGAAAATATGTGTTGTATCACACAATTAATCGCTAAATTAGTTATACGAAATAACTAATTTAGCGATTAATTGTGTGATTTAATTTTTCGTTTTCATCATCACACACCACTTATCTGTCAGATATTTCTATCTGCAAGTTGTGAATGCGAAAGTTGTACGAGTAGTTTACTAGTTGAAGTGAATAGATCCTTAGTCGACAAAACTATTATACATATATAATAATGAACTGAAAATTATGTCTGCATGATACAGTTATCAAATTTTTCTTTTTTCGAACTTTCAAATAAAAAGACAATATTATTATATAAATAAGTACATAAAGACATTTTGTTTTTTTTGTTAGAAGGTATATCAACACTGAAGCTAAATTGTATTTTTTTTTCATTTTTGTCTATATGTCTGTCGCTACCTTGGCCTTGTATCACGCGCAAAACTCCAGATCCAATTTGAAAGACACTTGACAAAATTGAAATCCATACTTCGCTAAAACATTAGGTACTTTTTATTTCGAAGTTCATTACAATTCCTTTGGGAGAGGGGATGGAAGTCAGAATGTTATAATTCATGCAATCAATAATGCGAAGGAATTGAAACTGAGGTGGTCCGTAGAAGAACCGGAGTACCTGCTATAGGGTGGAGTACATACATACTCCGAAGAATCGATGTTCGTTAGGATCTCCGCGGTGGAATGATAGTTTGAATAGATTTCGAACAAGGACGATTGATCTATTAACACTAAACCTGGTAGAGCGGTCAAATTACCGGTTTTTAGACTTTAATTAAAATTGTTAAATTCTAGGTTTAAATTTTTTTTGAACTTATGCACGACTTTTTCTATAATATATACATAGCTACTTAAGAAACCTGTAGACCTAAAAAACCCTAAAAATAAAAATGAACCTGGAATTTAACAATTTTAGTTAAAATCTCAAAAGCGGTTATTTGACCGCTCTGGTAGGTTTAGTGTTAAGAGACGCTGGCTGCTAATACTAACTGGCAGTTAAAGACTGAGCTTGGATATACATATATATTTACAGGAGATCAAAACCTATTATATACTATAATTATAAAAAACAACATAATCCATTTAATTATATGAATATGTAACGTATTAGTAGTAGTGAATTTAAAAATATCAATGATGAAATACTGGATTGACAACTTATTTTATTGGTACTAAATGATCATTTTTGCCGAAATAAATTAAATTCTTATTCAAATTATTTGTGAATTATCGTTTAGGGCTATAATTGAGACTTTAAAAGTATTAAAGACATTATTTAAGTATCATCCATATCGATGTTTATAATTATCGCCTGCTTTAGACTCATAGCAAAATATTTTATATGCTGAAACCTTCCTCAAAAATTGGATATTGTGATTATTTTCTTTGGAGAATTTTTTTTAAGTACACATGATAATAAGTAAGTAAATTAGTATAAAAATAGTTAGTTATTAAATAAATGTCAAGTTTCTAAGCAAGTTTTAAAAAGAAAAAATTATCTAAACAGATATTTTTGTAATTTGTGTTAAAATATTTTTATAAAATTTGTAAGTGACATCATATTCGTAAATATCACTCCCATATATAAGATAAAATCAACGATACCTAATCGTTCCCTAAATCTGTATCACAAAGAACAAAAAAAAAAAAAAAAGAAAAACCAATAAATAATAGTTATTTTTATTATTGTAAAAAAGGCGTCGGGTGCTTTTTAACATATCATCAAAATGATAATCCTTCTACTTATACCTTTCAATAAAATATTTATATCTATTGATACCATGCAACCCACGCTTTTTTTTTTACAATAAAATACTTTTTTTTTTTCTTATGTACGCAATTCTTAATTCAAATTTATTACAAAATTTTACACTACTCTTAATTAATTAAAATATATTTTTTATTAGAAAAGCGTATTTTTTTGTTTTTTATTTTTAAACAATATTTTTTTATTTTTTAGTTAAATTTTCTATAAATGCGTTATTTATTAGTTTTTTTTCAAACTATTATTTATTTTATTCAAGGTCGTAACTTATCCGCGAAATAGGTAATTTGGGCTCCTGCTGTCTTCGTCGGATGAAATAGCCGGTTTTTCAGATTATCCGAAGTCGGTAGCTTATTCGAGAAATAGGAGATCGGGTAATGAAAAACAAATCGCTAATCCTGAAGATCCTGGTAAGGATAACAGGACTAACTATTAAATTTATTGCATTATCATCGGTCCTTGATAAGTCTACTAAGTTTAAATGAAATCTGAACGTTCAAAGTGGGTCAAAATGAAGTCCAAAGGAGTCGGTTACAAACATATAAACATACAATCATAGAAACATACAAATATACAGGTTAAGCTAATAAAAAGCGTGTAAAGATTGTTATATTCTTTCTATGGTAATCGAATAAAAATGATGAAGAAATAAATTCATATTTACTACTATTTATACGGTAGTAAAAACATTAAATAATATTTTGTTTTCAACTAAATTAGAAGTTTCACTAAGATCTATAAAAACTGGCAGCAATCGCAAATAGTGTGATAACTTTGGATAACCTATTAACATTTCATAAGCACCATTGCTCAAACATTTACTGAAATTAAAAATAAAAATGCATACATAATGCTATAAGTAATGTCATTGCATCACTACCGACTATAACGAGTCATAGATTTAAAAAAAAATGCAATTGTTTGAACAGCGCGCGAAAAAACCAAAGTCAAGTTTAAGATGTTGCCACACTCACCTCAAGGTCACGAAGGTTGCGCAGCGCACAAAGTAAGTCTTCCAAAGCCGGTTCACAACTGAGAGCCGGGCTCGAGCGTTCAACGATTTCACAATCCTGTGTGGTGGTGTCTTAACATTTCGCAGTGATTGTACACGCAAGGAACTTGTGAATTTTTCACTATTTACTTTTTGTAATTATTTTAGAGTTTAAGATTAGACTTGTTTTGTGAAATTTTATCTAATTTAATTTGCGAAGGACGATCACTTTCTAAATTCTTCCAATGAAAATTATTTGAAGGACAATATTCATTGGGTACCTACTATTTAAGATATATGAAATCCGATTACTATCTTTTTTGTATTGTAATTTTTAAGAAAACTTGTTTGTTCATTATTTACGGTTGAGGTATTTTGTCTTTCCCAATCGTCGTATTTTTTTCAAGAATAACAAAATTATGTTGAACTACAGAAATTGTTCATGGTGCAAGTATTACGGCCAATGTTAAGTCTTGGCAGAGGCAATAAGCTTGTGGTTTTGTTAGTAATAAACTCAAGTTTATATGAAGATTGGGTAACCATTTTTTTAAGACGAATTTTCGAAGATATAATATATTTTTTTATAATTCTGAAGACTGTTTGTGTGAAGGTTTTAATCTTCTTGGGATATATAGCCTATTTAAAAAAAAAGTTAGTCTATAAAACATGATTCATAGAGCAAAAAGAAACCACTCTGGCCGTCCCGTGCAAAACAAAGTAGTGATTGAATTCTGATTTTGAAGTGTATCACTTACAATTATAAAACTCTACGGAATTATAGAATAAAAAAAAAGATAATTTAAATAAATAAGTAATATCGTATAGAGTAGACAGTATTTTGTTTGCGTAAAAAATTAAGTGTAGTAAAACGAATAGTTTTTTTTTATAAAAAGGTCAACTATCACTTTTGTCGAAATTTTAAAAATAATAAAAAGAAAAATTTTATGAGTTAAACTCATGAAAATGAAATGAATTTAATAAATTATAAAATAGATACGGTGATTAATTGGCTACGGATCTTGACTATTTTTGTGCTTTGATATACATCACTCAGAATTTGTTCCAATTACGTATGCACATGTAGTTCACTGTATGATGTTTCTGTTGACTATCAAGTAATACTTTATAATAAGGCCGGCAACGCACCTGCTAATCCTCTGATTTGGCAGATGTCTATAGATGTCGCGTAAACTTACCACCAGGTGAACCGACTGTCCGTTTGCCCCCTCTTTCATAAAAAAAAAAAAAATTAAATGTATTTGAAGTTCCTTCAAGCGTACATTTATATGAACTTATGACCACATTAAGACCTTTTACCAACATCTGGTTCATTTCAACTTTTTAACCGTTATTTTCAGTAAAAGTTATTTTCCTTTCGCTAAGAGTTAAAACCACTACCGGAGATCTAGTATGATATGATTCTATCGCTATCGTTTTATTCAATGATTGCTGATGTTTCCTTGAAACCCAAAGCCAATAAATAATATATAATAATATATGAAATGAAATGAAATGAAAATATGGAATGAAAATATTTATTTCCTCATAAGGTGATTTACCAGACTTAACGGATGTCCAAAAAAAAGCATTTAAAATAAATACGTCATATTATTATATGTTAAGGTCTCGGTAGACATCATATTACTATTATCTATCATCGGCTTTATTAAATATTACAATAAATAACATAATCTAATGTCCCTAGTGTTGGCCGAGAGGGAAAAGAAATTATCGGTACTCTTTTAAAAAAATTGTACATCATTATATAAAATATATAAATAATGTACAGTATGACCATGAAATGATCAAGACAAACACGAGACAGCCAATCGTATATGCCGAAATCACCACATGCTACCTGCTCACAAAATTGTATAACTATATCTAATGACAAGGTACATATTGTTAGCCTGGCTGAGCTTTATTCAATCCCATGCCTTAATATGCCATAATAATATAATATATACATAATTTAATAAGTAAAAAATTGGTATCGTTTTATTTAATGACTGCTGATGTTTCCTTGAAAACCAAAGCCAATGGATAATAAATAATATATAATAATAATAATAATGTTCTTTATTGCACACCATAATACAAACTTGTATATACATAATTTTACTATGTAAAAAATTGCTATCGTTTTATTTGATGATTGCTGATGTTTTCTTGAAAAGCAAAGCTAATATAATTATAATACATAATATATAATAATATACATAATGTTACTCAGTAAAAAATTAAAATTTCAATTTCTGTATATTTCACAAGCGCGATTGTACTCCTGCACCAAAGCTATCGTATTATTTTTATTATTTTAACTATTAGCTGTTATGAATTTTGCATAAAATATTGCATTTAAGAGAATCTACATATTTATTTATTGAATCGTTATGAAAAAATAAAAATAATTAGTTAACTACTTTTTAAAGTATTTCAACTCTTCATCTTTGCCAACGTATATTTATGTAATTGTATTTATATTATAATTAAAAGCTTATGTATTTATTTTATTTTTAAGTTATATGCAGCACCACACTATATTACAAATATTATATTGACTTTGTTTCCAAACCCGTAAGGTTGTCTGGAAGACATCGCTGCTAAGCGATAAGACCGCCTTATTGTGCACCTAAATATTAATTTCTTCTTCATGTAAAAGTGTTTTGTATTTTCTTTTCTCTGTGGTGTCAATGAAGAATATAATTATAATTATTATATCATATAATAATATATTTCTTTTATTCAACATTTTTCCCTATAATTACATTTTTAAATATATTTATAAAAAATACAAATAAAAATATTTAAAAATATAAAAAAGGTATTCCTCCGGTGGCAGGTTGAGTCCCAGGCCATCGGTGGTTAAAGCTCCAGGCTGAGGAACCTCCTCACAATGCAGGCCGTTTCAAGTAACACAGCCTTTTGAATCCGACCCTTGATCCAACAGTCGAGCGAGAGTTTCTTAAGGTGTTGGTCGAAACTCTTCGCTAATAGGCCATTGACCGACACAACAATAGGAACAATTATTGTTGAGTCCACATTCCACATGGCGGTAATCTCGTGGGCAAGGTCTAAATATTTACTTAATTTTTCTTTTCCCGCCTTTACGAGATTATCGTCATACGGGATTGTAATATCAACAATAATAGCTCGGCGCGTTGATCGGTCTACTAGCACTATATCAGGTTTATTGGCTGCAATAAATCTGTCAGTGATAATAGACCGATCCCAGTAGAGCAACGCATGACTATTTTCAAGGAATAGCGTTGGATTGTATCTATAGTACGGTAACTCATTTTCAACGAGGCCATATCGAAGAGCAAGTTGTTGGTGGATAATCCTGGCTACTTGGTTATGTCTGTGCAAATACTCACCGTTAGCAAGACGACCACAACCGGAAACAATATGTCTGATGGATTCGCCAGGCTTACGACATGCTCGGCATATGTCTGGAGTTCCATCTTTCATGATATGTTTCCGGTAATTGTTCGTCTTTATAACTTCATCCATAATTGCACAGACAAAACTTTCAGTCTCCCCAAACAGACTCCCGTGTTGTAGCCAGGACACAGAACTGGATTGGTCTACATCTATATCTGTCAGAGCTTTGTAGAACCGACATATAAGATAATAATAATATATTATAATATAGAAGATAATAATAATATATTATAATATATTATTATTATCTTCTTTCAACTATTATCATTCTTAAGAGACGACTATGTATAAGTTCTCCAAGTAAAGAACTACGTAGCAAATATATAACATACTATAGATACTTATTATCATAGTCTTCGTGTAAAATGAACAAATACAACCCTTGATCCGATGTGTAATCCGGTCAAAATCCCCATACTTTAATGTGAGCAACCTGCCCGCTCGTCACGGTTAGGAACTTGTTGCGCAAAAGTATGTTGCAAATGTCCAATGCAGGCTTGCACGTTGCTAAATACTAGTCGGAGATATACGTATGTGTACGAGATTCTTAGAATTGATACATGCTTAAATTGAAATAAACATATATTATATAGGTATTAATTAAACATCCACAAGCTCTTAATAGCCCTTTAAGTTTTCTATTTATATTATTTATATCACATAAGTTACCTTTTTGTACTTTATGTAATGTCTTTACTTCACATCAGCAGTCTTAAGACTGCGTAGCAAAGCTAAGACGGGGTACGACGCTGACGATTTTATGCTGTTTCAAGTATTTTTTATTTTATTTTATTTTATTTTATTTATTTTCACTTATTCTATACCTTATGCCTTTGTATTAAAGGAACTATTGACTTCAAATTGAAATATTAACTATTGGACTATTATTATTTAACTATTATTTTACCGGTGGGAGGGATGCGCTGTGCCGCGCTCCCGGCTGCATGGGTACCACCATCTTGCTTATTTCTTCCGTGAAACAGCTTTGCTGTGTTTCGGAAAGAAGGGCAAGACAGGCAGTGTAATTACTGGCACCGAGACTTAACATCATATGTCTCAGGATAGGCAACACATAAATGAGTTGGCTGGGCTAGTTCCAGGTAAACTAGTTTATGTTCATGGGCGACGTCGACCACTTACCATCAGGTGGAACGTCTGCCAGTTTGCCTATCCAACTAACATATATTGGAACTTTATATCTGTATTAATAAAATAAATCAGATTTTGTTTAATATTTTTCAAATATTTATTTGATTGAAAATAGCGCCAATCTTAGAATTTACCAATATTATTTGAAAATGTTTAGAGTTTAGTGGAGTTTACTACTAAATAATCGATGTTCATATAAGGCCCCCTAGACGCATAGTCCGTGCGTGAGCTTCGAGGAATCGGAGGTTAAGGAAGGGGTGAGTGTGCGCCGCGCCTGACCGTCGCTTCATACCCCGCACTCTACCTATACTAGTGACGACCTTGACGTGAGAGCACGCTTATCGAGTCTTTTTGATGATGAAGCCAAATTAATAACGGACAATTTATTGCCCCAGAATTTTAAAGGGCGCTATATTTTCGTGTAAAAACTGTTAAATAGGCGATAAATGTTATTCTGTGTCACATACGATTTTTTTTTGTTTTTTTGAGATATCCTAGTAGAAAATTTACCAAAAATTAATTATCTCTTAATCTAAATCTAATAATCTCTTTTATCGTATCTTTATTTAATAATATCTTTTATCGGTAATTACTCAAAATCTTTACTTGTCTTTGTACTATAAATCAAATATATTTTTGTAATTAGTGTTATCTGATGTACCACAAAGATTATAAGATGTAAGACTTTAGAAAAAAGGAAATAAAAAATTTAGAATAAGAAAATCTAATTAATTAGTAGTTGCATTCACACTAATCGTACGAAACGCAGTAATATTATCTTCTTCGTGTATATTTTCTATGAGTTCAGTAATATCATCATCTACATTCTAATTTAGCAGTCATAATATGATTAAGGATAAATTAAATGAAGGTAGATGACCCTAAGACCCAGTTTCACCACTTGCTATTAAATTCTGGCTAACCTAACTGGCACTTTTTTGACAGGTAATTGTATGGATTATCTGTCAAAATTAGTGCCAGTTAGGTTATCCGGAACTTAGTAGCAAGTGGTGAAACTGGCCCTAAATGTAATAAAGTTATGTATGTAATTGAGAGTTGTCTTTGTGCTTTCCGATTCATTTTTGTCTCAACTCGTTACATATTATATTAACTAACCTATGTATTAATCTTAAGTTTTTTTTTTAGTTTAAGGAAATTGGTATGATATTATACAGGGTATTTTAAATTAAATAAATACATTTATAAGATAAAGTTAAGCTTTAGTTAGCCGTGCAGTGACCTTTTTCTTTACGAGGTGTCGTAAAAGGCGACTAATTCCATAGTGGTGCGATAAACTATGCACTAACCAGGATGGTGATGGATAGCAACGTCACCAGATTTTATAACAACACACCGCTCTTGCCACCCCGCGATCCAAGCGTGGCGAGTATTGGCAAACCCCCCAGAGATGATGGGGGCTTACGTTCAGCAGTAGACATCCAACGGCTGATATGGTGGTGGAAGCTCAGTTTTATATTAAAAAAACTTAATTATATAAAACTTAATTTTTATTAGAACATGCAAAAAATTTTTAAGTATTGGCAATTAAAGCCTATTGATAATTTTTTTTTTATCGGGAAACAATCAAATGTTAATTTTCAATCTTGTTATGTTTATCTAAATTTATTTCGTATTATGCGTTTTGAGATCGTTCAGTAATCATCGTTTAAATGCCAAATGAATAAGGTTTGTCATTAAAATATTTAAATATTATGCCTTTTGAGATCGTTTAGTAATCATCGTTTAAATGCCTAATCAATAAGATCTGTCAATTTAAAATTTAAAACTATTGCAAAACTCTTGGTCTTGACGTATCAATTCGGAACGTTGCCCTATGACAAGGTAATAGAATTTCATAACCTCCTTTAAGCGGGATGATCTATAGACTAATGACATTGGAAAAATATCCAGTTTTGATGTAACGATGTCTTAATGGAATCAATAAGTCCATTTCGCTCGAGGCTTAAGCTAAAGCAGTCTTGTCAACAAACAACAAAGTCTTGTAACAACTAATTGTATACAAAAGTTTTAAGTTTTTTAAGTTTTAAAATGTTACTAACACTTTTATTTATTTATTTATATATTATATAATAGCGTCCCGCCCCGGCTTCGCACGGGTATTTAACTAATATTTCAAAAATTATAAATTTATATTTTTTATCACCTACACCTGCGTCGATACTGGAAAATATTTTATAATGGACGGATTGAGTTGTCAAACATGTGTCAAAATAAAATGTAATTTAAATCAAAAGCACTAAGGAGTATTGATATCAACTTCGAAGCAAATAACTTTCAACCCCCTTTTAGGCCTGTTAGGGGATGAATTTTGATAAAAAAACGAAACACGTCTTCAGTCAATTCTGGTATTTATGCGAAATTTGAAGTAGATTGGACCAAGGAATCACATTGTCCCATAGAAAATTTGCCCAACTTTTTCACTCCCTTAGGGGTAGAATTTCGTAAAATCCGTTCTTAGCTGATCTATACTCGGCGAAAGGAATATTGCTGCCAAATTTCAAGTCTCTAGGTCTTATACTTGCAGAGATATCGTGGTGAGTGAGTGAGTGACCTTTCGCTTTTATATATTATATAGTACCTGGATAACCGAGCTGTGCTCGGTTAAATTATATTTAGATACATTACATAGTACATACTGATGAAACATAAATAATATTTTCGATCTTACCGACATAATAGTAAAATAATAGGAATTGGTTATTTAAATAAAAAGTAAAAAGAGCTCTTAATTCAAAAGAAAAAAAAAGGAAAAAAAAATTGGTCTGTAAACACCTGGATTCGAAACCAGGTTTTCTGATTTCGAATCCGCCCGATTCCCATCCGAGCTATTAGAAGCTTGTCAATGACAGCGAAATTTACCTTCGTATTCTAATGATATTTTTTTAATTGCGTAAAAAAAGGATAAAACGACATTTTCTACAAATAAATCCTAGCTAGATCGATTTATCGCCCCCGAAACCCCCTGTATACTAAATTTCATGAAAATCGTTGGAGCCGTTTCCGAGATTCCGATTATATATATATATATATATATATATATATATATATATATATATATATATATATATATACAAGAATTGCTCGTTTAAAGATATAAGATTACTAACATAGTTGTAAGGTTTCTTTGTTACTATCAAGTGGACTGTAAATTGTCTTTAATAAAATATTATTATTATATTAAAAGCTGAACTTAACTAATGTTTTGAACTAAAATAATCGTATATATTAATAAAATATAAAAATTAATTATTTATCCGTCCTTTGTATAATACCTTGTTATATGTACATGTTTTATTTATGTAACATTTCTGTTTTGGTGTACAATAAAGTGTATTATTATTTATTATTATTTTTTTGTAATTATTTTAATAAACCTGAATTGATAAAATCAATATTTTCAAGTAGAACTTTTGCTAATTAAATATATTGTTAGTTGAAAATTTATCTGACTTTAATTGCGGACGTAACCTTGATAATAACAATAAATTTGGTAAGTGCCGGTTCAACTACGCAGTCACTCCATTCGATTGATCGATTGATACCAGACATTCAGAGGTGACGATACCACACAGCACAATTAATTTATCTAATAAGTCAGGGAAATGTTTTTTAAGAAGTAAAATGATAGATATGACTGATTTTTTTTTTCTATTTCTATTAATTTTTCTAAATTTTTTTGCTTATAAATCGTACATACAGTACGATTATTTCCTATTTGACACTCGGCAATTCTCGACAATTCGGGAGAGATCGGAACTACAAATGACATGAGGTACATTGCTGCATATTCATTATATCCTACTAGGATATTCTAGTTTTAAACCTTCTAAAACAGTAACGTAAATCACCTGCCAAAATGTCATTTTTACAGTAGACCCATCAATAACGCAGATGTGGCTTGATTAAAATATTATATCGTAAAGAGACTATTGGAATATTTAGAATATTAAAGAACTTTCTATACTTAGATTGAGATTTAATTACTAATTACCTATATTAAATTAATGTAAGATATTTTATTAGAAAATACAGAAACGCAAACTACAAATAGAGCATTATATTACATAGATTTTTAAATATTTTAAGTATAAGATTTTAAATACTCTATGTGAAAACATGAACCTTTACGATTTAAATTTAGACATCCCGAGTGTCAAAGTGGAAATAATCGTACTGTAGTATATTTTTATTTATTCATTTATTGATTACCATTTTTTTTAAATGTGTTTATTAAAATAGTATTAAACTAAATTTATGCGAATTTTTTCGCACACCATAGTGAAATTGACAATACAAAAATAAATTGAACATAAAATAATAAATTTAATAATGAGTCCTGTCGGTACAAAAATCGAATTTTGTATTCTACAGTTGCAATGCCAGTTTATATTTACAGTCTTATATAATAAGCAATATTACAAAAAAAAAAAAAAAATTACACTTGAAAAAAAAAAATTGTTTTACTGTACTTTGTTGAATAGACAAGCGGAAACATAAGCGGTTGGCGGTTTAAATGTAAAAGGAGGCTACTTGGCATAGCTATGGATCTGTCACCAAATGTAGCATGATTAAATAATGATTAAGGTTAAGAGTTTTTTTTACTTAATATATAAAAACTTTGCTGATGCCGGACCGGCATACTAAAAATATTTCTGCATTGTATAGCCAGTTTGTTGAGTAAGGCTATAAATAAACCAACCCTAAGCGAAGCGAAACATGACTTTACAGTAAAAATCATTATTGACATTTAAAAACTACTTGAGGTATCACTATTCACTAGGTACCTTAAACTGGAGACGATTTGATTAAGTTTTTATTGTATTACATATTTTTATATTATAATTCCCTTTATTGTTATTTATTAGCTTACAATTATCTATTATTATATATGTATTTCATATAAGTATTAGTATGTATGTTTAATTATACACCCTATCCGGTTTCGTTGTTGAACTCTCCTTTTTCATTTCGATTATCTGCAAGAAATAGCTAATTAGCCATAATACCGTCTATTGTACAACACAATCTTTGTATTTGTAGTGTGCAATAAAGTATATAATGTAACTAAAAATAATAATTTAAAAATATATCAGACAACTAGCTGTGCCCCGCGGTTTCACCCGATTAATTTGAGGGAAAACCGTACTTAAATAGTTTTAAACAATAATTACTCTAAGAGTAAGTACCCGCTTCGTTGATCGAGTGGTCGCAAGCGTTACTGCCGAGTGCCGAGGCCAGGCCCTGCCAGGGGTCAAGGGTTTGATTCCTGGGTCTTTCAACATATTATTGAGTTTTTTTTATTTTTCGACAATTCTCAGTAAAAGAGTGATATTATATTTTTAAAAGTGGAACCAGTATTTTCTGAGATTAGCACGTTCAAACAAACAAACAAACAAACAAACAAACAAACAAACAAACAAACAAACAAACAAACAAACAAACAAACAAACAAACAAACAAACAAACAAACAAACTCTTCAGCTTTATAATATTAGTATAGAAAAGTATAGATAGTATAGATAAAATAATAAAAAAAATCACGGAACAACCAAAAAAGGAAAAAGAAATGATATCAAGAAAAGACAAATTCTATATATATATTTCTTATATATAATTCTACTTGAAAAATACAATGAATAATCCTGTGTTACAATTGGAATGTTTGGATGTATGTTTATTACTCTTTAACGCAAAATTTACTAACTGATAACATATTGGCCACTTTTTATCCTGACATTCCGATGAAATCGGGAACTATGCGTGTAAAATTGGGAGGTGCATCTGGTATAAAATATTATTAATGTGAATGATCTTAAATCTTTTTCTTAACAGTTTCTTTTATATTATCATTAAATAATCGAATAATTGAACCTATTTATAATTAATAATTGGAAATATTGCAGATACTTTTTTAATTTACCAGTGTAGTAGTAGTTTGTAGTGACTAATTTTTTAAAAGTTTGTGTATGCTTAATTATATCGCTTTCAACTCTCAATGTAAAATTATCTTCAATGTTTGCGCAGATTGTATGCTATTAAAAACACCTATGTGTTAACGATTTTAAGTCAGTTCATTATAAATAGGTGTGGACCTTAAGGTCGTTGGTCATCCAATTCGATTGCACATTCGAATGGAAATTATACATTAAATATGATATATGGAATTTGTCAATAATAAAATAGGCATTAATATTCTAGTTTGATTCTACTTAGTAGAAACGGTAATTGAAACTGGTGGTACAAAAATTGTAATTGTAATTTAAACTTAGTAGGTATTGATTGGATTTTGATTTTTAATTTTAATTGTGACTTTGAATTTTAGTTATTCTAGTTTTTGACTAAATTTTAGTATTGATTTTGAATTCTTAATTTTATTTTGAAAATTTGAATGAATTTTGGTATTGATTTTGATTATGATGATTTTAAATATTTAAATTAAATTTGTTATTATTTACGGTTATAAGAAAAAAATTGTAACTAACACTATGTGGGCTAGTCCTGAAATAAAGATTATTAAAGGTTATTATAAAAAAAAAAGTTAAAATATAATATATATTAATATTTTTTAAATTACGTTTTAAATATATTCAGATAAACCTAGTAATATAATTAATTTTCCCTTAGTTCACGCTGTCTTTCAAATAATAATAACTTTTAGTACGGTAAGATGATTTTAATGAAAGTACCTGGATGACCGAGCTTTGCTCGGTTAAATTATATTTAGATACATTACATACTGATGAAACATAAATAATATTTTCGATCTTACCGACATAAAAGTAAAATAATAGGAACTGGTTATTTAAATAAATAAAAAAAGAGCTCACAATAATATTTTTTCTCATAAAAGAAGAATATTGAAAAAAAAAAGGAAAAAAATTAATCTGTAGACACCTGGAATCGAACCCGGGGTTTTCTAATGTCGAATCCGCCCGATTCTCATCCGAGCTGTTATAAACTTATCAATGACAACGAAATTTACCTTCATATTCTAATGATATTTTTTAATTGTGTAAAAAAAGGGATAAAACGACATTTTCTAAAAATAAATCCTAGCTAGATCGATTTATCACCCGAAACCCCCTGCATACTAAATTTCATGAAAATCGTTGGAGCCGTTTCTGAGAATCAGATTATATATATATATATATACAAGAATTGCTCGTTTAAAGATATAAGATAAAAATTAAATGTAACTTAAGGCTATGCCTAACATATATTTTATGTCACAATTTAATAGTTACTATTAAACAGATGAATTTGAACTGAAGTGACTGAATAAAAACAACCTGTAAGAGTCTCACCGCGGGGTGGGGGATAATTTCCTTACCATGAGTAGCGATAGATATCGGGTGTCGTCTATGATAATAACTGGAACCCTTTACGTACTCTCCGAGGCGCAGTGGAGAGATTTACAAGAATACAAACTCGGACCAGAAAAAAATATTTGGTTAAAAATATATGGTTTTAACAACCCTTTGGAATATCAGCGGCTGGCTGTGTTTGTGACATCAGTTACGCAAGATCAAAACCCGAGTCAAAATTTAGAGCCGATTTAGCGCCGCCTACGGTAGAACTTATATCGGACCTCTGGGCTCAAATTCTGTCCTAACCCATGTTAAATTAGGTCCGACTTAGCACCCAAAAATAGCACACATTTCCCTTTTTTCCACTTTATGACTAGAATCGGACCTAAACTCAATAAAAATTAGCGCCTATAGGCGCTAAGTCGGACTACTGGGCTCTAAATCGGTTCTATTTCGGATTACTGGGCTTTAAATCGGTTCTATGTCGGACTTGAGTGAGCTATGTCGGCTTTAAATTTCGACTCGGGAAAACAGTTAGATAAATGGATACAAAGAGAATTCTAAAAATTATAACAATAATTATTTACACAAAATGTTAAATATACTGATAAAAATATACTGTTAAATATACTGATGATCACAAAATCCGAAAATGCCATATCTACTTCACAAAGCGCGATTTTTTTTTTCTAAATTAATTTATCATCTTCAAACTGCCAGCGACCTTTAAATCCACCAACTCTTATAATATGCCGTGAATAATTGGTAAGGAATACGAATTTCGTACGAAATACCTATTATCTTGACTAATTCAATTAAATATTGTGACATGTGTCACATGAAGAAATACTGTAATGCAACACAAAAGAAATTCTTTAAAAGCTTTTGCTTAATTTTAACCTTGATGAGTAAGAGTAAATGGGTCACGATTAAATAGATCTTGTAAAGGTCGGTTCAAAATAAATCTAGTACATCTGATTTTTTAATCGGTAAAGTTTAAATCTTGTATTTAGTCCGGTCAATTTAGACATCCGAGGGTACAAAATTCGCATTCAGCTGAAAGTTGGTAGGATTGTTCAAAACACCTTCATAAATGAAATCTAAAAAGTCCTCATCAATTCGATATCTAGAAAAAAATTTACTCGGGGTCAAAGTTCACAAAAATGGGTTTTTCACGATTTTCAGCAAATTAGTAAGTTTAATCACAAAATAAGTGAAGACAAAAATGGAGATCAGATAATTATCTATAAAAAATGTCTAAATACTTTTTTTTCCTAAGAGTCACCGTTTCGGAACGATTCAAAAAGTTGGCAGAGTTTTTGTCGAAAAATCTAATTTTTGTAACCTCACTTTTATGTTTTGTCTAATTTGACTGGCCTAACTGTCGAGTTAACATAATTTAGAGGAAACATCGAGAAAAATCTTATTAGAACATTGTAGTTTTTAAAAGTGGAAGCTGTAACTCTTATCAGTGTGCTTTATTTTTAATAGTCATGACAAAGATCCAGTTGTGTGTCCAAAATAGATTGATTTTTACATTGTTAATGTTATTTAAAGCGAGTGCTCATTTCATATAAAACAAAATAATATATAAGGAATGTAATAATAACAATATTTGTTATATTATATTCAACAAGCTACAAAAAAAATAAATTCTGATCTAAGGAAATAAAAACTTTTTTTTTCTGTAATTTAATTATTACTCTCGTAATCTATAGAATCGATTTAGTGAATTCTGTTTCTATTACAAAAGATGATTCTCTATATCTATAGGCTACAGGCTATAGACCTCAAAACATCATGACTGTGATTACGCTGTGACTCATAGGATAGCAACAGTTACCATAAATTTCAATGTGTGTGCTTGCGTTGGTCGTCTAGTCTTAATTAAATTAGAGAATTAAGAAGTATCGATGAGAAATTTTCATTTTCTTAACTGAGCATAATATGCTAAACAATATTTGAGAACATTATTAACATAGCTATACGCAGAGGCTTTCATTAAAGATGTGTTTATATCTTGTAAAGATTAATGTTGAAATCATAAACTTGAATTTAGGACACTGAATTAATGGTAATGACTTTGAACTACCTTATTGCAATGGTTAAAAATGAAACTTGATTGAAACATACCTTGAAACTAAAATTATTAAAAAATTCTTAACAGTGGCGCAACTAAGCATGATTATGCATTTATTCTATGTAGTGTGTGTATCGTACACATTTACATTTTAAGGTGGGGAGGCCCTTAGGAAATAACTACTTAGGGAGATGGTAACCTTGATTGGCTGCAACCTTGAAAAGTTTCGAGTGGATTTTTAATAATAAAAAAATGATGTTATCAAGAATCTTTATTTGATGAAATGAGTATTACATTATTGCTCAGGATTCCATCCTGACATCTTAATCAAAAATAGTGTGTTTAAGGGGTTAGAACCAATCCTTTATTAATTGATCTAAAACAAAGAGTTTCTTTGTAGGTCTGTATGAAATTTTTTGTATAACCTTATATTTTTATCAAAAAAAGCTTTTTTTTTATTAAATATGCTGATTCTAGAGATATTCTTTTTTTTTTTTTTTTTTTTTAATAAATCAGGGTAAAATGTTATAAAACGTATTTTCTGTTTTCGTGTGTATATTGGTTTCTTCTGTGTCTGGTCTGATTAGGGTATTTTTTTTTCCTTAGAAAAATACACTAAAATAAAAACAAAAGCTAGATGATCTAATAGAAATATGATGATTAGATAATGATATATGTTTTTTAAATGCGATGATATACGATTCACGCAGCATAAATATGCTGAAGATTACCTTTGCCAAAATTGTTGCACGAAAAAAAAATTTTTTTGGAAAACGATTTCAAAAAATTCTACAAATAACAAATGTATGTATGCGTTCATACACTTACCATTTTGATGTCAGGCCATTAAATAAGGTCTTGATGTCAAATAATTAATTTAATTATTAGTTGACTCGACACAGGTTGTCCTGTCTTAGATATAAATATTAAATTCTAACTAAATAAAGAAAAAAAAGCGTTTATTGTAATTGTTTTTTTTTTATGAAGTATAAACAGTCATAAAATTTTCAGGAATTTTCCAATTTTCCTGTACAATTTTTTTTTAAATTTTAATTTCGTAAGAACCTTCTACAAAGTATTGGGAACCTTAAAAAAATAAAATAAAGATACATATACGCGTTAGTCCATGTCCGTAAAGTCGTTCTTAAGTTATTTCGTGACCAATTGAAATAGGGATCCTTTAGGATTTTTCTTTCCTTCTTTTTTCTTTTTCTATAGGATTTTTTTTATTAAATTATCGGAACTAGTTTAATTTGATTTATTATGAATTCCATGACAAAAAATTTCGATCCAATTGTCCGCCTATATTTATCTCTCACCACTGTGCAGAAAACATGTTTTTTTTTTAAAGTTAAATATACATACATACATATAAATCACGCCTCTTTCCCGTAGGGGTAGACAGAGACCACTTCTTTCCACTTGCTACGATACTTACATACTTGTTTCGCTTCGTCCACTTTCAAAAATTTAACCATTTTTATATTTGGCACTTTACAAATTAAAACCATATTACAAATTTGTACGTGTTGCTAATACTCACCACGCTTAGAAGGCAGGTTGACGAGCGCAGTGTGTTGCGGTAGGGTATGGTGACGCTCCCCGGACGATGGGGTGTGCGGTTAGGTATATTTTTTCCCGCCAAAAAAAAAGGGTATGGTGACGCTGCTGCTCACCATCTTGTTTGGTGCACATTTGTTAACCAATATGGCCTTAGTCACCTTTTCCGACATCCCGGAAAGAAGGAGGTCGGGACTATTCTTTTCTGTCGGTCACCGTACGGCTTCTGCCGGCCAACGCATGGGCTTTGCCGGTCAGCGCACGGCTTTTCTGTAATATGTAAAAACGGAACTAATAGGGAAAATCACAAAAAATTACACTTTTTCTTTTTTTAACAACATAAATATTAAATTAGATCTGTGATATATTACATTTATGGCCTATTTCACAATATATATTATTATATACAATATGTATTATAATTATACAATAAAATTACAACAGAAATACTTGGAGATCATATTTTATACTCTGGATCTGTATTAATTTCTGAAATTATACAAAGTACGTACAGGTTACGCATTTATAACATGACATTGTATTTGAAAGTATAATTGAATAATTTAATTGGCTAGATTTCTAATGTAACCTTACTTTTATTACTCACAGTTTGTAACATTTCACACGCATGCACAAAAAAACCGATAGTTTTCAAATCTGTATGGCTAATTATATATTTAAATTAAAAAAAAAAGAATATAAGAATATTATGGACCTCCGTAGCTGAAACTATTACCCGAAATAAAATTATAACTGTAATCATAATCGAAACCGATATAAACGTTTCGAAACTTTTACAATCAATTAAATTTATTAATTAACCGAAAGTCTAAAATTATCCGAAAATAACGGAATAATCTGAAATAATTTTGTACATCATATTATTCATATATTCGTATCCATATCCAAAATTTCATATCCATAATATTTCTGAATACCTATTGTATCAGCCTGTAAACAATCCACCGCTGAGCGAAGGCCTCTTCTTCATATATATGAATGGTTAAAGCTTAATCCACCACGCTGCTCCACTGCGGGCTGGCGGATATTTTCTTACCACGAGTAACGGTCGCTATCTGATGTCTATGTTAACAACCAGGACCGACGGCTTTACGTGCTCTCCGAGGCACGGTGGGGAACCCACAAGGACACACACCTAGACCGGAAACAAATATTTGCACAAATACAAATATCTGCCCCGAGCAGAAATCGAACCCGCGGCCGCCAGCGTTAAGGCGACTACTTGCATCACTACACCAGAGTGGTCGTTATTTTTTTTAATAATAGTACCTATAAAAAAACTTAGAGGTACTCAATATCTACTTATTAAATAATAATTTCTTGTACATAATCACGACTTTATTCGACTACATTATCGCAAGCAGAGCAATTATACAAAGAATCAGGGTTAACTGTCTCTAGGATTAAGGTTAACTAAAATTATAGAGTTAAATTGTTTGTTTTGGTTTAAGTGCTCATTATCTGAGAGAACTCTACATAATTATAATATTGAGGAAAATCGTAGGCCCTCAAACATCACTCTAAGGTGCAGAAATATAACCCACCTGAAAAATATTAAAAAAGCAAGACTTTCAAACTTTTTGTTTATTACAATTGCAATAAATATTTTGCCCTAAAGAAATTAAAAATAAATGTATTATCAGGGTATTTTTGTTTTCAATAATTTTATGTATTGCGATGTAAGCATTGAAATCAATTGTTCTGGTAGATCATTGTATGGTGTGTGGTAAATAGATCTCGGGTCAATAATCGCAGTAACTTATTTTTTGTTGTACTCGTATTTGCAAGCGCAACACATTGTTTCCATTGTCTGTTTCACGTTTTCCTTATTCATAGTGATTTTATTAAAATGCGCTTTACTTTTCAAGCTCATTAGAAGATTATATGTTGACAATGTATTCTTTTCGATGATATAATGCATTTGGATAGCCGTGAAAACATTGTACGGTAAGTTAGTCAAGTTTTTATGATACAGTCAGCAAACAAGCATCCGGTTCATATGGTATTAAGTAATTAGCATCTATATGCAGATTAAGTATCATAACCACTACGTTCCGTTCCAGTTGGGATGAAATAGAATGGATGTAAGTTTGGGACGGTAGCAAAATAGTAAATTATTTTATATTTATTGACCTTTGAATATCTTGAACGGAATCGATAGTTATTAAAGTCAGATTAATTATATATATGACTCTTTGTGTCTCTCCTAAATTGAACAAGAAGATGAGAGACAAGCGATTTTTCTTTCTTTTTTTATACACTAAATTTTGATTTAAACCACATCAATGGATGCCGGAACGTGCAATGAAAATACACCCTTAAGCAATCCTACATTACACTGGCTGATTGACAATATGAACAAGACTAGGTAAGTCCTAAATGCAACAAGAAAACGAGAGGCAATCGTTGTTACATATCATCTTCATTTAAATATCATCAGTGGATGCCGCGTCAATACAATGAAAATATACTCTTAAGCAATCGCATAGAACACGGGCTGGCTGTCACAAAGTACCACATCTGGTGTCACAACTCGTTATACTGATTTGTATGAGTTACCAAATACCTTATAACTTCAATAATATTCTATTTACTTGATGCAAGTGATTTTGTATTTCTCTAAATTCACTGTCTTATTTATTTATTATCCTTAAAAAAATCATAATGATTAGTTTTTGGTGTACATTACGTATTAAGTTATTCTTTACTTTCGAATATCATAAAAAAAGTAAATTATTTAAAGTTGTATTATTAAAAAAAAAGTATTATTAATAGTCAATCACAAACAAAATTAATTATAAAATATAGAACCATTTTAACTTTATAATTAATTTTCCGAAACCTGAAAGAATATTTGGAAGAATGTGCTATTTTAGATAGTACGTGATAGGACTGCTTTATTGTACATCTAAGTTTTTTTTAAGTAAAACTTCTTAAGGCGCGACTAAGGGGCGAATATAACTGAATGCTTTGGACGATGACAATACAACGGAAACGCGTTACGGCATCGATGCTTTTATATTGAATTATGTACAATTTTAAATATTTAAAGTATAATGATAGGCAAGTCACCGGAAGTCGTTGGATACAAGCTGCTTTGAACCGGTGACTCTGGAGGTCGATGGGGGCGGTCCACTGTTGAACGTGCTTACGTTGACATCCGTTGGACATCCAACGGCCGACATGATGATGATGACGATGATGTTGATGATGAATTAAATTTATGTAGTTATTTGTATAATGCTCGAAATAAATAAGTAAATATATTACTGTTGTTTTATTATCAATATATACTTTTTTAAATTTTAACATGACTTATTTATTTTTAACTTAATAGTTTTCTGTCATAATGTCAAAGAAGTTTTACTTCAACCGCGTGTAATGGTTACACACACTCAGATTTTTTAATTAAAGTTTATTTGTTGTGGTAAAGGAAAATTAATTAAAAATAATAATTAAATAATGAATGTAAAGAATATATTAATGTCGTTAATACTGGGCTAGGAAATGTAATTGAAATTGAACATGATAATATAATATACAACTTGACACTATAATCATTATAATATAATGCCTATATTATAGGAACACAATATTACATAATATAATACTCATATACGACAACAAGTACTTACTTGCTTTAGCAGAACACAAAATAACATAACATAACAAGCAAAACAGTTCTAATTTTTTTTATTGTTCTGATACAGTTATGATGAAAGTTCCATCAATGCTGACGATCGCAAATTCTATAATCGTTCGGAGCAGATAATTATTCGTACTTTTGTTTATCTGGATATTTCTCCCTGTGATTAGGGTTTGGGTCCTGGGACGTCTCGTGTCTCGAAGTCCCGGGAATTTTTGTAATTTTAGTTGTCTCGAGTCCCGGGACTTTCGAGTCGAGACTCGAGACGAGACAAGATTGTCGAAATTGTTATGTAATCATTTTTATTTTCAAATAATTGAAGAAGCCTAGCGCCATCTGTTAGTTTAATGAATAATTACTTGGTCTACTATGTAACTACTGACTACATACCACAATAAATGCGTTGCCCAAACGTAATAAGAACCCTAGCGAGATGATTTTATGCATGAACCACGCAATTCATCTAGGAATGGTAGATAACATTTTATAAAAAGAAAGAGGCTCCTACCACATACAAAGTCTCTAGCTGCGAAGATAGTGAGGATGAATTCATGGAGAGCTCTACTGATGACGAAACGGACAACGAAACAAACTACCAACCAATAGATGAAATTAAGTGCTTGATGCTTGATGAAACAAGGTTTTTAGTCAAATTATTTCGAAAATGTCCACTGAAAAACAGCCAATTACAGAATTATTTGAAATCAGAATTTGGGAAAGAACTCAGTTTACTACTGGATGTTAAGAAAAGGTGGAATTCCATCATTGTGATGACGGAAAGGTTTCTGAAGCTCAAAATTTGCATGAAAAAAGCATTGATTGATTTAAACATGTCAGACAAGTGGAATTAAGACAATCTTCTTCTTTTGCAGTCAATTGTAGATTTGTTGTAGCCAGTCAAGATAGCTGTAGAAGCTTTAGAAGCTGACAAAACGCTTCATTACAGCCGAAGCAACAATTATTGACGTGTTGCTCAAAAATATTCAATCAACAACAACTAATAATCATTTGGCGAAGCGGTTCTTCGAAACTTTGAACGCTATATTTTTATTGATAAAAGTTATTGATTTTCTGTTTAAAAAATGTTAACTTTTACAAAAAATTGGCTTTTTTAATACATTTCACCAGAAATTAACTGAATTAAAATTCCTCAAAAAAGGCTTACCCTATAAAAAAAAGAGAAATTTTTTTTTTTCTTAAAAGTCTCGAATTTCAGGCAATTCCCGGGACTTTGATTGAAGGCTGTCTCGTGTCCCGGGACTTTGAAATTGTCGGGAATTCCCAAACCATACCTGTGATTCTCCCCACATTGTCTTGGATAGAATAAATAATTTCGATTTTGATTGTTATCATAAATACCTGATAACGACCGTTACTTTTCATAGGAAACTTATCCAACAACTCCCATCCTGTCTACAGACATCTACAGACTATTTTATTTCAGTTCAGTTAATCACTACATATTATAAAACAAAGTCCTCCTCCGCGTCTGTCTAATCGCGATAAACTCAAAAAGTACTGCACGGATTTTCGTGCGGTTTTCACCAATAGACAGAGTGATTCATGAGGAAGGTTTAGGTATATATACATACTCCGGGTGCAGCTGAGGCGGGCCGCTGGTAAATTATATATGACTCACGATATTGTAGTGCCTGTCAAAATATTATATCAATGTTGTAGATTGATGCTTTTGTATAATAAAATATTTTTGAAATAAAAGTAAATTTTGGATTTATTAGGGAATTCCAAAATGTTCACTAGCCAGTGGCTTCGCCCACGTGGATGTCGGTTATCACGACCAAAATTACGCTATGTCCATCCTTATGCCTTCAAGTCCTTCTATGCCAAATTTTGGTCCAGCGGTTTCAACTTCAAAAGATAACTGACAGACAGAAGCGAAATTGTAATATTAGTCTGGATTAAGTTTTCCAGGTGGTTAAATATCGTTCACAAGGGAGAAGCTACGGGTGAAAGCTAACTTTTTAGATATCCAATCTTCGGCAGAGTCTCCTACTATAATATTTCCCTGTTAACAATATTTTTAACATTCTTATCGGGTGGCGGTAAAATTATTAAATTTCTGGCGGAGCTCACATGCGAGCAGGTTACATAAAATTGGTCGTGCGAAAAATAATCCACTGTCAAATCTACCCAACATATTGAAGAGATTGGTCTTGGGATTTGTTTACTGTCGTGGCAAAACACAGCTTAATAGGGAACTGAACGCGTTAAAATTCAAAGGGAAGATCATTGGAAATTACCTGGATTTTCGGCAAAAACACTGTCTCATCTTGAGTATACATAGCCAGTTATAACAATGGCCTCTATTAAGAGGAAAGGGTACCTGACAGACTTTTGAAATATAGGTATTTGAATAAAATTTTCCTGTCTCCCCCCCCCCCGCAGATCTACCCACAAACAGCAAGAAAGGGACAACTGCAGCTCAGACCGTTTTAGGTCGGAGAAAGAGCCGGTTCGGAGGCTTCAAATGTCGTAATAATATTATAAGTGTCCCTGTCCGTAAAGTAAGTTTGTGGGGAGGGAGACCGGGTTTTAGGGAGTTTATTGCCTCAGCTTGGCAACCCAAGCAACCCCTATTTCATCCCTTTAGGATTTTTTTATACATTTTTATTGTGCCTCCGCATTTTCAATTCAAGCAACTGTCAAAATTTCACGTTTCTACCAGTGGGAACTTCTCTTTTTATATGCATAATATATACATATATAATAATACTTAGTACCAATTAGTGTTTTAATAGTAGATAATTAGTGTTTTAATCGTTTTCAATAATTCGTGTTTAGAAATCTAGAATTTTTTTTTTATAGAAATCGGAGTAATTTTTAAATATTTTGCGTACAAACTATGAACTCCTATTTTACTACCCCTGAGGATGTTTTTCAACGAACTGGAAAATACTTGTTCTGATATTAATATTTAGGAGCTCGGATAATAAATTTCATAGAAATTGGAGCTGGTTTACATATTTATTTTATACTGTTATTAACTGTATTACAATACGAGTAGAAGAATAAGTTTAGAGTTACGAGTACCTACATGTATATAATTGGGTTGATGACAATAATTAAAAATCAATAAAATATTAGGATTTATAAATTAAGTATAGTCAAAACATTGTAAAAATGTATTTTTTTTTAAATAAAAGTGCCGGATTATAAATATTTTTATTAAAATAAAAACTCAAAATACTGTGGTCGGCCATGTTACACGAACACCAATAAGAGCGTCTGACGTAACGTCTTTTTAAATACATCTTAGCTCACTAAGTTTGCTTGTGTTTTCGATGTTTATATCTTTTTTATTTTGTTTTTATTTCGGTTAATACACAATATTTGAATATTTTTTGCACTCAGTTGTTTATTTTAAGTAAATCTGAATTATTTCTTTACGATCGAACAAGGATTCATAAGGCAGATAGTTCGAATTTGCTTGTAATTGATTTATTAATATTGGGCAAGTTTCTTACATTGAATAAAGACGTTTTCAGCAGACTTTTTAAAAATGTGGAAAATAAACAAACAGTTTGCTGGGAGTTTTTATGAATGGAGGTTACCGGTGGGAGGGATGCGCTGTGCCGCGCTCCCGGCTGCATGGGTACCACCATCTTGCTTATTTCTCCCGTGAAACAGCTTTGCTGTGCTTCGGTGAGAAGGGCAAGACAGTGTAATTACTGGCACCGAGACTTTAAGATCTTATGTCTCTGGATACGCAACACATAAATGGGTGGGTGGTATATAATTGTTTAAAATAATGTTTTCATGTGACGTGGATAGCTGAATATCCACTATATTGAAATTTACACTGACTGCGATGACTAATGTAATCTAAATTGACACACATATATGTAAATATGTAAAGTAACCCTAAATACCTAAATTTTTCTTATAAATAATTAAAATTTTGACTAGTTTATTCACAAGGAATTCGGCTATAGTTATAATAAATTTTAAATATAGTTAATATGTATAAATAGTTAATTAATTAATTACAACAAAATCTACTGTTCTCTTATATTTACGCGAATATTACTCATTTAATTGAAAGTCTATATCGGATTAGGGTTTGGGTCCTGGGACGTCTCGTGTCTCGAAGTCCCGGGAATTTTTGTAATTTTAGTTGTCTCGAGTCCCGGGACTTTCGAGTCGAGACTCGAGACGAGACAAGATTGTCGAAATTGTTATGTAATCATTTTTATTTTCAAATAATTGAAGAAGCCTAGCGCCATCTGTTAGTTTAATGAATAATTACTTGGTCTACTATGTAACTACTGACTACATACCACAATAAATGCGTTGCCCAAACGTAATAAGAACCCTAGCGAGATGATTTTATGCATGAACCACGCAATTCATCTAGGAATGGTAGATAACATTTTATAAAAAGAAAGAGGCTCCTACCACATACAAAGTCTCTAGCTGCGAAGATAGTGAGGATGAATTCATGGAGAGCTCTACTGATGACGAAACGGACAACGAAACAAACTACCAACCAATAGATGAAATTAAGTGCTTGATGCTTGATGAAACAAGGTTTTTAGTCAAATTATTTCGAAAATGTCCACTGAAAAACAGCCAATTACAGAATTATTTGAAATCAGAATTTGGGAAAGAACTCAGTTTACTACTGGATGTTAAGAAAAGGTGGAATTCCATCATTGTGATGACGGAAAGGTTTCTGAAGCTCAAAATTTGCATGAAAAAAGCATTGATTGATTTAAACATGTCAGACAAGTGGAATTAAGACAATCTTCTTCTTTTGCAGTCAATTGTAGATTTGTTGTAGCCAGTCAAGATAGCTGTAGAAGCTTTAGAAGCTGACAAAACGCTTCATTACAGCCGAAGCAACAATTATTGACGTGTTGCTCAAAAATATTCAATCAACAACAACTAATAATCATTTGGCGAAGCGGTTCTTCGAAACTTTGAACGCTATATTTTTATTGATAAAAGTTATTGATTTTCTGTTTAAAAAATGTTAACTTTTACAAAAAATTGGCTTTTTTAATACATTTCACCAGAAATTAACTGAATTAAAATTCCTCAAAAAAGGCTTACCCTATAAAAAAAAGAGAAATTTTTTTTTTCTTAAAAGTCTCGAATTTCAGGCAATTCCCGGGACTTTGATTGAAGGCTGTCTCGTGTCCCGGGACTTTGAAATTGTCGGGAATTCCCAAACCATAATATCGGATTTTATCGCGTTTATTTGTTAAAAACTTTACAGTTTAACGATTTTATTAATTAATTAAATTATTTCCCGACGTTTCGGACCCTTTACAGCGTCCATGATCTCGGGGGACTGAGGTGGTGGGTGTCCGAATAATGAATCCGATTCATTATTCGGACACACACCACCTCAGTCCCCCGAGATCATGGACGCTGGAAAGGGTCCGAAACGTCGGGAAATAATTTAATTAATTAATAAAATCGTTAAACTGTAAAGTTTTTAACAAATAAACGCGATAAAATCCGATATAGACTTTCAATTAAATACAACAAAATCTTAAAAAAATTATTTCTAATTAAAATTAAATAATAATAATAATAACGAAGGGTTATTTTCCAGGGTGATTGTCTAAGCCCACTTTGGTTTTCCTTGTCCTTGAACCCTTTAAGCACTCTGCTGGAGCGTTCGGAGACAGGCTTTCAGTTTCGGAGAGGAGGGACTAAAGTCTCCCACCTTCTCTACATGGATGACCTCAAGCTGCTGGCACCTAATGCTGCACGCCTTATGGAGTTGCTGAAAATCACTACTGAGTTCAGCGGCTCCATCAGGATGCAGCTTGGAGTAGATAAGTGTGCGGTCGTGCTTGTAGACAGGGGACAGGTGACGCAATCGGCTGAAATTAGCCTAAAGGTTTCTAACTACAAGACCCTCTCCGAAGCTGAATCTTACCGGTATCTGGGCATGTCACAATGCATAGGGGTGCAGAAGGTGGATATGAAACAGGCGGTTTGTGAGGTCTTTTTTGGACGGCTGACAAAAGTTCTTCGGAGCTACTTGTCGGGTGCCAACAAGGTTCGAGCTTATAACGGCTGGGTCATGCCCACTCTCTTGTACACATTTGGCGTGCTCAGATGGGCTCAGACCGAGCTCGACCCTGTCGGCCCTGGACAGAAGAGTCCGCACGACTATGACTTACCATCGCATGCATGACCCGAAATCGTCGGTCATGAGACTGTTCATCCCTCAGAAGTGTGGTGGCCGAGGCTTATTAGGCGCCAAGTCCATGCATAGCCGGGAGGTGTGCAGCTTCAGGGCCTACTTTGAGACGAGGAGGGAGAGCGCTATGCATGATAATGTTGTAGTATGTGACAAAGGTCTCACCCCGTTATCCCTGGCCAAAGAGAAATGGCGAAGACCGAATTTATTTAGCAACCTGACCGAGAGACCGTATGGATGGAGAAGGAGCTGCATGGACGGTTTTACAAGGCCCTACACGCACTTCACGTGGATGTTAAGGCCTCCGTGCAGTGGCTGCGATTTTGGGACCTCTTTGGGGAAACCGAAGGTTTTGTCTGTGCAATACAGGATCAGGTGGTTAAGACGAACAACTACCGGAAGCACATTCTGAAGGATGGCACTCCCGACTTCTTTGAGCTTGTCGTCATCCCGGCGAGTCACTCAGACATGTACTTTTGGAGTGTTCAGCGCTTGCCAACACTTAGTACTTGCACAGACATAACCAAGCGGCCAAAATTCTTCATCAAGAGCTTGCTCGAATGTATTGTCTCCTGGAACAGATGATGCCGTACTACCAATGCACACCAGCGCCAGTAGTCGAACGCGACGGAGTCCGGCTCTACTGGGACCTGCCTATCACACAGGACGATACTGGCGAACAAGCCTGATCTCGTGGTGATGGATAGGGCACGGTCGAGGGTGTTTTTAGTGGACATTACCATCCCGCATGACGAGAACCTAGTGAAAGCCGAAACAGAGAAAAAACGTAAATATCTGGATCTGGCGCACGAGATTGTTGACATGTGAGGTGTTGATTCCACTGAAATCATCCCTATCGTCATATCTGCCAACGGTTTTATCCCGGTTAGCCACGCTCACCATCTGAGGCAGCTGGATATCCGTGGCGGTTCGCTCGCAGCCAGGATGTAGAAGGCGGTATTGCTGGACTTGGCTAGGATTGTCCGCCGATTTCTCAGCCTACGGCTCTAACCGTTGGATCTTCCTGCCGGGGCGTAATCCTCCACCCGCTTATATTTATGTATGTAAATTTATGTAAATTTATTATATGACTTATATAAGTATTTCATTATATTATGTATATCTATATAATATATATTTTTTTTTTTTTTTTTTTCTCTTTATTAAGGTAAACAAACAGCATTACAGTATGAATACATAAATGTGATAGAAACAAAAATCACTTACTGCAACACCAACACCGTTTACCACAGATTAATTTCAGTACAAAAAATTAATCGATCATAATAATTAGGACAAACAGCTATACAATTTAAAAAGAAAAAAGAAATATACAGTAAATTAGTCTAAACATTGTAACACAAGTTTTTTATAAGTGCGGGGACTCGTTGCTGCAATATCTAATGCGTTAAACAGGTTGTTAAAGGTATTCAAAATTCGATGCAAGGGAGACCTTTTACCAGCATTTGTACGACATCGAGAAGTGGCAAAAATCTTGCAGGCACTGCGACAGTGGGTTCTAGTTGGCACTCCATAACATACTTGGTTCACAAGACTAGGACAATCAAATTTATTATGACATAAATCATACACAAACATAGCTTCAAGTAGACTACGTCTAGCTTCTAAGGTAATGAGCTTATACCTCCTAAGCAACTGTGAATATGGCAGTCGACATAGACAACATCTATAATGCATACTCTTTAAAAATTTTGCTTGGATATTTTCGAGAATCTCTGTATATTTTTTGTAGAATGGGTTCCATACAAGCACAGCATATTCAACCTGAGAGCGAACCAGAGCATTATATAAAGTGATATAAGAGGATGGCTGTTTGAAGTTAATGGATGCTCGCATAACAAAGCCAAACATTTTGAGAGCTTTACTTCTGATATTTTCTACGTGCATATCAAAATGTAGCTTACAATCCATCAGAACTCCAAGGTCTCTGATAGCTTTAACCGATTGCAGCTGTACATTGCATAATGCATACTGAAAGTGACTAAGATTTCTTTTTTTGGTAAAAGTAATCTGCTTACATTTGTTTATACTGAGTTCTAGTTTGTTGTCGATACAGTATGTGGAAAATTTATCAAGGTCTGCTTGAAATTGGAGATGATCGTTAAAACTGACGATAGTATGATAAATTTTTAAGTCGTCTGCATACAGCAATATATTGCAGAACTTAAAACAGGTTTTTACGTCATTTACAAATAATAGGAAAAGTAAGGGACCCAAAATCGAGCCCTGAGGAACACCAGACGTTATAGAAACGAACTCCGACTCATAACCATTAAAAACAACCTTTTGAGTCCTATTGGTTATGTAGGACTTAAACCAGCGCCATAAGTTTCCACGAATACCATTGAATGCCAGCTTTTCTAAAAGGATTTTATGATCGACTCTGTCAAAGGCTTTTTGAAAATCAGTGTAAACGCAGTCTGTCTGCTTATTTTCATCGATGCTTTTAAATAAGTAAGTTGTATAAACTAACAAATTCGTGTTAGTTGAACGACGCTTAACGAAGCCATGCTGTTCAGGAATTATAATTTTGTGCAATGATGGGTATATGGCATTATGAACAAGTTTCTCAAAAAGCTTCGACAGAGCAGGCAGTATTGATATTGGTCGGTAGTTCTCAACATTCGACCTATCTCCATATTTAAAGATTGGCGTAATCCTGGCAGACTTCCAAATGGTTGGAAAAATACCTTTCCTTAGACTTAAATTGAATAAATAATGTAGCGGTTGATAAAAGACGGAGGAACAGGACCTAAGCAGAATAGGAGGCAGATTATCCAAACCAGAACCTTTAGTGACATCTAAGGCCCGCAGCGCAGTCAAGATATCGGTTTCGGAGATATATAAATCTGTTAAGTTTAGGTCTGAATTCAGATTAACGTCAGGAATGTTATTTATGTCAAAATTACATGGAACACTGTTGGGTCCAAAAACTGACCTGAAATGCTGGGAGTACATCTGGCTTATGCTATCCGGGCTACTTGCTGTAATATCGTTATAATAAAATGTACTTGGATAGTTGTGGTTCTTATTTTTATTGTAGATATATTTCCAGAAATAATTAATATTTTTATTTACGTTTTCTTCAACTTCCTTCATATAAAGTTTATAGCTATTCTTTGAAATATTTCTAAATCTATCCCTGTACATAGAAAATGTTTCATAGTCAGACTGATTTTTGTAAATTTTCCACTTTAACCAGGCTTTATTTTTATTCTTAAAAATATGAATCAATGCTGAATTGAACCAAATGGGAAACCTAGTGGACTTAACTAACTTTGTAGGTACATGTTTTTTAATTATATTATAAATTACTTCATAGAATGCCGAGGTAGCCTGCTCAGTATTCTTACCCTGAAAGATTAAACCCCAATCGAAGTTCTCTAGTGCCTCAGTTATAGCCATAAAATTAGCTTTGTGAAAGTTGTATTCAATTCTAGGCTTATTTGGAGTAGACATAAAATTACTATTTGTGGGGACAAGCACGTAAAAGGGCGGATGGTTTTCATCGGGCGGTACTAGTGGGACCGGGGCAATATATGATTCACAATCACCTATGTCAGTAATAAACAAGTCAAGTATGCGGTTAATATGATTCTTATATTTGTTCATTTGAAAAACCGTAAAACAGTTAATAAAATGGTACAGGTACATGCACGATGTGTTATAATCACTGCATAATACCGGTTTTAAATATTTTCCAGTGTCCTGCCATTCCATCCTAGGTAAATTATAATCACCCATTACAATAAATCTGTCAATGTCACCAAATTGAAGTACAGACTGTAAATTATCCAGATGTTGTTTATAAATATGAGAGGGCATATTAGGCGGTATATAAGTAGCACTGATTACACACCTATAGTTACTCGTGTGTAGTTCAATAAGAAGACTGTCGACAAAAGGCGATGTGGACACCAATGAAGTCTCATAGCCGCATGACTCGACGCGGCTAGCCGGGACAAAAAGCCGCGCGCCCAAGCCGACGCGAACCGCTACAAGCACACCGCCACCGTCACGTCGCCCGCAACCGTCGCGGTCACGGTCGCAACGGAATACGTTATAGCGGGCATCAATAAATTCATTATCGCATATATTACTATTTAACCATGTTTCAATAAGCACAATGACATCATAATTATGAGAGAGAATATTCATAAAAATAGTATTAAGTTTTGTTTTTAAGCCACGACAGTTTTGATAAAATACTGATAGCACATATTTATCCATTGTTAAACCGAGCATATAAATCATCTTCAATAATATAATATTGCCGCCTACTTGCAAATCTGAGATAAAAATATAAATAAAGTATGCATACTCGCAGCCAGTCTGAACTAAAATGAAACCTTAATTTAATATGCGTAATATTCCTAAATTTGCCTGCAATATAAAATGTATTGTGAAAAAACAACAATATAGCATTAAATATCGTGTCAAAATACCGATAAAGAAGTACAGGTTCACGATAGTAAGAAAATATCAATTGAAGGCTTAAAGTCACAACAAAAGCAACCTCAAACACATCACCCCCGCCACCAAGAGCTATGCCTGCTAGAAACGCAACAGAGAAACAATACATTACCTTTATACAAATTAAAAATAACAAAAAATCTAGTATCATGTATATACCGTATTTAAGTTTCACATATAATATATAAAAAATAATTATATCGCTATAAGGGTATAAGCTCACTACTACAAGGTTATAACAGCAATTAAGCAATAAGCTCGGACGAAAAGCCACAAAAAAAGCAGGTATAAACATATTATTCAAGCCACTTAAAGCTATGTTTGCATAGAACGCATAGGAGACACAATATAATAGTTTTTTACAATACAAAAATAACACAAAAACACTCATTAGGTACACACGACAATAAAGATTTATATATACCAAGGAAAAAATAAAAATATTGTTATAGGAATGCAAACCATCTACTCGCAAATAAAAAGAAAACATGTTACTTGAACTTGGAGATATCAGATGGTATTCTGATAGCAATAACAGGCGATGTATCAGATTTGCGAGCAAGAATTGTGCCATGCTTAATCCACACGTATTTATAGCCAAACTCTTTAGCAGCATCACGACACCGACGAAATAATTGTTTGTAGTGAAGTGTTAAGTGCTCATTTATGTACACAGGGTTTGATGAGCCAGATACGGAAAGTCTTGCTGAGTCTAAGCCCTTCTTAGTACGACACGCAGCCAGTACGCTATCACGCTTTAGTTTACTGGTAAACTTAACAATAATGTTTTTTGGTCTTCGGTCCTGCTGATCACCATGAGGTACTCGATGAATAGCAACAACATCCGACGACCGTATTGGATGATTGATTTCGTTTCCTAGACATTCCAGTATAGATAGCAAGTTTTCACTGCGTCGTTCCGGTAGATTAGAAATTTCAATGTTGCATTCCCTTGCCTGCTGTTCCATGTTCAGAATTTTATTTTCGAGGATTGACATTGTTTCTGCACAGCTCACAGAGGTCTTATTTCCGATTTCCAAAGACTTTATACGAGTATCAAGGTCATCCAGGCGATCTGATGAGAAGTTCAACGATTTTTCGAATTCATTTAAACGATTATTAAATTGAGTGATAGAATTATTTATTTTTAAATTATCAGCATTCAACTTGATTATGTTATTATTTATGTCACTTAACAATGTAGATATTTTAGATAGCTCTGTAGACATAGCGGAGCTTACTGCCGTTGAAACACAGTTCGAAATGCATTCGTTAATATTCTTATTCCATAATACGATTTGCTGATTGAATCTTTCCTCAAAAATACCAAAAGTTTCATTCATATCCGAGTCATGGGGTACCTTTCGTTTTCTAGTGTAGGTATTAAGGTCAATCTGCTCATCAGTTTTTGATAAGTCACCGTCCGATAAGAATTTATTTGGTGGCGTTCTTTGTAAGGACATTCTCGATATAAATCCTGGGAGTCAGAGGGAAACAAAAAATATGTGTTTGTCTCTTAGTCCAGCGGTGAGGTGGCGAGGTAACCGCACCTTTACGGCCGATAGATGCGATGCAAGAAAGAGAGCACGCACTGAGATGTTACTATCGCATTAACTTAACTTCACAGCAAAATAACTTGTTTGCCAATAACACTACGGAAGTCAATGGTACGCACTGCACGTATTTTTGTTACTAATATACCGACAGCACGTCTGCCCCAAACAGCTGATCGACGATCAAATATATTATTGAACGGGTGGAGTGAGCTAGTTAGATAATAATATTCTTCTTTGTACACCAATAAAATATAGAACAAAAGTAGTACAATTAGAGAAGATGTACAAAGGCGGTCTTATCGCTAAAAGAGCGATCTCTTCCAGACAACCTTTGGGTATAGGACAAGGCAGAGAAAAGCGGTTAAGAAGTAGGTTTAGTAGTAGTACAAGTAGTTGTGAAGTAAATTAGAATAGTTAATAACACAATATAATATACATACACATTCATATATATATTATCACATACATGTAACATATATGTACGACTTTATACAAAGTAACATATGCATACATACAATCCATACACATTTATATCATCCAAAGATGAGAACTACAATCACGGCGGATTTAGCGACAAATAATGAGCCTTAAGATACTTTTTGAAGCAGAATAGTGATTGGACTTGTCTCATAGAGAGAGGCAGAGAATTCCAGAGATTTTACAGAGGAGTTAGCATAGAAGGAAGAAGTATGATGTGGACTCTTAAGAATCAGACTTGAGTTAGATCTTAGAGAAAGATTATGGGTGTCACAAAGAAACTTAAAGCGTTCTTTGAGGTTGTGAGGTGTGTCAGGATGAAACAGTATACAGTATAGTAACGAGTATAAATGAAAAGTTTGGTACTTAAATTATGTATTAATGTTCTCATCTGTAACAATTTTTAAATGTCCCACGGCTGGACTTTAGTCAGTTTTCTATGTATGTTCTCCTTCAAAGGAGTAGACATTTTTCTGTGGATTGTTGGATATGCATTTGACAAGTAGGCTCAGATACAATATTTTTCTTTACCTAAAGGTATGATAAATTAGAGATACTAGACTGGATTTTAAGCTGAATCTATCGGCTTAGTTCCACCTGTTCTAATAAATGGAAGAGAGATATTTTTTTATTCGGCTAATTTCCTTTTATTAAGATAATTTTCAATAACTAATCTGTTTGCACCTTCTGTATAATTGTTTACTGTATAACTGTACATACATACAGTTATCCAGTAATAATCTAAGTTTGCATCTTCTGTTTCTTATTTATCTCCACAAAATCCTCTATAGATATTATTTACAGTCGTGATCTGCGATAGCCTACATCACCTCTTGATAATGTTACTGGTATATTTATTTCCTTTTCCCAAGCCGATTACCTAGAGATCGCTCTATTAGCGATAAGGCCACCGATTGCTTAATATATCTTTTTTTTTTAATTTGTATTTATTTTTGGTGTCGGTACAATGCGCATATATATTTTTTTTATTTATTATATCTTTCTGGTGATTATTAAAAGTAAGTAATTTATTTTAATTTTATTCAGTTACAAACAAACAAAACTTCTATGCTTAATATTGTTATATTAACTTTAATGTTTTAAATATTAAATAGGAACAAAAATTTAAATACAAAGTCATTTGTTTAACATAAATAACGACAATACTTACTAATCTCAATACGAGTGTCGTAGTAACTATGTAAACCTGGAGTACTTCATATTAAAAGGGAATAAGATTTACTATTGCTTGTTAAAAAACACTAGTGAATGCATATTTTACATAATCCGTACGCAGAAGCTTTGCCGATGGCCTCGTGACGTTACGCGTCGATAGTCAGTAGGGTTAACAAAAAAAAGGTCACATAAAGGTAGGTTATTATTGTATATATTTAACATAAAACTAATTAGAAATAGTCTCGGTAGAATTATAAATTTAATATAAAGTGTAATTATAAATAGTAAATAAAAAACGCTGTTGTTATTATGTAGATTATATTATATTATTACGTATTTATATTTAGTGAATGAATGAAACGAAGCCGTAAAATAATAGTTTGATGGTTCTAAACAACGAAACAAATAACTAAATAAATAAATAAATAAATAAATAAATCCTAACAAAACAACAATGAATTAATTCGGAGCGAAAGCAAAAAATTACACGTACATATTGACTGCGTTGCTAGCGGTACCGATCAGACGAGCACGAGACGCGGTTGTCTGAAGTGGGAGGGGTAGCGATTACAACCCAAACCTTCTGCGCATGAGTAATATGTAGTTTCAGCCGTACATTATAAGTATCACTTGAAGAGAAGTTTAGTACAGTTGTTTGAAAGTACGCGAACATCATTGATAATAATTTTGATTAAAGAGAGTACCTACTTGAGATATATACAAATGTCAGCGAGATTATATGAGCGATTTGTAGAAAGTTATGACGGTTCATGTAAGTAATTAAGTAATTTACCATGATCATTAATCTCTCTTAAACTGATGAAGATTTGATTAGATTTTTCATTGTTTTAAATGTTTTATATTTTAATACATTTTATTTTATTTATATTTGTTTGTAATGGTCTGAGCGTTTGAGTTTGTGTAGTGTGTGATTTAAACGTATTGATATAAGATACATATAGTCATTTCAAGTAGCCTTTTCAGCTTCGTATATATTCTGCACAACAGCATTTTTGTTGCATGGAAAATTTTAATGGATCTAGCTGCATTTTCTACCCTGATTCCAAATCTGTACTCAGATTTTTGCTAGCAGCTCTACTTTTTTAGCTATGTAGGTAGCTATTTTTATCGAAAAAAAAAACATGATTTCTCGTCATATAACAATTTATTTAACTGTCTAGTTAGAACGAAACTTTCTTTTATGTGACTTTCTTGTTGGAGTTGGAGTTGAGAGTTGTGAGAGTTGGAGTTTTACTACTATTATGGATAATCCAACAGTAAATGATTATGAATAAATGATTTAAACAGAATTTTTTGAATGTATATTTGCCGCAAATGTGACAAACTCTATTTGGATTATTTATAGAGGTCCTTGTAGACGAAACCAATGTAAAAAAAGACACAGAACTTAGTAAGACGTTGACGATAGCGATATCAACAGTCAAATGGAGAGTACATTTTAAGGGGTAACTGTATCTCCTAAACTAGAGCTGCTAGAAAAAATCTGAGACTAGATTTAAAATAAGCGAGCCTAAATTAGTAAGCAACAAGAGAAAAATCTCAACCAACAAAAAAAAGTTCGATTTTGTTGTGTTGTGTTATTAACATAAGATATATAGATACTAATTACCTAATTAGTACCTTACATATTTTGTCAATACTGAACTAAATAAAAACAGCCTGTATATATTACATTGCTAGGCTATCTGGCTGTTCTAAATCGGAGAAGAGTTGGAACATCATTAGCTTAATCCACTGCGGATTGGCGTATAGTAACCTTTTACAAATATTTGTACATATACAAATAGCTTTCCCAAGCGCGATTTAACTCGCGACCGTCGATGTTAAGGACTACTCGCACCACTACACCAGAACGGTTGACTTACTTCGCTACTTCGTTAGTACTATAGTATTAACATAAGAGATCAAATATAATTGTCGTGGCCTTATCGTAAAATTGCCCACATCTTGAAATGCTCGAGAATTTTCACAATTTCGCATTTAGTCTAGTCATTATACTCTTAAAAATCTAGCTATAAGCTAGCAAAGAACTAGCGAAAAATGAGCATTTTATTTTCATTTTAAAATTCTATATTTCAGTGTCAGTTCCAACATGGTCGTTCGGAGAGACATCATTCGGTCTCGGTATTGTCCTAGCGTCTTACGTGGTTACAGTTCTTAAAATATTACCGTATTATATGAAAAAAAGAAATCCATACAACTTAACACGTCTTCTTATTTACTATAACGCCTTTCAAGTCGCCTTTTCAGCGTATGCAGTGTTTCTTGTAAGTATTTTTTGCCATAAAAAGCGAATATACACGCGAAATACTTTGTATAAATTAGTTTGTGTGCTACTAGCACTTTTCATGAATTAAATATGTTTTTTCCAGTATACAAGATACATGTTCAAACACGGTATTATAACAACAAGATGTCCCAAAGATGACGACTTAAAAACGGTGAGTTCGTCATAGTTTTGTTTAAACAAATGGTTAAGCGCCTGATAGATTTTTTGAGCAAATTAGAGAAAGCATGAATGTGCTATCATATTTTTATTTGTTAATATATTATATTTCTAGGTTATTGGTGAAATCTGGCCATATTTCATAGCGAAACATATAGATCTTTTGGATACAGTATTCTTTGTTCTCCGGAAGAAGCAAAATCAGGTGACTTTCCTCCACGTCTTTCACCATACCCTCATGGTAACATGGACGTGGTTCCATCTTATGTACCATCCTACCGATCACTTTGTCGTGGTGGGACTTATCAATAGCTTCGTGCATGTATTGATGTATGCGTACTATGGCCTATCGTCTTTGGGACCGGAATATGCTAAGTTTACCTGGTGGAAAAAGCATTTGACCAAGATACAGTTGGTGAGTAAGCTGATACTATAAAGTTCTAAGGAAAATAATTCAAAATGTTTAAAATATAACCAGAATTTATTAAAACACTTCTGTTTTTCCTATGTGTGGTAATATGCCTTTATTAAGTCAGCTATAAACGACAATGCTATTAATAGTTTACGGAGTTTTCTAAAAGATAACAATAATAATTATATTAAACTGACTCGTTGGCGCAGTTTGCAGTGACCCTGTTTTCTACTCCAAAGGGTTGTGGGTTCGATTCCCGCCCCGAGTCTGGGTGTAATATATGTTTATTTATATATGTATTATTTATATGTATTCTATTTAAAAAAATGTATACTCGTATCAGTCGCCTGTTACCTAAAACACAGGCATTAAGTTGCCTACCTTAGGAACAGACGACCTTGTGTGTGGTAAACATATTTTTTTATTAATTTATTATTTATTTAAATATCATTTGCTGTAAATACAGTGGAATTATTTCATAATTAGATTTATTTAATTTATACTAGAATTAATTTGTTTAAAATCTTTATAGAAAATGATTTAAAATAAAATTGCGAATAGCAGACATTATTGTCATTGAAGTTACGTTATTGTTAAATAAAATTATCTCAATTTTTTTTTTTGTGTTACAGATTCAATTCATATTAGTCCTTTTAAATCTTCATTACCAGCAAAAGCTATCCCCATGTCCGATTCCTCTTTTCTTCCACTACTTCTGCCTCTCCAGCATCAGCTCCTTCTTCTTCCTATTCATGAACTTTTACTTCAAAAGTTATCGATCGAGGTCAAAGAAGAACACGGCAACTGATATGGTTGGAGGGTTTGGTTGTAATGTAGCGACGCAGAAGAATAATTAACATTTAATAACTGAAAGTAAAATATAAATAAATAAATAAAAAATAATTAAGTTTTAAATCAAAATGTTTATTTAGCGCCAAGAAGGTTGTACATTTTGAATGACACCTTTATTGTTATATTATGCTAATTAAAGATTTTAAAAAAGTTATATTATGCTATATTGTTATTTCATTATCAATTTAAAATACTTACTAAATGTATTACTTACTGCTTACGAATGAATATTTTTAATAGCACATTTTTTCTATAAATCATGAAATTGAAGCTGAAAAATAATTTAATCAAATTGTTTATATAGGGATAAACTGGCAAGAAACAATACTGTAACTTAAATAATATAAATCATATGTTATATAGGATGTGTTATGTATTTGGTGATTGGTACAATATAAATAATTAAGAGTTTCTGATAATTAATTATACTTATGGACACGCGGATATTAACTTTATTGTAGGTAAGGTCGTAATTTTAATAATTTATTCAAAGTGTTTCAAATTACTCTAAGTTTTATAAAATACTAGCATCGTGTATCGATAAATAATTTTTTTTAATAATAAGTATCCTATGTTACTTCTAATACCTCCAAGAATATGTGTACAAAGTTTCATGATGATCGGTTGAGTAGTTTTCGCGTGAAAGCGTAACAAACAAACTTACATTTGACATTTATAATATTAGGGATTTTAAAGATAAGGTTTAGTCTTTAGTTACTACTACTATCTACTACTACTAGAATCTAAGTTTTTTATTACATTTTTATGAATTTCATAAGTGTAAACCATGGATGAATTTGAAAATTGATTTTTTGATGCACCGAAAAACTAAACTAAAATAGAAAGTTATGTGCACATATTTTTTTTTAAATGAAGAATTACAAAAGTAGTAGGTATGTACCTATTATTATCCTTTGCGTGACTTTAAAGAAGAAAATTGAGTAAACAGCGATAGATAATATAGTCTAGTGATAACCGTTCTGGTATAGTGGTACCTGTAGTCACCTTAACGCCAGCTGTCGCGGGTTCGATTCACGTTCGGGGCAGATATTTGTATTTGTACAAATATTTGTTTCTGGTCTGGGCTTATGTCCTTATAGGACACCGTGCCTCGGAGTGCGCGTAAAGCCGTCAGGTCCGGCTGTTATCATATTATAGACACCTTTACACCGTTACTCACGGTAGGAAAATAATCCGTCAAACCGTAGTGGAGCAGCGTGGTGGATTAAGCTCCAAAACTTCTATATGGAGAAGAGAACATTGCTCAATAGTGGGTGCGTACAGGCTGATTCAGTTCAGTTCAGTTCATAGTCATATTGACGATTCGTGATCAGAATATAAACTACTTGAAGTAAAGTATAATTATTAGATAGTAATTTGAGAGTACATGGTAATCATTGATGATATTTATATTTAAAAGAAATACTTGTAACAAAACAATTGTGTGATACAAAAATTACATTAAGATCACATGAGAGTTTGTAAAAAGTTATGCAGGCTTACGTATGTAAGTAAAATATATTTTAATAGATAGATTTGAATTCCTCAACAATACGATGATATTAACTGGTCACATTTATTGTTATTTAATTATTGCATTTCTACTGGAGATAACTTAATTTTGAAATAATAAAAACTGGCTAAGTATCTATAAGATTGATACAGGAAGGGTTTTGTGTTATTAAATTTGAATTAAATAAAACAAAAAAAAAAAGAATGCTATCCTTCCTATATATACTTTTTTATTTGAGAAAACTTTCTTTAATACTTTTCGTAAGTTTAATGTTTTTTAAAATACTGGATATATTTTTAAACACGGTTTTTATCAAGATGACCTAAACTAGACGATTTATACAAAGTTAATTGTATAATATTATTTTAATAAAATGCAGAAATTAAGCGCCTGTCAAAGTTTTGGAGCAAAATAGTATGAGTGTAAAATTAGTCCATGATTATTATCCATAAAGCCTGTTCAGTTTGTCCTAGTAACAATACAACTGAAATAAAAAGCGTGTAAAAAAAGAAAAAGAATTGAATCACGTCTTTTTTCCATATTAGATATAGATGATGTATCATTTTTTTTAATTTAGTGAATATATTTCAATTTGTGGTTTAGTTTTATTGTGATTATTTATTTTTGTGTAGAGTCGGACATCTGATCTCCCTATCATAGATTACAGAAAGAATCATTAGATTCTTTCTGTAATCTATGGACCCTATCTAGTAAAACATATACACTATCGAGTATCGGCATTATTAAATAACGTACTATAAGCCCGATATATTTAAAATATGTTTTGCCTTGATCTATCGAATATAAAAAGACTACAGAATGAAAGAGAAAAAATAAAAATTTGTTTAATACATAAAAGCAACACGTTTTTTTGTTTAGTAATATGTGTATGATTAACACGTGTTTTAGTTTTGTGGTTGTATGTGTATACTTTTTTTACGGCATTTAAAAAAATCGAATCACAAATATATATATATATATATATATATATATATATATATATATATATATATATATATATATATATATATATAATATTTTAGTTACTATAAAGCTATAGCTTCTATGAAAGAGCATAATTAGGCTTAATGTATAATATAAAAATAAGTCGGGTTTTCCTTCCTGACGCTATAATTCCAGAACGCACGAACCGATTTCCACGGTTTTGCATTCGTTAGAAAGGTCTCGGGCTCCGTGAGGTTTATAGCAAACAAAGTTCAGGAAAAAATTCAACAGAAAAGCAGGAAAACAGGGAAAATCATTTTTTACATACAGCGCCATCTCTGATACATAGCATGTACTACAAACCAATATGGTTTTGCATGGTGGTTTAATCCCCAAACGAAATGTTACAAAAAAGGTTTGCTAGTTATTATTCATGTAGACAATAGATGTTGCTTTGTATATTATTATTATATATTTATATGAATCATTGTAAATAAAATAAAAGTGTTAAGATAATTTTGTAAAGTAGTTTGTGATTTTTATCGATAAAAAAATCATAATAAAAAATTTATACCCGAATAATTATTTTCTTTTTACCTCGACTAAAAATTGAAATTAATACTTATGTAATAAGGAACTTCGTTCCTATCTGGTATTCCACGACAGCACACGTTTTCTTAAGATACCTAATATGTGCTTAATGTTAAATGAAATTTTCTAATACTTTATAAATACACATTTTTTTTTTTTGATTGATTGATTTAGCCTGCTGCTGTAAACCTTTTTTAATACTTTGAGGATATAATATAAAAAAAATTTAAAACCACATCAGCTGTTGGATGACCATAAGGCTCCTTGTCGGCGGTGATTAAAATAAGTTAGCTGACCCATCTCCTCATTTGCTGTTACCATAACAAATTATAGCTACACGTCTTAAACAAGATACGTGTAGGTATATTAATTGAATTGCGCAAATTGAGTGAAATGATGAGCGGGCCCCCCTATTCTGTATTCTGACATTTTCTCTAATCCTTCTAAGCCGACTTTTGCCTTGCGGTGACTGGCAGAGTGCAATAGTCCCCAACTCTTTCTTGCCGAGGTTTCGTAAAAGATAACAAAGGCTAGTGCTGCGAACAACTGTACACCAATCAGGATGATGATGGGTAGCAGCTTCATCATATCCTCTAGAAGCATACTACGCTCGCCAACACGCCTGTCAAGCCTGGGAAATATTGGCAAACCCCCTCAGAGATGATGAAGGCTTAGGTTCAGCAGTGAATATATAACGCCTATCGTCACCAATCAATCAATCTTCTAAGCTAACAAACCTGTCTTGGCTCATTTGGTCTACGACTCTTGATATACTGCTAATTATTTAAATATATGCTATACATTTTCTAATAAACATTAATTGTAGATAGTATGAGTTAGTATGTATGTAAGAATGATTGCATACGTATGCTATGTTACATATCGGATGTGTAGGTACCATTGCAGCGGCGGAAAGGAAAGTTGAGCGTCCTTATGTATTGTTGCCACAATAAAACCTTCAATTAGAAATATTCAATAAAAGATATTTGAATGTTTAATGTTTGTATTCGTTTTTATTGTATATCAATTATGATTAACTTGAACATTTCTTATAACTAGAGGTCGCCCAGTGGTCGAAATTCGACCTAATCTATAATTAACAGCATTGTCAACATCATAAAAACTTGACGGCCTTTGACGGCCGGCTGGTCTAGTGGTCAGGCAACTGGACACTCTACGCAGCGGTCGCGGGTTCGAATCCCGCCAGGTGCAGATAATCTGTATGACGAATATAGATGTCTGCACCGGGTCATGGATGTGTATTTATGTATATATGTATTTATATCTTAAATTTATTTCCGTTCCTAGTACCTGTAACACAAGTTCTTACGAACTTACCACGGGGCTAGGTTAACGTGGTGTGATTGTTGGTTAATATTTATTTTATTTTATAAAAATATGATTGCGCATAACATGGTGAGCATATGCAGTCATTGAACCTGATCTGTGATAAAAAAAACTCGTTGCAAGACTTGTATTTAAAACCGTGTTCGATAAAAAATTCGTTCCAAGACCTGTATTTAAACCGTTTTGACAATAAACAAAATTTGTGTATATATGTACATTGTACATATTTGTGTGTGGCGTAGTGTGTGTAGTGTTTTTTAAATTAATTTAATCCATTTTTTGAGCATTACTATAAAAATATTAGCATTCTGCACTTCTTCTCCATATAAACTTTAACTGTGCCAAATTTCGTACTTCTTCATCCGCGTAATTTTCGTAAAAAGGGGTTCAAAGTTTTTGCTTCACGTATTAATATATAAATTCTTTAAGACTTTTACATTTGAATGTAAGATTATTTATACAACGTGATAACAAACATTTATTTTATTACTTATTAGATAGTAATTAAACATCTCATATATTCGATATTTGAGATATTGTCACGTCACGTCGTCACGTTGTGTTATATATCACGTCTTAATCGTAGTGTTGGTTCACGTTTATCGAGTTGACATGAGCTATTTTAACTGGGTTATGGTGTAATTATCCTAAATATTGCTTATATAAACAACCCATATAGGATAAAAAGTGTCTTATTAAGTTGTCTTCTTAAGTTATCCTGGCAGGGTCGCCATGTAAGGTGTGATTGAATGAGACGTCTATGTTTGCTCCAAAGTTCGTTTATTGATCCTCTTTTATTAGAGTAACTCTATTTATATATATAACCGGGAGGCTCACATACACACACTACAATCTAATTATTGTGTCGTTACTATTTTAAATTAAAGATTTTAAAGAGAAACTGTTTTCATTTTAAAATAAATGAATTTGAATTTGTTTTATTTTATTATTCTTGATATTTTTGATTAATATAAATATTCTTTGTTTAAATTTTAATTATAATTATTTGTATTTATAACTTATATGAATAACGTTACCAATTGTTTTATTTTATGTATTATATTGCAGATCACAATGGTGGGAATTTTTTTTTGTGATCATAGACCTTCTTAAGGTCTATGATCACAAACAAAATAATAAACTGAATGACCTTCAGTAAGGTTATGTTAATGTACACGTTAGTGAACAGATTAACTTGGTTTTAAGCCTAAACAGTTAATATTCATTAAGTTTAGTTAATTTAACGAAATTTAACGTATTCTAAAAGAGTTATTACAGCAATGATATTAGAAATAATCATATATGAGGTTGCCTGCATCAACCGATATAAACAATATGCACTAGATATTATCTATATATTAATATTTGAAGCAAAAAATTTTTACCCATTTTTACACATTTGCTAATATTTTTTATAATAATGCTCAAAAAATACATTAAATTCACTTTAAAAAAAAACGCTACACACACTACGGCGCATACACATATGTACAATAACATATATACACTAGCAAACCCGGCGAACTCCGTTTCGCCACCAACTTATTTTCGTGAGGGATACTCACACCACGTGCTGCCGCCATGCAAAACCATATCGGTTTGTAGTACATGCTATGTATCAGAGATGGCGCTGTATGTGAAAAATGATTTTCCCTGTTTTCGTGCTTTTCTGTTGAAAATGTTTCTGAATTTAGTTTGCTATAAATCTCACGGAGCCCGAGACCTTTCCAACGAATGCAAAACCGTGGAAATCGGTTCGTGCGTTCTGGAATTATAGCGTCAGGAAGGAAAACCCAACTTATTTTTATATTATAGATAATATTACAAAATTTATAATTTTTAAATCATTTGATGAGAGTCAATGATGACCCTTCTTCTATATGGAGAAGAGGCCTTTGCCAAGCAATGTGTTGTTTAGAAGTTGATTCAATGCACTTCAGTTCATTATGAGAGTATAAGATTATATTATCATGATTTTCCCTGTTTTCCTGATTTTCTGTTGAAAATTTTCCTGAATTTAGTTTGCTATAAAGCTCACGGAAGCCGAGACCTTTCCAACGAATGCAAAACCGTAGAAATCGGTTCGTGCGTTCTGGAATTATAGCGTCAGGAAGGAAAACCCGACTTATTTTTATATTATAGATAAATTTTATTTATTGTCAAAGTCTGTTGTCAACACGTTCTTAAATGCAGGTCTTGCAACGAATTATTTATCGAAATTTATTATCACAGATCAGGTCCAATGACTGCTGCATATACTCACCATGTTATGCGCAATCATACTTTTATGATGTTGGCAATGTTGTCAATTATAGATTAGGTCGAATTTCGACCACTGATCGACCACTAGTACAATAAATAATTTATGTTAATAGGTACTTAACCGTTCTAATGTGGTGGTGAGATTAATATACGATACGATTAATGCATCGGCTTTAACCGTCGGCTCTCGCTTGACATACACTATATATAATTGTTTCTGGTTTGGGTGTATGTCCTTTTTAGTAGTCCGACTGTACATCGGAAAGCACATACAGTACAGTACTGTTCTGTACTGTATCAGTCTATAAACAACCCACCGCTGAGCGAAGAAAGGAAGGTTTAACAGCATTTATTATTTTTATATTTTACTTCTGAGTACAAAGTACTAATTAATACAACCTATATTTATATGTATTACTACAGTTATCAGGAATTTGGAGAAGGATGTCAATCAAAAATACCAATTGTTAATAATGCAACGTTTCGATCATGTATTTGATCTTCATCAGGCATCTAAACTTTAATTATACAAAACACATTATAAAAAGCTGTATACAACCAATATTATTTTTATATGGACAAACATATTTACCTCAACTCGTAGTATGCAATTAACATCTTATATATTGAAAACTCGATCTTAATTAACTTTAAGCTATTATGTATGGGTTTAAAAATAGTTATATATATATATATATATATATATATATATATATATATATATATATATATATATATATATATATATATATAAGAAGATGAAAAGAAAAGTCGATCTTAACTGATAGTCGTGTATTAGAGTACGGGTTGCACCATTTGCAGCTTGCACACACATATTTGAGGAGAAATTCTTAGACATCCGCTTATCTACAATAGATTAACGTGACAATCTTTTTTATACTTATTTTATTTTTTTTCCCTGCCGTTGTTTTCCCGCAGGACTACAGTATGGGGTCCTTCAAGAGGGGAGTAAATAGGTTTTTAAAGGGTCGGCAACGCGCATGTGATGCCCCTGGTGTTGCAGGCGTCCATAGGCTACGGTAACCGCTTACCATCAGGCGGGCCGTATGCTTGATTGCCACCGTCGTGGTATATAAAAAAAATTACCTATATAACCTTGACCTTAAAGAGAGAAAGGGAATCAGCAGAATTCTTTAAAGTATTTATAGACCACTCGTATTACAAATCATTTTGTATAAATAAATCAATTTCACCACTTCCACGAGGAAACCTGCAGATATCGAGAAAAGTTATGGGAAGTGTATTCCTCGATACGCAGTGGAGCAATGTATGATATATATGTATAATGTATAATGTATGATAATATAATGTATAATGTATAATGTATGATATAAATGTATAATGTATGATATATGATAACGTATAATGTATAATGTATGATATAAAATCCTCTACCATATTAGAAGAATCCTTTGTCTTGAAATGGTAAATTTACAGATTACATTACTGTAGCACTCAGTAACACTTATATAGTACGCATCGTAAAAAAAATGTAAGTAATTTATTTCCACACTCCAGCTTCATAATATATTTCCGCATATTTTTATTTATTTTATTATATTACTCAAATCTATTTGTATATTATTATTTTGTATCTCACGTGTCTTTCCACCTGACGTTATGTTAGAGAAAATGGCGACAGGCGTTCTCAAAAACATATCTTATAAAATATTGCATAACCCTTGTGAACAGGGTTGTCTACTTACTTGCTACTAACGATTTTATGCCTTAATAAAAATGTGTTTATTAAGATTCAATTTTAATTTTTATTGTAAATACTTATGTTTCGTGCTGTGACCTAAGCTATGAATTTTAAGCATATTTTCGATCTATCGCTATTATTCTTTAATAATGACTTAAGTTCTAGGTCAAAACTAAATGAAATTATTATTTTTGCGTTAGATGCTTTATTTATTGTGTAATGCTAGACCTTAACGATTCATAAGAGCAGAGCAATAATAAGTAACAATAAGATTGGTTAGTGAAATAACAAAATACGTGGAGGGCGCTTAGTCAAAATAAAGTTAAATCCGTTATTATAAGGTAGAGTTGGTAGCCCTACTTCTAGAGGTTCCGATGAGTACAAACAACTTGCGCGTACGCAGCCTTCTTATAGGAAATCAGTTGCCTTCAGACCACGACGTCGTTCGGTGTCGCACACATTTCAAAAAAGTAAATCGCGTGTGATATTTTTTTATTATCTAATGAACTTTACGGACTAAATAAGGTTTGTTGAAGTTTATATTTATTATTTATAGTATATTTTTGTTACTATTTAGTATTTTATATTTAAAAAAAAAAAGTTCTTTATGTCATCATGTAATTATTATAACTTTTAATGACAATATAGCTTCTATTTTCCTATGTGTTTTTATAAAGAAGTAAACGCCTTAGCAATTTTGTAAGTGTAATTTTAGTGAAAGTTTGCTGTGATGAATGAGGTCACTATTACCTTTTCATGGGATAATAATAATAATATAAAAAACAAAATTGTACAAAATTGTACAGAGTACACAATATGACAGAAGTGAAACATCTTTGGCAAACTCAATTTAAAAATGATTAATTAATACTGAAACATTCTATTGCTTAGTTACGCGTCGCTAGGATACGCGTTGCTAGGATACGCGACATAATCGAGAATATCAAATCTATATTTACTATCTCACTCTCTCCTATACGTTTATGTGTTTCTTTATCGTGGCGCAATTTTCGTTATATCTTATTTTAAATCACAACGATTCTAAAAAAAGTAGACGCATTTTTATTAATTTATTGAGCCATGACAACATGTGAATTTCCCCGTTGACTCTTCTCGATTCATATTATTAAGCTAGTATTTTTCCCCAGCTATCTCAAATATCTAGAATAATATTTTTACTATAGGTAATATAAAGCATTATTAAATCAATTATAAACGTTTTTTATTTGTTTCTTACGTGATGTCTATAGTGGGAAAACACAGTAGTTAAGTAATTAAATTATCTCTTGACAATGACATCTATGTACAGATAAAAAATATCTGTATATTTTCCAGTATAAGTTCGTTTGTATCCGGAATTTTATTTCTGTAATAAATATTTTTAATTGTTTTTTTTTTATTATCCCTCATTGACCCGTTTCGAGGGACAAGCGCATAATAATATATTTAAATTTAATTACGAGAGACAATGTATTTTTAATCATCCTTGAGTAATATAATTATCTATCTTGGAGATTGTTCCACGGCTGCTTTTCTATTCTTTGGTGGATAATTTCCCCACTCATCTATTATTTATCATCTGTTTATAAAATGAATCGGAATAACTCTAAACAAGATGAAATAATACATTCAAATTGATTATTAATAGACAAAGTTACTTTCACATTTATAATATTAAGTGTAAACTTAATATACTTTTTGACGAGTATAATGCACATACTAGATATTAAAAAAAAAGACAAGACAAGTAAAATATGACAAGACGAGCGATAGAGATGTGGCGCTTAAAATATTTAATTTAATTGAAAGCATGAACTACCATACAATCTGTAACAATCCATTTAGTACGAAATGATAGCGAAAGTGCCCGATGTTATTGATTATATCACTGTAATGAAAACGAAACAAAACAAGATCAACATTAAATAACCTACGAAGTAACTTTAATCATTTTATTATTGTTATTACTACTTACACGATTTTGTATACGTTTTGTACAAAAAAATAATATAAATAAATAAGTATCTCATATAATAAATAAAATTGAACTAAAAACAATAACATCGGAACCGATAAAAAAAGATTATACTTTTTCTAAATTGTTTGTTTTCGTTTTATGGGTGTGTATAAATTCTAGAAACAAACAATTTTTTGTAACGCTGATTTATTTAATTTAAATCATATATTTTTTGTATATAATGTACATATATACTGGCTTAACATTTATGACCACAACAAAAGTCTAATATTTTAATATTCATGGAATATTTTTATCATTATCATAAATAATCATGGTAAAACGAACCGAACATTGATTTAAAAAAAATATCCGGCTCCTGACAAAGCCTTACATAATTATGTAACTATGTTAAAACATAATGTATGGAATTATATACGAGTATATATATGCTAATGAGATATTAATAAATACACTAAATATAATAAACCACAGTTTCTTTTTATATTATTTTATCTATATATTTTTTTGCTTCGAGATCAATCTCTATGATTACTCTTAGAATATGTTAATGGTTGACAATTATTAAATTGCATAAACTAAGAGATAAATAATTACTTGTGCACAGTACAAAAGGTCCAATAACTTCTACTGAAATAATGAGGTCGCCTTTAATTCTCACGTTAACTTAAAAAATAATAAACATTAATATATTTTTACTTTTTATTTAATAATATTACAATAAATTTATACATGTACACCTTCAAGTTACATTATGTTTTAATAGGTATCTCCTAGTTGCTTATAGCAGTATCAATCACCTTTAGTTGATTGATTGATTGACGTTAATGGTTACGACTGTTAGTTAATGGTTTAATGATAATTTTTTATTATTTATTATTATTTTATTATTATTATTAATTAATTAACTGTAATTAAATAATAATAATTGATTGATTATTATTAATTTATTATTTTTATATTTTATTTAATGATTAAGGATTTAATTTAAATAATACTTGTTAATATTTAATCGTAGTGTAATGTTTTACAGCCTATGACAGTTCGAGATGTCTTAGCTTTGAAGTAATGAAGGAATTATTAAAATCGGTTCAGTAGTTTCAGATTATATCAATTGCAAAGAAACAATCAATTTTTTTTCATATAATAATTATGTATGAAACGATGTTTGTACAATAAATGTAGTTTAAATTTCACACAAAGATCCAAAAAATTATCAATAAACCTCAGAAAGTGATAGATTCAAATTTAGAGAAATTAACAGTTCGTATAATTTCCTCTAAATATTACCTACTTAATTTATTTTAAAATCATTTTTGAACTTATCTATTATTATAGTATATATAATTGTTGTTAAGCTTTGTTACATTATAAAATGTTGTTAGTTTTCAAGTTTCCTTATGAATATTCATAAAACATATAATGTGATTTAATTTAAATAATATTTTTGGGATTTCCTTCTAATGTAAAAAAAGAAAACAAAATTATTAAATATTTTTTATATATTTTTAAATAACAGTGTCGGTCATATAATAATAATATTAATGATATCTGTGGCAATATATAATATACAAATTAAATATAAATACGCGACAATGGGCTAAATAAGCTACCACTATACATGCTGAAAATTTATGTTTTCATTTAAACAAAAAATGAAAAAAAAAACTTATACTCTTTTAAATTTATCAAAACTTATATAATCTTAAGAAGTATATATTTTGATAAATGATAAATAATAAATCTATATATATATATATATATATATATATATATATATATATATATATATCAATTGCTGTTCGTTAGTCTCGCTAAAACTCGAGAACGGCTGAACAGATTTATCTTATCTTTGTCTTGAAATGTTCGTGGAGGTCTAGGGAAGGTTTAAAAGGTGAGAAAAGTTCGAATAATTGCTGGGAAAACCCTAAAAAGAGCTCTTTTCTTTTCCCATATAAACGTTTTCTAAATTAAATGTAGAATCTTGAAATTTGGTAGGAATATTCCTTTCGCCGAGTAGAGATTAGCTAAGAACGGATTTTATGAAATTCTACCCCTAAGGAGGTGAAAAATGGGGGAAAAGTTTGTATGGGACAACGTGATCCCTTGGTACAATCTACTTCAAATTTTGCATAAATATTCTTTAACAGAATTGATTGAAAACATGTTTCGTATTTTATCAAAATTCAGCCACTTAACAGGGGGTTGAAATTTATTTGCTTCGAAATTGATATCAATACTCCTTAGTGATTTTAATTTAAATTACATTTTATTTTGACACATGTTTGACAATTCAATCCGTCTATTATAAAATATTCTCCAGTATCGACGCAGGTGTAGATGATAAAAATATAAATTTATAATTTTTTACATTTTAGTGAAATACCCGTGCGAAGCCAGGGCGGGCCGCTAGTAAATAAATAAATAAACGTCTCACACTCAACGGCCCCCAGTAGGATGTTTATCCTGTGTCGGGGGTCCGGAAAGACACACAACACACAAGCATAAATGCCCAGACCACGACAAATATCCGTATGGCCTATACAAATATTTTTATGTGCGGGAATCGAACCCGCGACCGGTAGCACATAAGTCAGTTGCTGTGACCACTGCGCCAACGCGTCGTCGATAATACAATTATATCAACATAATATGATAAGTAATCAATTCATAGACCATAATATCTATTCTAAGATTATATATGTATATAAATATACCTCTGTATATACCTTCTATCTGACAGCCGTGTGGTGACCGGGAAAAAAATTCTCCCGATCTCTTTCTTGCCGAGGTCTCGTAAAAGGCGACTAACCCCATAGTGGTGCAAACAACTGTGCACCGACCAGGGTGGTGACTTACAGCAGCGTCACCATATCCTGACGCAACATACTGCGCTCGCCAACCCGCCTGCCAAGCGTGGCGAGTATTGGCAAGCCTAATAGGGGAGGCCTGCGTTCAGCAGTGGACCTCCCATGGTTGATGTCATGAGATCTTCAATAACGTAAACAATTTATTAATATTAGTTCGCGTTCAATCCCACTGTAATAATTATTATACATATAGGTAATTGTATATTCATAATATGTAATAAAGTTTTAAATATACACACAAGAGTAGTTTCATAATATTTAATAGCTTTAATCTTTTTCTTTAAATATAATTTCACAGTAGTTTTTACTTGATACTCCAATAACCATATCTGACAATTCGCATTTATTATACGAGTATAGGTATATGTATAAACAAACGCAAAAAAAAATCCTTACATATTATAGATAGAGTCAGAAAAAATGCAACCTACGATTTTATTACTGTCAAATTTATACGGAATTTCCTATACATAAAATTATATTCAGATTTTTAATGCGTATGAGATATTTGTGTACATTTATTTTAGTGTTATTTTCTTAATATTTCCATTTTTATTTCTAAGGTTTTATTTAAAAATAATACTAAATTACGTAATTTTAAACCTACGTAGTTGTTTGTTTTACATAAATAAATATATATAGAAATATGTTAAAAAAATGCGTTATATAATCTGTTAATTGAAAGATGATTCATTCATTCATTAATTTTAGTTTAGTGGTTTTCAAAAGTATAGAAATAACATAGATTATTTCGCCAATGCCATGAATAGTGAAGAATGGTATGGCTTTTCACAACATAAATTGGTAAAGATCATAAAATATTATTTATAATGATTCTCATAAGTATTGAAGCTTTAATAAAATTTCAAGGTATGCAAGACTGGTGTGTACATAAAAAGATGTATCAATTATTAAAAAAAAAAAAAAATTCAAGTACCTATATCATATTTTATTTTTATTTTCCTTGTTTATTTTAAAATATTCATCTAGATTGGATAAACTACTTCAAGGATATGCGAATTAATATTATTCATACTGAATACGTAGTTATGACCTACGCTTTTTTAGTTATATAACATACTAGCGGCCCGACCTGGCTGCGCCTGGGGTATATATATGTACCTAAACCTTTATCATAAATCACTATATATTGGTGGAAACCGCATGAAAATCCGTGCAGTAGTTTTTGAGTTTTTCGCGAACAGACAGATGCGGTGGAGGACTTTGTTTTATAATATGTAGTGATAACAATCGTTCTGGTGTAGTGGTGCGTGTAGTCCCTCAATGCCTGAGGTCGCGTGTTCGATTACTGCTTGGGGCAGATATTTGTATTTGTTCAAATCATTGTATCTGGTCTAGGTGTATCTCCTTGTGGGTATCTGTAAGGTGCCTTGGAGAGCACGTAAAGCCGTCGGTCCCGGTTGTTATTACAGATATCTGATATCGATCATTACTCATGGAAATTATCGCCCAACCCGCAGTAGAGCAGCGTAGTGGATTAAGCTCCAATCTTTTTCGGTATCTACGTAGCAGTGGGATGTTAACAGGCTGATTCCGTTTTTTAAACTAAATGAGACGTTTTAATATCATATTCGGCGGTTAAAAAGTTAAGAAACTTTGACTGGCCCGTGGCGCAGTTGGCAGTGGCCCTGTTTTCTGCACCAGGGTTGTGGGTTCGATTCCCGCCCCGAGTATGCGTGTAATAAGTATTTCTTTATATATGTATTATTTATATGTATATTAATTTAAAAAAAATGTATATCAGTCGGCTGTTACCTAAAACACAGGCATTAAGTTGCCTACCTTAGGAACAGACGACCGTGTGTGTGTGTGTTAAATATATTTATTTAAAATATTTATTTATTAAGAAACGGGCGAGTGTACTAGTTAAGAAAAAAAAAATCCAGTTCGAGCGACGTAATTATGTAATAAAGAAAATATCAAAAAACATACGAGTGTATATAATACCATTTTTGAAATTTTACCAAACTTGTTTGGCCACAAACAAGTTATTTTTTTTTGTTTTTGAGTTTATACGTTATACCAAATTTAGCTTTTAACTATGATAGTAATTTTCATTATTTTCATTATGACAAAAGATTTTCTTTTAAGTTATTAATACCATTAAACTTACTGACTGGGTGGTGCGAATACTCGCACGACTACACCAGAGCGGTCGTCTTTTCCATTCTAAAATCGATAAAAAAATGAATAAATTAATTACTTCATGACATCGTAGAATCAAAACTTACAATAAAGTTTTTTTTTTGACTTAGTATGTAAAACTTACATGATTAGTTAAGATTTCATTTTTATTTCACAATAATTTACGAAACTGAATTGAATTGTACAGAAGGGATGTGCGTGCTGCAAGCCGGATGTCGATAAAATTGGTCCAGTGCGTGCATATTGAGCATTAATATCGATAGCTAAAATTATAAATATTATTTGCGTAAACGTTCATTTAAATGAAACGTATATCGTAGTTGAGTAAAATTAATTTATTACTAGTTATTAACAGCGAATTCGTTCGCATGGAAATATATCTCACGGGAACCGCACATTTTTCCAAGACAATAATTAGACATGCTTAACATACACATACAGTCGTCTATTTCTAAGCTAAGCAACTTAATGCCAGTGTTTGAGGTGAATCCCGACTGATATACATATATATTTTTTTTAAATTAATTTACATACAAATAGTACAAATATAAATATATAATACACCCAGATTTAAACGAGATTCGATTCCAAAACCCTGGAGCGGAAAGCGCGGGGTCGATGCTAACTATCCATACTTGCGTGGTAGGGTAACAAACACCCAAAGAGATTTTCTCAATTGTAAAAAGATCGATGCTGAGTATCGGAATAGCTTCAGTCGAATGAAAGATTATTTATGTGCGTGCGTGAAAAGATCATTAAATCTTCAGATTGTAAGTATTTTTTTATTTATTTAACTCTTTGTTACACGTACAGAAATATGTTACAAAGATATAAATTATTGAATTAAATGTATAAAGGGTTTGCTTATCCTTATAAGAGATTTCTTCCAGCATACCCGAAAAGGAACCATTACAGACAGAAATCGAATAAGACAGACGTACAATTATACAAAAAATAAAATCAAATTAGAACTATAATTACAAGCAAAATTATAGGCGAAGGATACGATTATTTACGATAAAACCTATAGAGGATATGACTAAAATAATAATTATTATTAAATGATTAATTGACAATTATTTAAAAAAGGAACAACAGTCACTCTCAGACAACCTTTTCAGAGGTTCTTGTTAACTCTTCTCTGAATATAGATTCCGAATCCAGTGGTGGTTTCAGGTGAATTATGATAATTACTGTAAAATTTATTTAGATTCAAAAACACTATGGGTGTAATAAAAAAATATAATGTAAGCATAAAAATATGTATTTCAACGCCAAGGTTTTTGAATACTATTAGTATTTACATATAATTATATATATATATATATATATATATATATATATATATATATATATATATATATATATATATATATATATATATATATATATATATTATATATCTTTAGAAGGTTATTACCATTATTATTTATTAGCACTAGATACGCATTTTTATTTTTAACCGACTTCAAAAAAGGATCACGTTCTCAATTTGATTGTTTTTTTTTTTTTTTTAATATATTTCTTATGCGATTATTCCGTCAATTATTATGAATCGAGTTTGATGATTCTTTTTTTTTATCTGTAGGTTATACTTCAGAGGTGGTATATAAATTTTATCAGAATCAATTTAACACTTTTTAAGGAAAATTAACAAGAAAAAAAAAAACCACAGAAATAAAAATAAAATTTATTACAATTTTATAATATAATTAATAATAATTTTTTTAAACGATTTTCCTTTTCGTCTCTACTTTTTTAATTTTTTAATTTGAGCAGCGCGTTTAGTAGGCCTAATAAAAATAAAAAATAAAAAAAAAACAAAAAAAAAAACGTCTCCAATATTATACCTACATGTACAAACTTGAACTAAAAAGTAGAAAATAATATTTTATATGTGCCGCTACACCGCTACACTGCTGTCTCGTGCCATTCAAAAGTCTGTTGCAAAGGGAGCATTAAACTGCCATTCTTGGCCGGCATCGACTCCAAACATAACTGATCATAAATTTTGAATAGGTATATTCGATAGATTCGTTGATCATCCTTTAACGCTCTTTGTTTTGAAATAATTAAAATGTTATAAACTATTATCTCCGTATACTTTGGTATTGAATAATAATATAATTATATTTAGGCGGAAATACATATTATATTGACATTATATTAAATTTAGTTATAATTCACAACACTTGTCATGAATATTCAAAAAATTCACCTCGAAAATTTATTAATTTTTTTTTCTATTTATTTAATTATAACGTGTACAGCAAAAATAATTTTTTGTTTTAATTTTTTTCTCTAAGTCAATTATTTGTCAAGGTTATTGTTTTAGTTTTATCATACATACGATATCGTTAATATATAATTAGAGTTTTATCCATTAATTTATATGTATATACATATATATTAAAATCAATATATGACAATTATAAAAAGTATATAATATTATTAAGTAACCTAATAAAAAGGTTATGACCTTATTTAAGCACATAGCAATATAGCAAAATTAAGGTCATTAAACAGAATTTAACACCTACCACGGTTGAACGGATGGTCGACATCGTTTCCCTTTCTAATCTTAAAAAATAATAATTAAGGTAGTCGAAACAAATGCGGATATTAATAGTTGTTATAGCCATGTAATTATTATTAGTTATGGTGCTCATGTGTAGTAATTAGCTATGCTCTACTTTCTTTAAAATGGAGGTAATATATATATTTATAGTATATACACGTGCGTATAAACTTATATCTATATGCATAAGATGTTTTACAGAATAATTGATATACAGTAAGAAATGGTAAAACTTAAAGTTGAAATGTATGAAGATTCTTAGAAAATATCACCGCACCGTTTTTGACGTTACGATGCAATTTTGTATTGTATACAAAATAAAACCGTGTGGATATTCAGAAGAGCAATCCTCGCCGAGAAGAGCATACCACCTTTGGTCTATTTCAAACTATATGTTTTTACTTATTTATTCTACGTATTTACAAAGCTAAATATTCTACTGTACGCTTAGTCTTTCAAAAATTTTCGTACTAAAGTAATTACTAATTAGTCTTTAAGATCACATTGTAAAACAAATTTATATTTCGATGTAATAAAAGCCTATCGTTTGCTTATAATTCCAATTATTATCAGAATTGGATCTAAGTCTAAAAGAAATTCTTTTATTAATATTTTGTACAATTCGTACGTTCGCTCACTACTTTTATATGACTGTATGATCTGGATCCCTTAATTTTACTTTTGTATAAATGTTCATATTGATTGAAAACATTAAAAATATATTTTTTAAATATATTGTCGTATAAATTTACTGAATTACCCATTCAACTTGTATTTCTAAACGCCGTTGTGTGAAAAAGCAAATATTTTATTAGAAAATATTAATAATTGACAACATTGACTCTCCTTTTTTGGAATTTATTACTGAATTGTCCACGATCTAAGTTTCAGCCATTATGTTTCATATTCCTACTTGTCGAACCGCTTACAGTACTAATTTATTTAAGATCAAACTTGAAATCACATGTGCACGCTTCATATCGCGAAGTAGTTGAGGTTATGCTTTACTCTCGACACGTCAAAGTCAAACAATTTTTTGCTCTTATACTGTCTCTATTACAACCACACAATTGGCACTTATACGATAAGATGAGTAGATGTATTTCAAGAAAATAATTTTAATAATCGGCCTCATATAAACATTAAATATTAACATAAAATATTCCGTAAAAAAACAATTTTATTTTGCTATTAAAAAAAAAACTTGTTGAAAAATTTTTACATGGACATCCGGATGTTTTTTTACGAGGTAGTCACGATAGCTCCCGAAAAAATACTAATCGAGGCTCAACTAGTATTGAAATTTGATACCACAGCGGTTGCGCCAAGTTACGTAATAGCTACACAGGTTTTGTTTATTATCTTCAGAACAAAATCAACTAGTTACCCAAGTTATGTTTTTGTGCCGTTAGCAGTCGAAACACTTGGACCTTTGAGTAGCAGTGCAAAAAAAATTCTAAAAGAATTGACCCCACGTCTCATAGCCTTCACTGGTGATAAGCGGGTTGGTGCATTTTTAGCCCAAAACAATCGGAAGTACGATTCAACGGGGAAATGCTGCCAGTATTCTTGACACCATTCCACGCGGATATGATTACCGATACCGACCGACATGATACCGACATTGTCTGTAAATAATTAGTTTTAGGTTTTGCATTGTAAATACATAATTGTAAATATATAATTTATGTATAATATTGTAAAATTTCGAAATTTTTAATATTAATATCAAATTTATATATGTAAATGCAAACTTGGTATAGGTAAACAAATGTTGGCGCTCGACGAATGTGTGTGTTCTTGTAAATATTCAAGTTTGATTTGTGTAACAGTGTCGCCATAGACGTCATCCGAACAAAATGTGCTTTTATCGCTTTATTATGTAAGTGCATTGTATAAACAATACTTTAGATTTTGATGAAGAGATGTTATATATTTTAAGTTTTGTACAAAAGAGAAATTGACGTAATTAATATACGACACACATTTTTATTTTTAAACCGTACTAGGACGTACCTCTTGAAACGCACACGTTGTCAATGTATCTATTACAAAGTTGATGTACACATAGCCCTTTTTTATGAATGAAACTCCATTTTGCAAAAAAATAAAGAATAGGAGTTAATCGTATACACACCTAGTGTAGATATCATAACAATATCAAAATAGTTAACTTAAACATGATAACAAAAAGGCGAAACACATTTAAATCGATTTATTAAAATAATCATTGTTGTGATAAAGGAACAATCCATTATATATAATTTTGACACGATATTGGTATGAATATGGAAATATTTGTTATTCAGAAATATTCATATGAAATCGATATTTTATATATAAGTATATATATATATATATATATTAAACTCTTTAAAAAACAAGTGCTTCCTAAGACTGCCTTGCCAAACATATTAGGCTGTGGTATATATAAGCAGTTATATAATATACTTGTTATATCATATATGTATAATAAAGTCCATTTGTGAATATTAGCCTACGCGTTTTACGATGTTGAAATTAACGTGGCGTTACGAGTTCATATTTTTAGTGCGTTTGGCGTTCTATTTTTGCATGAGATATAGTTGCTGCGTTTTCGAATCTTTATTGTGAAACAATGAAGCGGAAGGGTTTATCAATTTAAATCAAGATTTATAGATCCTATTTTTAAGCCCTTCCCGTTCATCGATCGGCCTTCACTACGATGAGATTGTTTCGAAAACACTTACAAATCCAATAAACATCGTGAAACTTAGAAAAATAAAAAATAAATAAACACCTTACATTTAACATTCCTAAAAAAAATATCCGCGACCGCTGTTCTAGTCTAAATATAAAATAAGTTTGAGTTAGGAAGACTGTTTTTTAATTGTCATTGTCTGTAAAATAATGCTAAAATTCATATGAATTTCATATGACTTCTGTACGTCTACCATGAGCTTTTGTTACAAGAGCACATGACATAACTACAGTAGTAAAAAGTAGAAACGCAATACGAACTAAATAGTAATGATCGTATCCGTTAGAGGCGCTGCTCAACTTTCCATACAAATTGTCTACTACACTCGCTAACGTGTATCGTCTCGGAAACTCATAGTAGACGTACTGTAGTCTACTTTTGTAGTCTTCTACGAGATTACAATACTTCTGTGCTTAAAAGAAGAATTAGTTACGTTATAACATCTGTCCGGTGTAGATTTTTTGTTTAGAGACTATTTTATTTATATATATATATATATATATATATATATATATATATATATATATATATATATATATATATATATATGCGCTTAAATAAAAAAATTGTAAATATTTTAAGTATGATTCTATAATTAGAAATTCACTAATTTTTTTACGTAATATTTGTTATCTAATACCCAAATTAAATATTTTAGTACGAAAAACTGATTACATAAGAACTTCTTGAACTTGACCAAATTTTTTAATCGATACCAGCTTACCTATCATGCCCTACTTTTCTTCAAATTAAGTTTTGTGTCAATAACGGCACAGAAAGTTTTGCTTTCTATGATGTAAACAAAATATGTTTTTTCCGAATTTATTTCTGTTATTTTATGGTATTTCATCAACATAAACGGCGAGTATATCACTCACCTTCGATTTGCCGACGATGTCGCATTATGCTCAGTAACTTCGATAGAGTTTTCCGACAAGTGGGCCTTAAAATGAATATAGACAAGACAAAGATCATGTCGAGTGTCCATGTCGTGTCCAACCCGATATCGGTTGGAGATTCTACTCTCGAAGTTGTTGACGAGTACTATCTAGAACAAAATGTCCAACTTGGTAAGTCCAACTTCGAGAGAGAGGTCAATCGTCGAATCCAGCTAGGATGGGCAGCGTTTCACCACTGCGACTGCAGCGAGGACTCGGCGTAACACACGCTCGAATCCGGCCTGGGCTGAGCAGCGCCGGGATCTCGCTGCAGTCATTGGAGAGGACCTATCACTGCCGGCCGTTGCTCGTGCGATGGTCGGCGGTGATAGGGCCTGGACCGCGGTCACCACCTTCTGTGAGGACGTCATCTCTCGGAAGGATACGGCGGAGAGGGCCCGGGAAGACTCACTTCTCTCGGACCCAATTCGCTGTCGGCGCGCGGGGTGCCGCAGGCGCGCTCACGTGCGCCTGATGCCGCCCTAGCCGAGGCTGCGGACGGTAGGGTCGGAGTTTGCCCACCGTCCGCTGAAATAGCCTACCGCGAAGATGCAATGCTCAAGTGCGCAGGGCGTTGCACAGGAGAGAGTACCCGATGGGGCTGCCGCCTGCGGACCACGGAGCAACGTACGCGGTACCCGTGGTCCGCCTTGTAAGTGCGGGTGAGGGCGCACGGCGGGTTATTTTAGTGGGTGAGAGCCCCACACTACCCCGTTGTCTCCCCGGACGACGGGGTGTGCGTTCAGGTACATTTTTTCCCGCCAAAACAAAAAAAAAGGATGGGCAGCGTTCGGGAACTTAAAAAAACGTTTTTTCATTTGTCATACCTCAGTGCCTGAAGTCGAAAGTAGAAAGAAGAAAAGTCTTCGACCAATGGGTGTTACCAGTGATGACATACGGATCTGAGACGTGGTCTCTTACTATGAGCTTTTAAAACAAGCTCCGGGTCGCACAGCGTGCAATGGAGAGGGCTATGCTTGGTATTTCTCTGCAAGATCGAATCAGAAATGATGAGATTCGCAGACGAACGAAGGTTGCCCACATAGTCCAAGGGATTTGCAAGCTGAAGTGGCAGTGGGCAGGGCACATAGCTCGTAGAAATGACGGTCGATGAATCAAAAAAAGTTCTCGAGAGGAGACAACGTACTGCCAAACGCAGCATCGGACGTCCATCCGCAAGATGGACGGACGAGTTGAGAAAAGTCGCCGAAAGCCATTGGATTGAGGCTGCTTTGAACTGGTCGCTCTGGAGGTCGATATAGGAGGCCTACGTTCAATAATGGACATCCAACCGCTGATATGATGATGATGATGATAATGATGATTTGCAATAAAAAATTAAAGTTCATCTGATATAAATTTACAATACAAAACTAATATTTTTATGTCAAGATAAATTTAAATGAATTAGAATATTATACAATTTAATTTGTCAAAGAAATGTGGCGGTACAGAAAAGAAACACCGTATATTGTTTCTCGTGTACACACGAGAAACAATATACGGTGTATATTTGGTTCAGACTTAATCTTAAATCTTGAATAGTTATTACACTGATAGGCTGATAAAACAAGCTTTGGCTGGTAATAAGATCATAATTTCACAAGTGCGGAAAGGATTTTCACAAGACTATTAAACTTTCTTAATCCGTTCCGGTTTAAAACGAGTTGAATTTTTGCACACCAATGGCATATGCCGTAACTCCTCATAAATCAAATAATATCGCATAATACTGTCCTGTTTGAGGTAATTAGATACGAACTGCGATTGCCATCTTTTTTATTGAGCCTAGAAGATAATCTGTGTTTTCCAGCTTAAGGTGAATCGTACTTTCGAATGTTTTTTTACATTCAGTGTTTCAAGTAATTTTGGATCTAAATAAAGGATTTTAATATCTGTCATTTGCGAACTACTAAATCAAAGACTTTAAAATATTTACTGACTATCTTTAAAATATGACCTACTACGCGTTAATGAATAACAACTAAGTACACATTTTGTGTGGTAAGCGCTGCGTCGGACGGCCGTCCACGAGATGGACAGACGACTTGAAGAGAGTCGCCGGAAGTCGTTGGATGGATGCTGCCTCGAACCGGTCGCTCTGGTCTACGTTCAGCAGCGGACATCCAATGGCTGATGTGATAATGATGATGATGACACATTTTGACTTTCATCCTTTCTTCCAAGGGAACCGTGAAAATTTTCGAAATAAAAAGTATCCAGAGTCCTAGCTCGTAGTATGAACTTATGTTAAATCATGCCCAATTATCATTTAAATTCATTCAGTAGCTTTAGCATGACGTACGACCAAGATAAAGATAGCCAGTCAAAACTTATAGTTTTAGCTGTGTCAGTTATAGATAATTCACAATATATATATATATATATATATATATATATATACATATATATATATATATATATATATATACAATGTACAGAATTGGACCTATTACAGGTTACAAGTATAGTTGACAAGTCAGAGGTGGTTCGGTTTATAGGCAGTTGTAAATATTTATTTAATATGTATATTGAGATAAACTAAAAATACTAAACAGCGGCGAAATTTAATAGTATGGTAAAATTTGATTGATGAACAGCTATAGCTGCGTTTGGCAAGAGAGGAAACCTCAATCTTCTTGATTGCCTAATCTTATCTCCCTCTATTCTGCATTATAAATTAAAGCCAAAAACGTATTTTTAATGATTTGAATGTGAAATATTTGTCTATTTTAATCTGTGAGATTTGTATAATTATTCATAAATAATAAGCAGTACTTATAACTGATTTTTAAATAATTTTAAGAATATATTACATATGTAGATTTATACCGTATTTAGATGATAAAAATCAAGTTTTATTAGTCTGGTCACAGTTCACATAATATAAGCAAGGTTAAGGTCTCTTGAGCATAATGTACTTGGAAAATGAGGTTATGTAGGAAATAATTATGTTAATTGATAACTATAATACTTATTATAGACAGTATTTTTAGATGTTTTTAATAATTTTGAGCTGAAACGTTTAAATGTTCATTAAGATTTAATATAGCAACAATCGTTCTAGTATAGTTGTTTGAAATTTTTATTAAAACTAGCAAATAGTGCGTTATACAAATATTTGTGTCTCGTCTGTTTGTATGTCCTTGTGGGGCTTCCTATGTGTCTCGGACAGCACGTAATGCTGACGGTTCCTGTTGTTGACACTTAACGACGATCGTTACTCTTGGTTGGAATATTATCCACCAATCTGCAGTGGAACAGCATGGTGGACTAAGATACAACCATTTTTAATTCAATTTTTTTTTAAATACAGAGGAGCCTTTTGGCCATAAGTGGGACTTTTACATGCTAATTCTTAGCAAGTGTAAATATTAAATTAAGAAAGATGTAGAGGAAAAATTATGTAAAATTTTTGATAATAATGCAAAAATACGAATAATACACGTAAATATTTTAGTTAGTACATAAGTGAATGTATGGGTAAAGGTTATTTCTTCAAGGTAACATAAATAATGTAACATCATGACAGTAAATTGATGAGTTTTTGTATGTACTTTCATAACGGACAATAATTAATAATAATCAATAACGACATTACTATACGTCCCGCTCGGTTTCACTCGAAACTTTGTTACAAATAGAGGATGAATTTTAACAAACGCTGCAGTAAACTTTTATTTATTTCTTATGACAATTAGCTGAACTACGGGGTTTTGCCTGCGTTGATATTAATGGTTACTGTCCAGCCAGCGTGTTGGACGTACTAAACATGGACAAGCAGATACATAGACAAACAGACAAAAATCCTAATGTTTACTTTAATATTACAGTAATTTTATTATTGTGTATAAATCACGATTACTGTTTTCTGCTACGGTTCATAGCGTAATATTTAATACCCTACTTTAGTTCTAAATAATGCAGCTTTATTAACGCCTCACACTCAATTGTCCCCAGTAAGATGTGAATCCAGTGTTCATCTGGAAACTCACACAATACCCAAAAACACACGCCCACACCAGGACAAACGTTTCTATGGCCCATACAACTAATTGTCATCTGCGGGGATCAAACTCGCGACCCCTAGCACATCAACTATAGTCTGTTCGCGTTAAGAAAATAGTGACTCATCAAAGTAAAGGCGTATTCATACTGGGGTAAAAATTAAACCATTAATATTAAAGCAAAGTTTTTATGACAGTATTTTAAAATATTAAAATTAAGTAGTTATTATATTTAAAAAATGGTTAGAATCGTCAGAACCGTATTTTCAGAAACACCGCATTCACTAGCCTTTTTCACTACTATACTCTCCATAGACACGTTTTGGTCACCACACTGTTTAAAGTACTTAAAAACATTGTATAATATTGTAAACATTGTAAATCACTCGTCTTTCTCCGCTATGTAATATTGATCCACTATTATTTTTAATAATAGGTGAGGTATTCATTTTTTAAATTGGCAAAGAACACGTGCGTACTGTCTGAAGGGTTTCAACTGTTCAAAGTGAACACGACTTTATAATTTACTGTGATCTTATTGGTCAAGAGGCGTGGCTAAGCTGAGTGACAACGATGAGTCACTATTTTCTTAACGCGAACAGACTATAGGTGCTGTGACCATTACGCCAGCGATCCTTCAATACAATACATTGATTACAAACCAACCATTCCTATTTAATATTAGTATAGACGGAGCTTCCTTTTTTTACCTTAGAATGCTTTAATAATCAAAAAATATGTAAGTTTAATTCAAAACCAAAAATTATTTTATTCAAGTAGGTAAGTACTTATTACGGCAATTTTAAACCTTCATTTTACAAAGTATATAAAAATTTTAAATAATTAATTACTGTTATTCTAAAGCTACCCCTATAATTTAAATACTGTTGAGAAGAATCGGTTAAAAAACTTAACAGTTACTCTTTCCATTAAAAATTAGTTATATTATTATTAAACTATAATACAAATATTTATGAATATTATTATAATAAAATATTCCAATATAAAAACGAATTGAAGTTAAAAACAAGCAAAAACATATTTTAATAAAATTAATTGACTAAAATTATTTCAACTAAAAAAAATTGAATTAATAAAATATAATTATATTTTTATACTCGTACGTACACAAATTAATTAACAAAGCAAAATAAAGAGTATTTAAACGTGTGTAGTATTTGTATCTAATTTTTTTTTAAACATGTTTTTATTTTTGTTTACTTTGTGAATTTTTTACAAATTCGAAGTTTTTTTATTATTATTTAATGTTATATTTTTAACTCTTAAAAACAAAAGGTTTTTAATTTTGTTGAATTTAGTTTTGTAAATTATATGTAAGAACATCATAAGTGTGTAGAATATTTTTGTTTCTTTTTTTTTTCAAATATTTTTTCATTCTTGCTAATTTCAATGTTTAATCTATAAGTTACGACAAACACCGATTGCCATCTCACCTCACTAACCTTTTAAGGAAGAAGGTAACCGAACCCATCTCTTTCGTAAGCTCTTCTGCTTAAACGCGAACAAACTTATTTACGCAACTTCGTTAACTCTTAGCATTATCCTGCACTGAATATAAATATATTGTTGACTTCATTAAAAGGTTAAAATGACAACAATAGTTGTCGATGATTTACTCTTGACTTTATTAGGTCTATCGTCATTTAAGTAGAGCAATTCCTTCAAAAAAAAAAAAGAAATGGGTTTTTCACTTTTATGTTGAGCACCTTAGTATTAATTCATATTGCGCGAAAGTATAAATACTTTTTAATAGACGGTAATGTTTTTAAAATTACTGACTTAAAATCTCCATATATTATTATCTATATAGATTGAAACGAATTACGTCTTTATTTTTTATTTTATTTTTTCTTTTGATAGTTAAATTTATTTATCTGGAATGCGCTAGAAAAACCAATTTTAATTTTGGTAGTTTATTACGATAGCAAAAAATAATGAAAACACGTTTGTAAACTCAATTTACCCGTTATTATAACGTAGTAAGTAGCATATGCACAAAAATTGATTTAATTAAATAATTTTAAAAATAAAATAAATATCTATCTTAAGGATTCTACTGTTTTTTTTTTTAAATTATTATATTTAATAACTTAACTATTTACGTTTTCTTTTTGTGTATTCCCATTTAGTTCATTCATTACGGTTGATGAATTCTATTAAAATAATGTCTGTAAATAAAAATCACTATATATTATAAAACAAAGTCCTCTGCCGCGTCTGTCTGTCTGTTCGCGATGAACTCAAAAATTACTGCACGGATTTTCATGTGGTTTTTACAAATAGATAGAATGATTCGTGTTGAAGGTTTAGGTATATATACATACCGTGGACGCAGCCGGAGCGGGCCGCTTGTACTAGTATATTCTTTTGCGAGTATTGTACTACCAAAAAAATAAATATAGATTGCAGATAGATAAAAAATATTCGAAAATGAGGTACGTGCGTTGTACGTTTAATAATATATGTATATAACTGTTCGGCTATAATGATTGGTAACTAATGGTCACATTATTTATATCGGCTGAGATGGTTGTCTTAACTTATAATTTAATACAGTTAACAACATAAGCAAAGGTTCGTCCCGAGTGACGACTGACGCGTAAGCAGGGTGAATTTATAGATACGTTTGTACTCATGACAAATTCATGCTTATTTTTTATATTGTTTTATTAGACGGTGTACCGAAAACACGTTCTTTGATGCAGTGCCCATGAAATTAGATTTACAAGGGTGTGTACATGGTAACTCTACTTTAGCTGAAGAATTAAATGAATTTATCAACATCTAAATACATTAAATATTTTTGCAATTAATCTAAAAGAAGGGAATGCTATCACTCGCTCTAGAGGTATAAATAATGCCACGTTTGGAATAGATATTATTTTTACCCGACTGCGACAGAAGAAGGGTTATGTTTTTAAGTTTTCTAATAATTACACGAAAAAATAAAGGTACTAGTATGTTAATTATTTTTAATAGTTTTGGTATTCCATTATTTCAATATCGTATTACGAACATTATGTTGAAATATCATGTTAGTGTATTTTTTTTGCCGTTGACTCACAATGATCTACTATTGGATGATCCACATATTCTATTAACAAGACAAAAATACAGAATAAAACAAACTTATTTTAGTATTATTGTTTAATTAACTATTAAAATTGAGGTATTGACGTTTATTTATTTTATTTAATAGTACAATTTACAAACAATACAATGTGCGTAGTACTATTATGCCCTTCTTACTAAAAATAATATATCTACATGACGTATGTATGTTTCATGAACTTTTGATTCCACTATTGCGAAACGCTCTTACTCAGGACATACAATTTAAGTTTTGGTTCTATATTATATGAACCTGAATTAGTCTCCATGGAACCGTTTGTTCTGTGCAGTCGTACATTGACCTTGTTTAAGACTGTTTTAATATACTTACTTTTTTCATAACTTTCTAAGTTGATAATAATAGCTTATTTGAAAACATGTCTAGACAATGAATTTGCATGACGACGTGTAGCGACGAAAAATTTTGATCATATTTCTTACAACCAATTAGCATTGTGGTGTGCACTGTAACTATTGCGCTAGCGGGTTTGATTAACACTTATGATAATATTTTTAGTGGACATTGTAATGTTTCTCGTAGTCTGAGCATTTGCATTTTCAATTAAATATATATATTTTTTTCCATATTACTTGTAGTTTTGGCGTAAATCAAGATAAACCCTTTCACTTTTCGACTTCAGATCGCACGTAAATTATTTTTTCTTTTATTTTTTTTATATTCTCTTAATTTTCAATGGGTTTTATCCTACAATTCATTTTTTTTTTCACTTTTTACCATTTTCAAAGGCTTTGGCACTGATCTGCTTGCACTTCCTAACTTTTCGTTCTTCTTGAAGGGTTTTTTGGCAAGGTGATAATTTTTTAATAACTAAATCTTATATAATCGGTATCATGTAATTATAAAAATGATAAATTAACTCACAGGCTATACAAATATAAGTTCGCATTTCTAAGCTCGCGCATCTTTAACATTACATAATCTTATAAACTTCATTAGTAATGTATGTTTATTAAAATTAACTTTTAATTTTGTTATATTTGACCTCTTAGTCGACAAATATTCATATTTAATATAGATTACATAATACAGAACAAGCTTTTAGGCCTATGATCTAATAGCTAAATACATTTCGCATATATTAAAATTTCTTTTCGTCGTCTTTGAAAATATCACATAGTCTTCAAGTTATTAAAAGTATAAAATTCTTTATGTCTATATAATAATATTAAACAAGCAATAATTTATATAAATATGATGAAAATTAACTGCGTAATAAAATAACAATTACAATTTAGTTTATTGATTATTGATATTTATGAGGTAAACATAATTTAATTTTATTATGAGTTATATGAATATTAGTATATAATAAGTAAAGTTTTGTATGGTGCCTGAATTTTTAATTATTTAATAAAATAAAATGAATATTTTCTTGGATAAATAATTTACTTACTATTTTACAGTGTTAACTTCCTGTCTACCCTCTCTGTTTTTGATTTTTTTTTTTTGGTGTCATTTGTCATTTTTGATTGTTTTTATGTGAATCTTAATCGTAGGATCACAGACTTAAATCGGGCTAACACGGTTGATTCAAGCTATTTTTATTTAAATTCATTTCATACTCGGTAATGAATGAAAACAAGACTACTAAAAGAGTTAAAGAAGTCAAAAGTATCTTAGAAAAAATTTGGAGATATCGGAGAAATATCATTTGCAAATCAATATTACAGCAGTTTGATGGTTTCTTGCAATATAATGAAAATATTTGCTCTCCATAATATTTTGTGTCAATGTCAGTATTACATGCAATTACCTTGTTCTTGAGACGGTCGATTGTAATTACTTTTAGGTTTCTAATAATGCTAATAGTATTAAGTAAGTTTTTAAATAATTTTAAAAATTGAAGTTACCAATGATTTTTATAAACGTATGCATTTAGATTCTTGCTCTTTTTTAATAATTTATTTAAAAATCTATCTCAATATTTACCAATCCGATCTCAAAAATTGTTTGGAGAAATTTTATGTATACATAACGACTATTAGGGGTAGAGGTAACAACATATATTGTATATTATATCATCTTCTTTAACAACAACAACAATTCGATCGTGTTCCAATGGTAGATTAGTGACAGGTATTATGTGACTTTTTTGCTACGAATTTCTGGTTTCACTAGCTACGCTTTCGGTGATACCATTAGAACGTCATTAGGATACTATATACATATAACGGCACAATTACACCACCAAAGCTCCATTAATATATATTATTATTATTAGAACGCTATGATCAAAATATTAAAATTATAAAATATAAATTAAAACGCCGTGATGATAATAGACGCCATTATAATGTTGAAAAACGTCATTATGATACTATTATACTAGGATACCATTATGAGACGATTATGTGATAATTTGTTATAAATTTCAGTATTAATCGTTATTTTAATATAGAATAAAGATATTATACCAATTTATTAAAAATATGGGTGTTTAATAAATAAATAATAGATGTTAATAGTTAGTGATTTAAATTCATATAAAAAGTCTGTTCTTTATTTCCAGTTACATATCTGTCATTTGAATTTAAATTAATATAAAATGTATTTTTATTTAACTTCCTCAAAATACAATATTCAAAAACATATTAAAATATCTATAAAATTGCATTAGTATTTCGTAGTAGTAATCTACATATTATAAAATAAAGTCCATCGCTGCGTCTTTCTGTTCGCGATAAATTAAAAATCGACTGCATGGATTTTCATGCGGTTTTCACCATTAGATAGAGTGATTCTTGAAGATGGTTTAGGTATATATTTTGTTTTTTTGTGTACATTGGTTAAAATATAACGATAGGGCTCGGAAAAATTAAGGGGGGCTAATGTTAATTCGGGCGAAAAAAGGCCCATTTTTACGATTTTTTTAACGAAACCGTTTAAATTTATTTGTTTTAGTAAATGACAAATTACAGGTTAATATTTAAAGAACATAAAAAAAAAATCATCGAAAAAAATTCAAAAATAAAGTCACGGCAACAATTCTTGCGAAGCATCGCGGAAAAATCTTCAATGGAGGTGCCCATCCTAACTCGTGTTGGGTCACCTGAAATAAAAAAAAATTAAATTTATTTCGTTAGTTAAAGGTTTTCTCCAGGTTACGCGGGAGGAGTTTTTCAAAATTTCAGTTTTTTGATTTTTGGGAACACTTCGAAGTTAAAAACATGATTTTTGCGAGAAAAAAAAACGACACATTTATCATTGTAAAAAAAAAATATTTACAAATTTAACAAAAACTCTTCCGCATTACCTTGTAAATCATGTTCAAAAACAGAGTTCAAAATTTCAAAAGGAGCGGTGCAGTAGTTTTGCAGTTATGATGGGCACCGACTTTGAAAACTGTACTGTGTAAACTGTTTTGGGAAAACGGCTTTGAAGTTTTGAACACTGAAATTTTTTATATACAACGTTTATAAGCGAGTAGTATCAGCTTATCTTAAACTGAATCATTGAGCCCAGGGCCATAGAGGATGCAGAAGCTAGATAAATAATACAAATCAGCCTTAGAGCGACAAAGATGACTTTATTTCACTTTTTTCTAAGCGCATGCTTTTTTCACTTCTTTCTATTCGAGCGCGAATGCCCGTGTCACCTGTAGTTGACACAGGTAGTTCGGGTACTAAAACGCGTGTCACTCGTAGTTGACACGGGCAGTTTAGCGTCCAAGGCCATGTCAACCTGTATATGATGAAAACTCATGTCAACTAGTACTTAGTTGGTACTTAGACATGGGCAGTTCCGCAACTGAAATATATTCTCTCCTGAGACTGAATAGACAGTTCAGGTATACGTCCGTTTGTATTTGGGTTCAAATTTCTATAGGAAAAGGTAGGGGGATTTTATAGAGTGCGAAACAACGACAATGGCCAGGTAAGAACAGCCACTCGGGGCGGTCAGGGGCTCTATGGTGCGCGGAGTTGTTTACGACGTGCGTTCGCTCAAACCGCTGTAACTTTCCCAATTTTCCTTCGATTCTTTTAAAAATTTGACCCAATATTTTTGAAGGATTCTTGATTCAGAAAAAAAAAAATTTTTAAATACGTTAGTCCCCCCTTAAGCCGCCTGGGAACGCTACCTAAACCTTTTGAGATATAAAAAAATAACTAATGATCCGATATTCTTCTTTAATAGATCTACAAAAAAGTCAGCCATGGCATGTATTTATCTTTGAAGGATAGTTATCCTATCCTGTAGTAAGTTTACTATACCCATTATAATATTTAAAAAAAATTGGTTATGTATAATGCGGTAATTGCAAAGCTAATTAGACGAATCAATCTTATAATAATAATAATAATTTTAAATACGTTCAAGGCCTTAAGAATTTCATGCACATTATCATCTTTACTAATAATAAATCTGTTAAAACCTCCGTTTCATCATCATCAAGAATAAATTTTAATAGCGCGCTTTTATTTCGATCAGCGCCATCTCTTATCGTGTTTTTCTCTGTGCACGTATCACGTAAAAAGTACAAAACCAATGTAAATAGCTTTAATACATAAAAATTAAACATAGCTCACAGTATAATTTAGTTGTTGTTTCATTGTAATTAAATTTAAAAATAAATATTTAAGAAAATAGAAATACGCCTAGACGCGACATAGACGCCATCTGGTCTAACGAATCTTAAAAACTCACAAAACTTATTTTTGAGTTATTATTTTTAAACTTAAAAGTTTACTAAATATGTAGGATAGGAATAGAAATCGTTTTAATATTTTAGATAAACATCACTTTCAATTAATATACTATTATGTTAAATATTAATTATGTTAAATGTCACTAAATATAAAAACGATATTCTACCTTTATACGATAGATGGCGCAGATAATTTTCTGAATCGCACTGACCAAAACTTCAGCCAAAAGAATGACACTCGTCCGTATTTAAAAAACTGTTTTTCTTTTTTGCATTTAATTAAATACTTTAGGGTACTACGGTCTTGATTGTTTGTTTGTTGTTAAAATTTAAAATATTTGGTCGTTATTTGTTTGTTGATTGTACAAAGTTGGATGGTTACAGCTATTTAAGTTGTAATCTATATATATATAAAGTCGTGTTAGTTACACCGTTTATAACTCGAGAACGAGTGGAACGATTGTTATGATTTTTGTGTTTTTGGATTTGTCTTCGTCGGGAATAATACTTATTAAAATATGGTATTCATCAATGAGAAAATAATTAATAAAAAAAAAAACAGTTCAAATGTTTCATCCGTACTATCTATATATATAGATATAATAAATCTGTCACTCAATCCGTCTATTATAAAATATTTTCCAGTATCGACGCAGGTGCAGGTGATAAAAAATATAAATTTATAATTTTTAAAATTTTAGTTAAATACCCGTGCGAAGCCGGGGCGGGCCCCTAGTACCCTTAATATAATTTAAATCCATATCTTACGAGGTATCGCAAAAAAATTACGGGTGCCAGAATAAAATTTATGCGCGTTCTTGCAGCGATGACTAGACTCTCTTGACGCAATCTCCGACTTATAATACATGCATATATAATTATATCAAAATAATATAAGTCAACTGTCTACGTCAAAGGAGCGGCCATAGATGAAATCGTGAACAGACGTAATCGCAACTCATTTATGGGAATTTACAGCAGCATGAAGGTTACATAGAAAGCTTGCTATTTATGTATATATGTATTTATATAAATTTCTTAAATTTATTTCCGTTCCTAGTACCTGTAACACAAGTTCTTACGAACTTAGCACGGGGCTAGGTTAACGTGGTGTGATTGTTGGTTAATATTTATTTATTTATTATTTATTTGTTGGAGCTCGTTAGATAAAAAAAAATAGTGATTATATTACCTTTGAGGGGGTGAACTTAAAAAAAAATTGAAATCTAAGGTATTTCATAATGATATATGCTCTGTGTGAACAAAACTATATGAAAACTATATAAAGAAGAAATTTGCTTTTACGGGTTTGAAAAATTATATATCTACTGAATGGATAGTCTAGTTCTAGTATATAGTATATAATAGGATAGTATAGTAGTATAGGTACTTCTTTCATCATTAGAAAGCTGCATTATCTGCAAGTACTTTGCAATAGATATAGATATGCATCAACTCTACACCTCAAGACCAGTAAATACGAGTGTTTTTATATTATCAAAATTTAATTTCTCAATTAAATTTCCATGCACATATGTGTATTTTATTTTTATCGAGTATGACATATATGATACTTTCAAATAGTTAATAACGGATCTAGTAAAGGTTCAAAGAGACAGAGATAAGTAACTGGAGCGTGGACGATCTCATAACGTTACTTTACGTCTACACAGTTTTTATTTAAAATACACCGTTTATTAGTGTTTGATTTTGTTAAAGATAAACATTATAGTATTTTATTTATATATACTTGCTTCCGCCCACGGCTTGGCCAGCGTGGTTATATTAACAAAAAGTAGCCTATGTCCTTCCTCAAGCCTCATACTATCCGTATCAAATAACAGTTCGGTAACAAAGGCTAACAACATTCCTCCACGCTCGCAGAGTGCACACTAATATTTCCCAGTCGATACTTTAGTGGATTCTCGCGAAAAGAAGGTTGTAAACGCCATGAAATAGACGTCACTAACGCGTTTTTGCGTGATATTTTTTAAACTATGTTATATTATGTACAAATTACTCGCTGCTGCTTACTGCTGCTGGCTCAAGGACTCAAGTATAGTGAAGCTAAGAAGAGCGAAGTTATGGTTTACAAGCCTGGTGCCACAGGCTGTGCCATACCTAAAGTATCGCTCTGTGGATCACCCTTACGTAGGGCGAACAGCTTTAAGTAGGTACTTGGGTCAATGGGTAACCGAGGTCTTGAGAGACAACGAGGACATAGGTAGGGAGTGAAGGTCGCTGTCAATTCGCTGTATTATGCTGTCTCGTAGGTTTGTACGACGTGTGTAGGCTGTTAAGGTAATTTTGTTTAAAGCTTCTGTCAGTTTTTTTATACGTACAGACTGTCGTCCAGGTATAGATTGCTTATAGCGACTTCCAAGTACAATACAATAATGGACTCAGGATATTATTGGGGCTGCCGTGTCGTTACATTGCTTCAATGAAGTTCTCGAAAAGGCGCATTGATGGCTTTAAAACCATCATGAGTGAAAGGTGTGTGTCGTTATAAAGCGTATCCTTTGTAGCCACAATACTATCATAAAGTGTTCATAGATAGACGGCAGAATCCAATGCTAAGATATTGGATAAAACTCTATGTGTATTAAAATAGACTAAAGCAGTAAAACAGAATGGTTATTGTAAATTATAAATTTCTTATTGTACTAACACTAGCCTTAAAAAACATTGTTAATAACACCATACGGTCATGGCCTAAAATAAATGTTTATTAATTATATTTAATATGAATAGTTTTCTGGTTTTTTCAAAGAACCATTTCCTATTTGTTATTTTGCTCTTAACAAATGTTGCTATTTCCTATTTCATTTTGGCTTTAAATATTTTATCTGAGAAACGTAACATTCTAAGTAGTAAATCGACAAATAATATAATTGAAATCGATATCGACAACGAGCCAATTACTAAGCTTTAATGAAAATGAATTGTTAAATGTCAGTCGTAAATACTTACGACTACTCAACGACTACTATATTTGTTTTATGTAGATATAAAAATCAAACGGAATACAAATTCATATTTTATTACTCTACAACTTATGACATTAAAATTTATTTCCGGGGCACATGTTGACCTTCTCCTTTGACTTAGTAAATTACATTTTTTAATTCAATATTGATAAATTAAATTTATTCGTTTTGAATTAATATGCATAAATCGAATTTAAGTTTATAATAAAGCTGTAACCGGTTCAATTCTGTACACTGAAGATAAATAATATATAGAAAAAAATATTTGAAGGGCATTCCATAATGCTCCAAGTCGCATAGCGTGCAATGCAGGTTCTCGATTTGACACCATGTACCGGCAAACGCAGTGTCAGACGGCCGTCCACGAGATGGACAGACGACTTGCGGAGAGTCACCGGAAGCCGTTGGATGAAGGCTGCTTCGAACCGATCTCTCCGGAGGACGATGGGGGAGGCCTACGTTTAGCAGTGGACATCCAATGGCTGATATGATGATGATCATTCCATAATCGATACTGAAGCTGTATTTATTTAAATTTTTGCCTATTTGTCTATATTTTGAACGCGCTTCAACTCAATAGTACAAAATAAATTTGAATGAAACCTGGTACGATTTGAGTTATAATTGAGTATAAGATACAAGCTAGATACTATGACAGTCAAAATGTGCTATCGCGAAAAAAGTCGGGGGCAAAGAATGACTATAGTAAAAATATCTTTTTTCATAAATGTATAAATAATAGATGCGAGTTACAGTAAAAAAAAAATTAAATGTTTGTGCATACTTGATTTTACTGTAACGTAAATTAAAATCGTTTTAAGCATTTTTATTATGTAAGGCTATTAAACAATCGATATAAATAGCCAATATGATTAATCGTTATAACTATATTTTGTATACATAGACCTCGTTATAGCTTTGTTACATAATATATAGAGGTAGTTCAGGTGAAATTTGCCCTTCTAACGGAATGCGGTAACACCTGCTACACTTTCACAAGCGAGTCAGCTAACGTCTTGGTTAAAGTTACACTTTATATTAACTTAACCGTGATATCTCATTGAACTAAGTTAAGTAAGTTGACTTGCCCGTGGCGCAGTTGGCAGTGGCCCTGTTTTCTGCTCCAGGGTTGTGAGTTCGATTCCCGCCCCGATTCTGGGTGTAATGTGTATTTATTTATATATATATATATATATATTATTTATATGTATATTTATTTTTAAAAAAAATGTATATGTATATCAGTCGGCTGTTACCTAAAACACAGGCATTATATTGCCTACCTTAGGAACAGACGACCGTGTGTGTGTGTATTAAACGTATTTATATTTATTTATTTAAGTAAGTAAGAGAGAATGATTGGAACTTAATCCACCAAGCTGTTCCACTGCAGGTTGACGGATCTTTTTCTCTACCATGAGTAACGATTGCTATCAGATATCTATGATAACAACCAAGACCAATTGCTTTACGTGCTCTTCGAGGCATGGTGGCGAGACATACGTATATTTATTTATACGTTTAATTAAAATATTTATTAATATGTGTATTAGTCGGCTGTTATCTAAAGTATACCTTAAGTTGACTAAGTTAGGAACAGACAACCATGTGTGTGTAATAGATCAATATCCGTACTACAAACGCAAAAGTTTGTAAGTATGTATGTATGTTACTTTTCTAAAATTACCGGCCTGTTTGTTACGCAATTTTGTGCGTAGATAGTTGATGACCTGAATTATATCATAGGCTTTTTATTCCGAAATTCCCACACTAACGGAAGTTACGCGGATTTAGTAGTTTGTTTTACACATATCTCTCAATTATTAGTTGAAAACAACACAGATATTTAAATATAGTTTTTTCGCGGGACTCCGAATACTATTTTTGACATAATAGAAAAAAAAATTGACATAAACATCACATATTTTAACGGTCAATTGGATATATAAAAATCAATTACAATATCGAATATTTACCTGTTCCATTTCACCACCCCTAAGGAACCCTTCTCTTACCCGGATAAGAGGCCCTTGCCCAACAATAGGATTTTTACAGGCTGATTTACAAGTAGGATTTTGACATAATTGAACTTGAATTGTCAAGGAGTTAATTTTCGGAATACCACAAAACATAATTCTATCATCTGTCTAATTTTCATTTCAATAGTAAGAGATTGCTTTAAGTGATAGCTATTGCACCATTTATGTGTCTTGAATTTTTTATTTTGTGTATACTATAAAAGTGTGTGCAATAGTGTTAGTATTTATTTTTTCTATTCTAAAATATATATTAGATTATTTTTTATTAGCAGTATTCTTTAATAGTTTAGATTTCAAAAATAAAATCACTTACCTAATTACCTACTTTAATATTGTTTGGTCATACAATGTATAAAACTTCGAAATTAATAAATATTAAAAAAATATATTAAAAAAAAATATATAAAAAAATATTACAACTTTATAGGTTGAAGTATGAAATAGTATTATTACTTATGTATATCATCGTAATTTCGAATGTCATCAATTTATAAATCCATTGAAAACCGTTAAATTCTAAATCATGATGAACATATAGTAAGACATTCTAGTAAGCTGAGCGAGCGAGCATGTCGTGCCGGTGGCGAGTCCGTAATTAGTTTTACGTAACGGATGTAAGTTAAAACTTTGCAGGCAATCACATTGTGAACTGTCACAAATATAAGTTCACAATTTGATGTCTTGCAATAGACAGATTAAAATTAACAATCTTAACAAAGACGAGTTGGCAGACTGCAACATAAATGACAAAATATATTTGTATAGGAGTTTGTCTAGATCTGAAAATTTTTCTTTGTGTTATGTGTGTGTTCCCGACCCCCGACACAGTATTTAATCCTACTGAGGCAGTTGAATTTGATGCGTTTATTTTTATTTTATTTTTTTGTAGGCAGTAATACGACTAAATATGAAATTGGTACAAATTGTTTATACTATAATGTGTATAAATAAATTAATTTAATTAAAAAAAAATGATAAAAAACGCTAGAAAAGTTTGGTTTAGTATTTAATGTATACTAAACTTGTTTAATATTAATTTTTCAGTACATTTTGTTTAAACTGTGTGACCTTAATTAATATTTAAAAGTGTGTGCTTGAATTTATTATAATATGATATTATATAGATATTTTTGACGTGATACGTCTAGTAAATCGATGAAAGATAGCCGGTACCGACGAACAACTGTCACAATCCGCGAGCGACAGCGCGGAGCAAGCGATAGAGAAACACGATCGGCCTCAGCGTTCGGCTCACGATCGGCCTAACTTATGACGTATCCGAGTAGAAGAAACAGCGGCAGACACCACGTAATCTTGAATCTACACACGAACTGTTTCATCAATTTATTGTTTGTAAAGTTAGTAAAAAGTTAATGTGGTTTCCATTGTTTATTACAACAACAATTGCAGCAAAAAAGGTAATTTATTGATACATTTTAAGGATTTGATTAGGGATATAATCTCATATATTTGTTCTTTGATTATAAAAAAAAAGTAGTATCGGTCGGGAAGTGCAGTAATAATAGGTTAAATTACAATTTTGACTAAAAAATTATTATGACTACGTAATAGTCGTATAAGCGATCGTATAAAAAGTCAACTGTTTTTCTTTAGTATTCAATGAAAAAATTTATATATAAGTTAATAGCACATTGTTACTTGTAATTAATCTGTATAATTTAAATATAGAATAAAAAAACATTGAATTAACGAATGAAAATAAATTAAAAAAAAACTTATCAAAAAAATTCTAATTAATTGAAATAACTCTTTTGTATTATTCAAAATAATGATAATTCAGTGATAATAATTCAATTCTATTCATAAAAGTATGCAATTTTTTTATCAATTTTGTTGTTTTAAAATGTATCCCCAATAGGGAAAGTTCTTTAACTTTACTCCATACAGCCTAGTGTAATTTATTTTTTTATTAATGTTTTCTTATGACGTTATCACGCAACTAAAATTATCGTCCGTAAACTGACTTTACAGATAACCAATTTTTTTTATTATTATTGATTTAACTACACCACCGTATGTAACATTTTGAATTATCTCGACTTTAGAATTCATTCGCAAACCACGAAATTGTTAACATTAATTGTTTAACAATAAAAATCCATGTGAATTTAGGTTTATTATTAGATTTTGAAGCACAAATTTGAAAATATTTCTATGTAATAAATTTAATTTTTGTACCAGTTTACATTAAAAACATAGCCACATATATATTTGAGTTTTTTCTATTTCCGTTTCGATTGTAACTCCACAAAAATAGGGAAAATACATACTATATACACTTATACACTATTTTGCATTAATAGTAAGAGAAAAAAAATTGTTTGTATCATAATTAAGAAGCAACATTAATTACCTTCACGGGATTGCTTTGCGATATTGTTCTTAGAAGCTAAACAATACGGCTCAATTAACTAAACATTATATAAGTATATACGAGTATATGTAAAATAAGTGTAACAAAAAGTTAATAAAATACATATGTAAAAATGAATGACTGATGAAAAATAGGTTTTTATTTACTAAAAATTTAGTTAGTGTAAGATTAAAGCAGTATATCCTCCTTTAGTTTATTGTATTTTTGCTTGAGTATAATACGTGCTATATTTTTAGTGACAAACTAAAACAAAAAAATATCCACACTAATTCTATTTTACGAAATAAAAGAAAAAATATAAATTGTTTTTTTGCTTCAAAACGTATAATATACAACGCTTTTGATTTTTCTAAGATGTTTAGTAATCATATAACAAGGTACTCATTTTCCTTAAACAGATAAATGTGCAATTATAATATTTATAAGCAAAGAATCGATTTATATATATTATTATGTTATAAATTTTCTAACATTGAATGTCACAACCTTCAATTTAAAATAATTGAGCTAAATCTTAGACTATATTATCGACATCCGCGTGATTTCCCGTGTATAGTCATTAACATATGTGATATAAAAATCTTACGAGTATATACATTTCCCATTTCCATTTATGAGTTAATGTCACTTTAAATATCCTTTTCTAAAAGTATTGATCGCCATCGATCTCTCTTCATGTCCTATGTCCCCTGGATGGGGCAGAGGGAGGCCACAGTGCGCTGCCATTTCGCTCGGTCTTAGGCTATTAACTTCATCTCGAGCCAGGAAAACCCGACAGTCTTCATCTCCGCGGTGGCGGAGCGGCACCAACTTTGCTCGGGGTGGCTACGTTTCCTTTTTCCCTTGAGTAGTCCAATCTAAAGTCTGTCTCGGTATGATATATATATACATATATAAGAGGGATCCCTTCGGAGGGTGTGACCGATCCATATCCAATTACGCCGCTTTATCTGGTGGCCGATTGGCGTCTCTTTGCAGAGTTTTATCAGGTGATCGTATGATATTTTTTTCGGCCCATCAAGATGCTAATGATGATGATTTTGACTGTGAAATGGATTTAGTAACCTTTCAAACCTCGCATCCGTACAGAAGAACGGTCTTAACGTTAGAACGAAACATTTTGAGTTTCACTTAGTGTCCGCTTCCCTGACTTCCATACGGGTCGCAACCGAGAGAAGGCTGCCCTAACTTTGGCAATTCTTGAGGCGGTGTCCTTTTCCGTACCTCCAGAATCCGACACGACACTACCGAGATTTTACGAAATTCCACCTCTAAAGGAGATTGCGGAGGCGTTTACAATGAAAAATGAACAATTACAAACTACTACTTATACAGATATTGCTTTACGATATTTGTGAAAGTAAAGTTATAAGGTCCTTAAAAGTTGTCGTACTCTAAGATATCTGAAGTTTTTGAACTAAGAGTTCAATTTTTTTTAATAGTGTGAGATTGGCTAAGATTAGATTTGGCGAAAAACTACTCTATATTCAGATTGCGTAAGAGTGGTGGGTAGTATGAAGATGATTTTTAACAAAGGGCAACTCTATTTATCCGTAGAAAAAATTTGGTTGATCTTTTAATCCAGATTGCGTGAGTGTCATGAATTAAAAAAAAATGAAATAAACATTTTTATTGATGAAATAAACATTTTTTTATATATTATATTTTTTATTTATATTATTCACATGGCGTCGATTTATCAGGACTTTTTTTATTCATGAATAGTTATTTATCTTAAGAAGACTGGCGGGGATGTTATAACTGGTGAACGTTTGAGTTTATGAAGAATATTACCTACAATCAAAAAATGTACAAAAAAATATAACACATTCAATTACATATTATATTATGTGAATTTTAATTCTATAATAGATAAATAATATTTCAACCTGCGGGTGAACAGCTAGCTATTTATATAAAGTGAAGCCTACCATGATACCTATAAGTGTGGAAGAAATATTACAAAGGATGAAATTATAAATGTAGTGTCGCCAAAGAATTCACAGGTACATCTCGTTTTATATATAAAAAATAATAAATAAAATGTAGATATAATACATTAATTATGTGCTATACGACGGCTAAACGCAAAGGTCAACTTATTTAAATTACTAACTACTACTAAACCAATGTTTTCCGCTCAACTTTTTATATATGATAATTAATTAAATTTTTTATACTCTAACTCAATGTATAAAGTCCAAGTGAACATTTTCAAATTAAATCGTAAAACGTACATCAATTATTCTGAATATATTCTTAGTAATTTTTTTATTATTATGGTAGTTTTATTATGGTCATCCTATAGAATTATAGATACATAGATCTTAGCAGTTTGGTTATTAACCTTCAAGCGGGCGCGCGGTGTCGATTCGACCGTGCTCAATACATTTTTGCTCATAATATTATTATTACTTGTCACATGTGTTTCTCATTTCTGGTATCCTGTCACTTTGTCATTATGAGCAAAATAGAAAGTTTACCACCGCAAGTTCTCTCCCCGCACCCCATAAATCCCTATTGTTTTAGTCGCGGCACAGGCGTCGAAAGCACACCACAAGCACACCTGTCGTCGAAAAGGTTATGCACGACGTTCAACGCGATATAATATTTCTTCGACTATCACCTAGTATTATCGAATTAAGCTTATATTACTGCTATTATTTATAAAATGAGTCGTAGACCGCTAGCACCAAGTGTAATACTTGAGGAATTACTACGAGAAGGTGAAGAAGAGAGTGAATTAGAGCTCAGCGCTCAGTCTCAGAAATTTCCGACCACATCGCTTCATAGGGATCTCAATCTGCTGAGGAATCAAACAGCTCGGATTCGGAAGCTGTAAAATATGTCCAACAAAAAAAAAAAGAGGCTATCGAAGACACAATTCATATCGTGTCGAAGAAATATTTGCAGCAGTCACACTACATTCATTTGCAATGAATGTTATATTGACGAAGAAATTGAGCCTAATGAAAACTAAATCATAGTTTAATTATGTTTTATTATTATTTTGCCATTTTTATAGTCTTTAGTATGTATATAAACTAGTCTGAGTTATGTAAAAAGGTTTTGTGTTCCTAAATTATTGTTTGATCCAAAGAATACTTGAGCTATGTTAGTTGATTTAATAATTGTTTCTTTTTCTTAATTTAAATAACTTGTTTATACCAATTATACTTTAAATACAATGATAATATATCTGTCTACAAAAAAATAAATGATTATTGGATAATTAATGTTTTATTTCTCTCATATATCCCAATCAGGTCTTTTCGATTACGCGCGACCGCTGCCGTTACAAATGACCGCGCGCCCGTTTGAAGGTTAACTTCAATAAGGTCTAGAATCGCTGAATTTTCAAGCACTTTTCAAGTACTAATTTAAGATTCATCTTATGCTGTTCGGCAAAGGGAAATTTTCTAAGAAACTGTATGACTCGGGAGAATTTCATACCCACCGATCCGTAATGGATCAGTATGACGAATAATATTCGAATTCTCTACATTTCTACGATAAGAGGTTTTCGTCAAGTATCGGATCATTTTAAGCCTAACTATAACAAGTTATTATAGTATCGACAGGCCCGTTGCGGTGGTCGGCACGACTCTACCTTCCGATCCAGGGTTGTGAGGTTCGAGTCCCGCCCCGAGTCTGTGTACAATAATTATTTAAAAAAATGTATATATGTTTGTAAACCGTTAATTTCACGTAGTAAAATAACACACAGAAAATCAACATGGAATAGCTATTTTACCATTTTTACCAATGCTTCAAACAGTGAATTAGAAAACTAAACAACAGTCAATATTCCTATCACATGCATGCGTTCCCTTTTACAACTTTAATTATACATTAAGCAATCAACTCTGCTTTTGCAAATGTTCGGCAAAATGGCGGCGGTAAGGCCTTAACTGATGGTCTTAAAGTCTGTTCATTAATCTGTTTATAATTATATATAAAAATATATATCTATACTTACTAACTTAGCCAATACATTGTTATTTAGACAGTGTCAGATTAAAGAATTTGTCAATTACTTCGCTGATCAATGATGAATGATTTAGAGGAAACCAGAAACCTCCCTCACTTTCTATTCCCCTTTTTTATTTTCCCCATCTCTTTCTATCTCCATCGTTAACTTTCTCCCACTCTCATTTATTATCATAGTCAGCAACATGCATACAACGCCTCTGATGTTAGAATTGTTTATGGTCGGAGTTATTATTTAAAATCAGTTTAATCATTTATATAATATTTAGTTATTTATAATTTTAGATAGAACGGGACATTTTTCACTGATTAATTTTCCTTTACTAGTCACGAAGAGGTTTTACTTTGTTTTAAGTACTCTTACTCTGCTTATTATTTTGAAGCGTTTTTGACAATTCAGCAGCCAAATATACGCTTTTGACAAAAGTTTGTTTGTTGTGACCACGAAGAATGGACATACAGGAGAGCGAACGGTTGACGTATTACTATACAAATTTCACGGTACTTATGTACACAAAAATAAACAAAGATCATAGTTCTCTTTTTTGCCACTGGGTGCGCGAGTATTCGTGAAGTACCAATACTATTATTATATTAGTTATTATAATATGTGTAATTAAATATAGGTAGTAGTTCTCTAGAACAGTTTTATTTTAGTTGCATATTTAATAAATATAATTTTATGTATAAAATACTAATATTTTGGAAGATGAAATAAAACAAAACGAATTCAGAAATTTTATTAAAATACTTTGTTTTTTATTTTTGTATCTACTAATAGTAATTTTATCTGGAATTCTCTAAATCATCTGATTTCTTGGACAGAAGTAGGCATTGATATTTCTTCTCTATAAAAGATAGTAGAGCATGATAATTGATGCTATTCTAATTATGTGAATTGTCTGCGAGGCTTCTTATGATATTTTATAGCTGAAAAATATATGAAAATAACAATAAATTTTATTATTCTAAATAATGTTATTTTGAAAAAAATTAAATTTTTCACCGACTACTATTATCAAAATTTATCAAATATTTAATTAAAATAACTTTATATAATATATAATATGAAATTAAAAAAATTTTAAACAAATATACTTAATATTTAACATTACATTATATTTTTAATATTTATTTAATAATTTAAAAATTACGTACCTGTTATTAAACTAAAAGTTTAACCTTTAATTTAATCTCCAAGAGTATTTTATGTTGGTGATGAATCAAAGTTATTTACTAATAGAATTAGAATTTACTACAAAGTGTAAAGATAAAAACAATATAAATAATTGAAAAAATCTTATGACATATTATCATGTTGACTACATGTCAAATATATGGGATGTTTTTGTCTCACTTTTTTTCTCATAATTATGTTAAATTACATTATTTCACTATTTAAATCAATAATCGCACACCTATAGCAACCAATAGAAAGGTTTAAAATGAACCAATAACTCAATTTTCAAAATTCAGAGCTGTCAATAGCAACAAGCCTTCCCGCGTAAATTACAACTTCAATCCTAGCGCACAGATGCAAAATAATTATCTACTACCTAAATTGATGCCATTCTTTTAACATTACGTTCGCACTCCTGTATATCCATTCTTCGTGGTTGTGACTTTTGACAAATTATATGGTTGAGTTAATATTAACTTCTTTTATAAATTTTGTAAATAATATAATAAATGTTGTTATTATTATATAATAATAATAATTTTTGTCAAACATACCTACACACACGGTCGTATGTTCCTAAGGTAGGCAACTTAATACCTGTGTTTTAGGTAACAGCCGACTAATATATATTTTTTAAAATAAATATACATATAAATAATACATTAAGAAATAAATACATATTACACTCAGATTCAGGGTGGGAATCGAACCCACAACCCTGGAGAAGAAAGCAGAGTCACTGCGAACTGCGTCAACGGGTCAGTCAAACAAATTATGTATACTTTATATTTAGTATTATACGTTACGTACGTAAATAAATATAAAAAAAAATTATAACATTTGTTACATACTGCTAACATTTTTTTACAATACAATATCCACTTCTATATTGTGTCCTATGCCTAAAAGTTGTCAGGAAGAAATAAGTTGTTTAGCGACAATATGAACTTTGTACATCTATCTATTGCAAATTACTATTAATTTTTACCCGACTGCGACAGAAGGAGGGTTATGTTTTTCGAGATTATGTATGTATGTATGTATGTATGTCCATTTCTTTGGCACGCCCTACAGCCCAAACGGCTGGACGGTTTTTGACATATGAGGTGTCGTTGGATTTGTCTAAATTGAAGTAGTGACATAGGCTAATTTTTTATATAATTTTCAAAATGGTGCCCGCAAATGGCGGAATGAGGGGGGGGGGGGGGAGTTGAATTTTTTTTCTTACTGTAGCAATATGGGTATCAAATAAAAGCTAGTAAATTGTTTTATTCTTTTTAGTTTATAATAAGAGTATTTTACGCAGTCGGGTTTTTTGATGTTTTTAATTAAGCATACTTGTTTGTGCTTTAGTGTACAATAAAGATTATTGAATATAATTAAATTCGAATGACGTATGCGAAAATGACAGAAGCAGAATAAAAATCTTCAAATGATTTATAACACATTTTTATTGAGATTAAGTTAATTGCCATGAGAAGATTTTAGTATTTATAAATATTTACAACCATTTTAAACCAAAAAAATTTTGTTTTGTTTCTTTCGAAGATTTATGCAAAATTGCTTAACCTCGTTGACATTCATTTTTATTATTTTGATTGCTATTTAAATTTATTAACATTTATTGAAAATAGATGCAAATTAATTTTTTATCTGTATTGTATCAACCTGTAAACCACCCACTGCTGAGCGAAGGCCTCTTCTCCATATAGGATAAGGGTAATAGAGCTTAATCCACCACACCGCCGATAACCGTTCTGGTGTAGTCATTTCAATGCCGGCGGTCGCGGTTTTGATTCCCATTGAACTGATATCTGGTATTTGTGCAAATATTTGTTTCTGGTCTGGGTATATGTCCTTATGGGTCTCCCCATCATGCCTTGGAGAGTATGTAAAGCCATCGATCCCGGTTGTTATCATAGACACTTGATAGCGATCTTTACTCATGATGTAGAAAATATCTGCTAACCTCAGTGGATTAAGCTTAAAGCTCCAACTCTTTTTCAATAATGACAAGACGCTTTTGAGCATTAGTGGGACGTGTACAGGCTGATTAAGATAATTTAATTCTTTAAAGGTTCACAATATATGAATTATACACATACATTTTTATTGTTTGTGATTTTCCATTATTTATCCGCAAAATTGGGATAGATTAATCTATCAAAATTAAGTATCGAATTATTGGAGCGAAACGGTAACGCGAGTGTAACTTATTAAATCTTAATACATACCTTATAGTATGTAAATATTTAAAATGTAAAATATAAATGTAGTAAAGTTACATTTGAAATAATAACTGTATTTTTTATATTTAGAAGTATATACATAAGAATATATATACATAGTAACAGACGTGTTTAGCTTAATAAAAAACTATTCCTTTGTTAAGTTCTTGTGTACAAATATTTTTTTACGTGATAACATCTAGTAAATCGATGAAAGCCGGCGCCACTTCACGAAGTTTGTCACAATCCGCGAGTGAGAGCACGGAACAAGCGATAGAGAGGCACGATCGGCCTAAAGGTTCAGCTTGTGACGCATAGTCTATCGATGCGTCCGATTAGAACTGACAGGACAGCGGCAGCAAACAACCTACACGTAAACTGTTTTAAACAAGCTTTTACCAATAAAAGATGACTCGTATACCTATATAATATTTTTATCAATGTTTTCTTATTACGTTATCACGTAAAATTATCGTGTTAGCCGACTTTACAGACAACCAATTATTATTTTTTATTTACATAGTTCACAAGCTATGGCAAAGCAGGATATAAATCCTGATAATTCATACATTCTGCTTAACAAAATTAATTAATTATTTTGACGCACAACACATAAATACGTACTTAACATCATATTTCCTTAACTTTGATGAGAAGACCTTTATATTGTAATTTATGTTTAAGTATATATTATTTTTATATAATTTATTTATTATATACATATTCGACGACCGTTCTGGTGTAGTGGTGCAAGTAGTCGCCTGAAAACGCGCGCCGGCGGTCGCGGGTTCGATTCCCGCACGGGACAGATATTTGTATTTGCACAAATATTTGTTTCCGGTCTGGATCTAAGTCCTTGTGGGTCTCCCCACCGTGTCTTGGAGAGCACGAAATGCCGTCGGTCCCGTTTGTTATCATAGACACCTGATAACGATCGTTTAACGGATTAAGCTCCAATCCTTCTTCTATATGGAGAAGAGGCCTTCGCTCAGCAGTGGGTTGTTTACAGGCTGATACACTAGAGTACTTTGTTTTATTTATTAAGGAAGAATATACGCGATATAAACCCTACGACTAATCTCTAAATTACAAAATGGGTGAAACCGCACGGATAATCTAGTAATTCGAATGTATATAAAACTTTTATTTAATTAATCGTAATATATTTCTTTAATTTTGTTTCAGGTACAATCAGATGTCACTTACAGCTATACATAAAAATATTGGAGATAATATCATAACAATGCCCAATCAACGTTTGTATTACGTATAATATTTTGCATACATTAGCAAAAATATTTGTTAATGTCCGTTTATTTGTAGTTTACTATGTGTAATCGTGTTTTATGTAGGACAGTGGGTTGCGCTGACTCGCGCCCATATTACTTACATTAGCAATGTTTGTACATCGCAATACTGGGTTCAAATGACTAAAACTATGTTCACATTGAGCGTTTTGAAGGTATAAAAACGCATGTGAAAAGATCTTGCTTATTTTTGTTTCCAATTTATTCGAATATATATATATATATATATATATATATATATATATATATATATATATATATATATATATATATATAGATAGTTCATAAACTCACACATATTTCGATTCTAACATCTTCCACTTTCCATATTAAATAATAAAAAAAAAAAAAAAAAATTAGCTATTTTTAAGGATATAAATAACAATCTAAAGAATTCTTGAAATCGGAGATCGGCAAATTCATCTCTTTTATTTCATTGTAGAATGATCAGTAATAACAAAACGCACAGTATGAAAATCGATTCAAATCATCTTAAGCAAGCTTCATTTGCCTGTTCGTGTATATACATACTTAATGAGTGAAATAATTGACCTAAACCTAAAGTACTGACATGCTTATATAGTTAACTCATCACATAATACAAAATATTGTTTATTTGTATAAAAAATACACTTTTTTAATTATAGATGTGTGTCACAATTAGTTATGACACGATTTCTGGTATTTCAACCGAAGCAAAAAAAAAAAAAATTATTATCGTCTTTTTACCCGACTGCGACAGAAGAAGGGTTATGTTTTTGAGTGTATGTATGTATGTATGTATGTATGTATGTATGTATGTATGTATGCATGTATGTATGTTTGTATGTATGTATGTATGTATGTATGTATGTATGTATGTATGTATGTATGTATGTATGTATGTATGTATGTATGTATGTATGTATGTATGTATGTATGTATGTATGTATGTATGTATGTATGTATGTATGTATGTATGTATGTATGTATGTATGTATGTATGTATGTATTTCCATTTCTTTGGCACGCCCTACAGCCCAAACGGCTGGATGGTTTTTGACATATGAGGTGTCGTTGGATTTGTCTAAATTGTAGTAGTGACATAGGCTATATAAATTTTCAAAATGGCGTTCGCAAATGGAGGAATGAGGGGGGGAGTTGAATTTTTTTTCTTACTGTAGCAATATGGGTATCAAATGAAAGCTAGTAAATTGTTTTATTCTTTTTAGTTTATAATAAGAGTATTTTACGCAGTCGGGTTTTTTTGATTTTTTTTAATTAAGCATACTTGTTTAATGTAGTAGGTATAAAACAATTAAAGAAGATATAGATTCAGGTGATATTAAAGTTTAGAAAAAAAAACTTTTATTAACTTTATTTTTAGGTAAAATTATAAAAATTGGTATTTTAATTTATATTAAAGTTTTGATCTTGGGCTATCTCTTTAGCGTTAGAATAATGTTTTACTCAAGATCTTCTATTCGTTATAATAATGTATTATTTATAATACTACCCACAACTTCGCTCGCGATAACACATCTTGAATTTCAAACCCTCTCCCAGAGAAATCATCAGGAAATTTAGTTCGAAATTTAAATCCATTAAGTAGTTTGGCATGATATGCGACTAATACACACCAGATCAGACCAGTAAGGTTGATGGCAAATGTTGATTTATCTCTTATAGAAAGAGAGATTAGATTAATAAATAATAATAAATAATAATAAATATGTTTAACACACACACAAGGTCGTCTGTTCCTAAGGTAGACAACTTAATGCCTGTGTTTTAGGTAACAGCCGACTGATATACATTTTTTAAAATAAATATACCTACATATAAATAATACATATATAAATAAACATATATTACACCCAGACTCGAGGCAGGAATCGAACCCACAACCCTTGGAGCAGAAAACAGGGTCACTGCAAACTGCGCCAACGGTCAGTCATATAATTGAAATAAATACACCACTGGCTTAACTATCGAGTGTCCTCTAAAAAAGTTTATAAATGGACTATTACACTATGAAATTAAAATTCTGATGATGCGTTGGAGCAGTGGTCACAGCAACTGGCTGATGCGCTAGGTCGCGGGTTCGATCCCGTCACATGACAAATATTTGCATGGGCCATACAGATGTTTGTCGTGGTCTGGGCGTTTGTGCTTGTGTATTGCGTGTGTCTCCGGACCCCCGACACAGGATTCACATTCTACTGGGGCCCGTTGAGTGTGAGACGTTTATTTATTTATATAATAAATGAGTGTACAGACATGAGCTTGTATTAGACATTAAACATTCATAACAAAACACGAAAAAGGATGTTTTGATTCATACAAAAAAAAAAAACTTCATACACAAAGAATTTCGAATATATCACGAGTTAATTAAAACGATTCTCAATGGTTTATGTAAACATATTATATAAAACGTATCGATTTTACATGGAAATCGTACATTGGAATTTTTTTTAAGTATTACGTAGGACGCCCCCAAAAAACAAACTCGTTCTAGAACGAAATTAATAGTTTTATAAAATCTACAACAGAAAATAATACAAAAAAAAAGATATCGATTATAACAATCCATCATTTATAACAATTACATGAATAATATCAATAAAACGGGTTGGCAAAGTGTTCGCAGGAACTGTAGGTGGCGGTCGCAGGTTCGATTCCTCTCGTTATAAATATTTGTATAGATCATAGAAATGTTTAGCGTATTCAGAAATTGTGTGTATGTATGCGGAGTCCAGAATTTCATTGATTCCAGAAATGGCCTTTGGAATTCATTACACTCATATTAGTACACTTACAAACACTCGCACTTTTTAAAAAGACTGTCAGGAAGCATTTCCTTGAAATTAAACTTTGAACTAAATTATATATATATATATATATATATATATATATATATATATATATATATATATATATGTAATATGTATATATATATATGTAATGTATATATATATATATATATATATATATATATATATATATATATATATATATATATGTAATGGTATGTATATGTATGTATATATATTATATGAATATATGTATGTCTGTATATCCATATGTTCTTATATAATTACTATAAATTTATTATAAATTCTACATAATTTCCTCTATCCCAAGATTGTCTGGAGGGGATCGTTTTTTTAAAAATAAGGCCGCTCTTAAACTTACGATACTTTGCTATAAAAAATTCAATTTTCATTTATTTTATTACAGAAAATTATTGACATTTCAAAAATTATAACCAGATACGGTAACAACAACGAAATTTTATTGCGGTAATTCCCAGGTCGCTGCAATAACGACGCTGTCTTCCTTATCTTGTAATGTGATTAAACAATTTGCCCTTTTAATATTAACGATGACTTGACACGACACGTTAACTAAATAAATTATAAAATAAAAAAATAAAAACATGACGTTTTTAAATAGGTATAATTGTTTGTGTATACGTGTATGAGTTGTGTTTTATTCATGATGCATGCATGCTGTATAAAGGTCTAATACTTATAATACTCACTTCCAGGAAACAGGGATTAACCCTAAATTACTAGTGACATAATAATATACCTTAAAAATAATCTTATTTTACTTGAATAAAATTCAATTTTTTAATTTTGAAACTATTTTTTGCACATGGAAAACATAAAAAATACACAATCCTATTTCAGTTTGTCTGCATAAAATGGCTTATAAGCTATAAGAACGTCCCTTGTACTAAATAATTTGTAACTGTTTTAAATATCTGTATTATTATTGTTACTAATTTTATATTGTAGTGTCCAATAAAACGTGAAAAAAAAATAGATAAAAATATTTATATCCTCCAAAAATTTATCTCGTAACTTTTATAACGATTATTTAGTATTTTAACCTAAAATTACTTTTAAATAATAATTACGAGATAAAAATTACGAGTACTTTAGAAGAAATAGTAAAATCTTAAGGAAAATTCTAAAATATTCGTATTGAATAAAGAATTACGTACAATACATTTTTTAATACATCAAATTATTAAAAAGTCAAAGTCACTGAGAATGTCAAGAGAATACGGAATGAGAGCACAAATTATAAAAAAAGGAAGAAATACAAAAAAAAAAAAGTTCTTGACATTTGAGGTTAATGAAAAATTGTATCAATATTAATTTATATAAAAAATACATAATTATCTTCGGATTATATAGCGTCATTTTGTAATGACATTTACAATAATTATAAAAGAAATGGGTGAATAAACCACTTTTATACTTTCTGTGCATACTATAGTCATTATAATCTGGTGATTTAACGATATATTTGTCAGATTTTACTATTTAATTTATTACAATAATGACAATTCAAATTAAAACACGCCAATACTTAATCTAGATCATATAATGATATGAGTTTCTCAGCGCGATTTTACTCTAACCATTATAATATTAGCATGGTATAAATTTACGAAATTAAACATTTTCTGTAACTTTTAGTGCATTTTATTAGACAGCGTTTAGATTTTAAATTAAGTAATTTTTAGGTCTCTCTTCTGTAATTTTATCAATACATTAGTAAATAACCAGTGGTCGCCCAGTGGTCAAAATTCGACCTAATTTATAATTAACAGCATTGTCAGCATCATAAAAATTCGTTGCAAGACCTGTATTTAAACCGTATTCGATAAAGAATTCGTTGCAAGACCTGTATTTGAAACCGTGTTGACAACAGACTTTGACAATATAACCATCCAGTTGACAATATAATATCTTAATATAAACTTTAACTGTGCCAAATTTCATAATTCTCCGTCCGCGTATTTTTTTTAAAAAGGGGTACAAAGTTTTTGCTTCACGTATTAATATATAGATATTGTAGAGCATGATTGATTTTGGAGAGTCAACACAAAGATTTTATTATAAGTGTTGTTTTGATTGATAAATAATTATTATTTGAATGATTTGTAATGTATATTTTTCTCACCATTAATGTAATCACTTCAGTTTGCGGTTAAGGTCAGATCTTAACCTGTGGCTTTGTGGTGGAAAACGTTTAGTGGTTAAACAGTTCAAATATTTCGTTATTAACCCAAAACTTTGGTTAGATGAGCTTCTCGATGTTGTAATGTTTTAAAATGACATAGAGATATTTCCTACGTGGTTTAGACGAAATGACCTGTTGTAACTGGTTTGGAGATTTTTAATAAATAAATAAACTTCACATAATCAACGTCCTCCAGTAGAAATAGATAAGGTGTTGGGAATGCGGACAAATTCACAACATACCCATAAATCACCAATGTACAATTATTAATTATTGCTTATGTGTCATTGTACTGTTTGTTTCCCAAATATAAATAAATAAATAGATATCTGAATAACCTATAAGGTGATCACTGCCCCTTTACATTGTAAAAAAACGGCTCTTAAAAAATATTGTTTGTGACGTAAATAGTTAAATTCTGGATTCACCGGAACATTTTGAAGATACTTTTTGTGCAAGAAAAGGTCGAATTAAAAAAAAAACTTGCGAATAATTCCATGCCGCTCAACTCTAAAGATTGCATGTTAATCCTCATTCTGCTAGTAAGAGGTTTATAAGGTAAAGCACAAGTTCATCTTACGAGCACACGTCTTGACTTATTGTTAGATATTTATCAGTGATGAGTAACTGTTTATATCTGCTCTTAAATTTTTTTTTGTTTTGCGTTACCAACACAATTTACAATATTAAGATACTTCATAGGTTAAGAAGTAATGATTATTGTTCTTTTTTACTATAGGTCACTGCAGACAGTAGTGGGAAAATTATTTGTTACATGATCACATAGATTAATAAAATATTAAAAAAAAAAAAATAATAATAATAATAAAAAAACACGCTTTTATAAAAAATCTAACTAAAAATAAAACATAAATTTTAATTAAGAATAGTGTTTTTTTTTTTTAATTTGAATAAAGAATAGTGTACATAAGAAAAAAATTTACTTCATTGTAAAGAAAAGCGTGGGGTGTTTTATAAGATATAATCAAAATGATAATCCTTCTACATATTATACCTGTAAAAAAAATATTTTTTTCTATTGACACCATGCACCCCACGCTTTTTTTTTTAATTAAAATTAATTTTTGTTTTTTTAGTTCGATATTTTATAAAAGCGTATTTGTAAGTTTTTTTTTAAACTATTATTTATTTTTCATTTTTTAGTTGATTTTTCTATATAAAGGTTTTTTTTAAAACTATTTTTTATTTTATTCAAGGTCGTAACTTATCCGCGAAATAAGTAATTTCGGCTCCTGCTGTCTTCCTCGGATGAAACAGCCGGATTTTATATTATCCGAAGTCGGTAACTTATCCGAGAAATAGGTGATCGGGTAATGAAAAACAAATCGCTAATCCTAAAGAACCTGGTAAGGATAACAGGACTATTTCAATTATTGCTTTGTCATCGGTCCCGAAGTCGTTAACTTATCCGAGAAATAGGTGATCATGTACCTAATGAGAAACAAATCGCTAATCCTGAAAATCCTGGTAAGGATAACAGAACTAGCTATTTAAATTGTTGCGTTGTCATTGTTAAAATTTTAAAAGTTTAAATGAAATCTAAACGTTTGAAGTGGATCAAAATGAAGTTCAAAGGAGTTGGTTTCAAACTTAGAAACATAAAGGTGAAGCTAATAAAAAACGTGTAAAAAGAACTAAGCTGTCACCACTTAAGTCTATTTCTGAGGTTTTCGAAGACATATCACTGTAAGATCGCCGCGATCTGGCTACTTATGCGTCATCCTACAACCTGTCTCAAAAATACATATTATAACGAACGATAAATAAGAAAGAAAAAAGTTAAGATCAGAGATTTCTAGAGTTCTAGTTCTATTATTAGTATAATGATTTATTATATTTGTACATCTGACATTTATGCATGAGATTTACATTTGTAAAAAATGATAAAATTTATTATATATTATATATTGTGTCACTTTTATTATATTAGGAATTTGAAAATCTAAGAAAATCAAATAAATATTAAAAAATATTGAGATATTATATTATATTTACGACTTCTTAATAACAACAATAATTCATATATTATAATGATTCTGCATTAATATTGCAACAAGCGCTGACATGATTTATACCAAAACTGTTTGTAAATAATTATTTTAAGTTTTGAATTGTAAATATATATAATATTTATACAGGATGACTGGTAAATTACTATCAATATTTAAGGAGAATATTCGGTACATGATTCTCATTCGAATTATGTAAAAAAATAGGTACTTAATTTTTGACCAAATTTTCATAAATTTCAATTCAAGTAAATGAAGCGTTGACACTCTACAGTCATGCCGGCGGCACGTGCACAGGTGTTGTACTGTGCCGCTTTTTAACATCTAAAAATTGCCAAAGTTCACATCATTTACCTAGTCAACAAATTTGTTGTTTAAACGAGTAAAATATCTTAGTATTTTTGCCTATCCTAAGCCAGGATTAAAGTATTAAGGGGGATTGAATCATGCTTTTTTATCCTGCTACCCTGTTAACACGTGGCGGCGTTTGGACGTAGGTAAACTACCTGTTTTGTGTCGAAAGTGCAGCTAGCTGCTAGGGTGTCCAGACGACGCGTACATAATTGGATAATTGTTGAGAAACTTTACATAAAAATTTATTAATATTTACCTGTTTTTTTTACATAATTCGAATTAGAATCATGTACCGAGTAGTCTCCTTAAATATTGATAGTAATTTACCAGTCATCGTGTATAAATAAAAATGTTTTACAGCTAAAAAAACAAAAACAACAAGCGCTTATCTATAGTTTTGTTTAAAAAATATTTTATTTTAAAGATCATACGAACTGAACTGATCTAAACTGAATCAGCCTGTAAACGACCCACTGCTGAGCAAAGGCCTCTTCTCCATCTAGAAGAAGGAAGCTGGGACTTAATTCACCACGCTGCTCCACTGCGGGTTCGACTATAATATCTCTACCATGAGTAACGATCTTTTCCAGGTGTCTATGATAACAATCGGGACCAACGGCGTTACGTGTTCTCCGAGGAATGGTAGGGAGACACACAAGAACATACATCCAGATCGGAAAAAACATTTGCACAGATACAAATATCTGTCTCTAGCAGGAAACGAACTCGCGACCGTCGGCGTTGAGGTGACTACTCGCACCACTACAACAAAGCGGTCGTGGATCATATGAGTTGAGTAATATTATAAGCTATAAAAGACCACGGTACGATTCATAGATAACAGGCCGTAACCGTCCATGCTGAACATGTATGCAACGATGAATATTTTAATTTTTATTATAAACAAGACACATGTTAGCTACTGTGCTTCTATGCAGTAATAAGCCAGGATTTTTAACGCAAAAATTAAATAATGTTGGACCAGTCGATCCTCCAATAAACACGCTCATATAAATAAACTAAAACCGCTTTAGGTTCTTTCTTGCTGAGGTTTTGTAAAAGACGACTAGTTGTAAGACCATGGTCATGGATATACCCAGTACAAGTTAGCTTTATCTTTTTGACACAAGTAAATTTTCTGATAGAAATAACTTTGCAATGTTACATCGGTTGGACGGATTTTTGTTTCGACCGTTGTAACATTGTACAAGCGTCAATTACTTTCAGTCTTCCTATTTAAATTTTACTTTGTATCAATGAAAAGTCTTAAAATTTTCGGACGACGCTTGAATCTTTAGGGACTTTTGTGTTATATACATACATATATATATATTTTTTTTTAAATATTTTTACAGTTTTTAAAATCATTTAAATTAAGAAAATAATATGTTCCTCATTGCAAAGTTATGTCGATCAGAAAAATTTACATCTGTCAAAAATATCAAGCTAACTTGTACATATAATAGCAGCATCACCATGTCCTACCAAAACACTCTTCGCTCGCCAATCCCCCTGCCAAGTGTGGCGAGTAATAGCAAACCCCTTTAGAGATAATAGGGAAGCCTACGTTCAACAGTGGACATCACTGATGTGGTGGTGGATTTATCCATTCTAAAATGGATATTTCAATGGTAATTTTTGACCAAATAATACCATTGAAATATTAACGTCTCCTTTTTTTGAGATAAGGCTATATAGCTTTAAGGTCGTATTGTTCAACATATTATTTTATATATATTTTTTTAATAAAGTTCGGACAACCGGTGTAGTGATTCACATCACTACAACGACGTGCAAGTCGTTATAATAGACACTTAATAACGATAGTTACTTATAGTAGTAAATTATCCGCCAACCCGCAGTGAAGCAATGCGGTGTATTAAGTTTCAAGCCTTCTCTTATATGAAAAAGAGACATTTGGCCAGCAGTAGGATTTTTCCTGATTCAGTTCAGTCCAATAATGTAAGTAAATAAATGAAATATTCGATATTGTCCGATATATATTGTGATGATTTTCATCAATATAAACCACGTTTTTGAAATAACGAATACAATAAAAATAAATCAACCAACACGGTGTAGTCAGTATTTAGTCATGCTTTATAAATGCGGCAAATGATTTATTACATTAATACCATATTTTTAACATAATGACCCCATGCTGCCTAAACCACGCCTATAAGCAGGAGATTTTTCAATTATTATTCAAGCAAAAAATCAATTATTATCTAACGTTGTTGGAAACAAATCTTGAATCGTAATCAATATCCATGACATACTAATATATATTACGTAAACGATATTTTTCTGGTTACATCTGGAAAGTAAAAACGCTATACAAATGATCGTTATGTTATACCTTATTGCTATGTATATAAATTCTATTTTTTTAAAATATATATCCACGAATCGTTTTGTAACGAGATGTCACAGTTTTCAATACCTGTCTGATCGGTTCTCATTTGACGTAGTTTTATAATCTTTAACCTTGCTTAATAAACAGGCTTTCTAACGCAGAAAGAATTTTTATAGATCCGGTAGATCAATTCGTTTTTACAACACAAAAACAAAGACAAAAAAAAACTTGCTATATTTATTATAATATTATTGATTTACATTATTATTTTGTTAAAAAAAAATTATTAAAGAAATAAGCATTGGTAGGTGATCAAGCTTTTAATTGTTAATATTGTATTTTACGTTAACGATTGATATTTCAAATATCCAAATGATTAAGGAAGATGTTTAAAACACATTTGGCGGCAAAGTTACTATAATGTCATCTATTTTCAATACAGAGAATTTGTTAGATCATCGTTCCGTTTTGTGTAGACTTAAGACATTAGGAACAAATAGGCTTGAGGAACAATACCTAAAACTATGAGTGAAAGTGTAATTATGATCGATGTCTTTGATATTTGAAATAATGGACTTGTCTTGATAAAAGTGATAGTTAATTATCTTACGTATAAAAGAAAGTATCAAGATTATTACGTTCGTCTATAACATATTACATGCAATGATCTTGACATATTCTTTTATTTTATTCACACTCACTTATTTTTCGAAGTCACTGAATTGTTAGCATTGAATAGATTGTTGAACAAGATTCTTTGGAGGCATTAATTTTAATCCATTTTTGCAAATATTAGTGTGCTTTCATAATAAAGGTCGTAAGCTTTAATTTTTTCTTATTATCATTTATGTATTTTTCAAATAATTTTATGCAGTCTTTACAAGGTTAAAGGCGCTCCTCTATCGAAATAGAGATTTTTAGTTTTGAATAGTTTATGATTCTTACAAGTCCTGTACTTTTGTTTTTGTTTCATTGCATTGTCGAAATATGTTTCATATTGATTTCAAATGATTTCATCATATATAATGAACTTGTCTCACGAATTAATATACTCGGTACAAACAAAGACATAAATATTATTTCACTCTAATAAAACTAATTGACTTTCCATAATACGAGTATAGATACTAGAACCAATGTACCTACGCATCATTTTGTAATATGAGTGAGAGTGAGATTTCCGAACGGTATTCTGTGGAGCGAAGTATTTAGGACACGCAGCGGACCGAGGCAGTGTTGAAACAAGTGGACTCACTATCGCCAAGCAAATATAATCTCTATTGCGTAAACATAAAGTTCAAGCGACTGCAAATTAAACATTGCCTTGTCAAGGAAACAACCAATACGAATGAACTTTCAGTTTCATATGTATCTCGTTTGATGTTTAGAGGGGATAGACCAAAGTTAGGTGGTCGGTGTGAGATGTTTTATGGCGGGTATGAGTGAATATTGCGAAAGTTACACATTGCATTTTCAAGTTGATGTAATGTAAATGTTTATAAATGTTTATAGTGAGAGTAATGACCCGACTATTTTCGGTGCAGCAAGTTCAATGCCACGCATTGTTGCTTTTTAACCGACTTCAAAAAAGGAGTTGTTTCGATGTTTGGATTTTTGTTTAATCGTTTGTATATTCGCCGATGCCTTCGTCAGTAGTGATTATTTTGAAAAATATTTATATTTTCGATATTTTATTAATATGTATTTTAATTGTATAACAGACTTATGGCCTTATTCATAAACATACTATAAGCCCGATATAGTTAAAATATGTTTTGTCTCTTTCGTTCTGCAGTCTTTTTATATTCGATAAATCGAGGCAAACATATTTTAACTATATCGGGCATATAGTATGTTTGTGAATTAGACTGTTAGGATCTAGTATACCCGGCCTGAGTCTTGAACTGTTCGTGGAGGTCTAGGGAAGGTTTAAAAGGTGAGAAAAGATCGAATAATTGCCAGGAGAATCCTAAAAACAGCCCGTTTTTTTCCCATATAAACGTTTCCTAAATGAAATGTAGTCTTGAAATTTGGTAGGAATATTTCTTTCGCCGAGTAGAGATCAGCTAAGAATGGATTTTACGAAATTCTTCCCCTAAGGGGGTGAAAAGTGGGGCAAAGTTTGTTTGGGACAACGTGATTCCTTGGTCCAATCTACTTCAAATTTTACATAAATATTCTTTAACAGGATTGATTGAAGACGTATTTCGTATTTTATCAAAATTCATACCTTGAAAAAGTTATTTGCTTCGAAGTTGATATCAATACTCTTTAGTGCTTTTAATTTAAATTACATTTTATTTTGACACATGTTTGACAACTCAATCCGTCTATTACAAAATATTTTCCAGTATCGACGCAGGTGAAGATGATAAAAAATATAAATTTATATTTTTTAAAATTTTAGTTACATACCCGTGCGAAGCCGGGGCGGGCCGCTAGTATTAAAATACATTTTTCACATGATGATGTTATCATTCTTACTAACATAAATTAATCTTTAAATTAGATCTTAACTTCATGTTTCTAGGTTTAAACATTTTTCTGTAGGACAAATTAAATACAATTAAGTAATTAGGGAAATAACCGAAAGATAATCGTTATGTAGAATTATTTATATTTCACGTAGTTTTTGTAATCTTTTGTTTTGTTGAATTGAATAAGTATTTAATTATAATTGTGTATTTATTTATTACACTGTAAATAATAACGATTGAAAAAATTCGTTGGTTTAATTTAATCATTCTCCTCGTAATATAGGCTCAATTAAGGCACGATAGAACTTTAAAAAAAAAGTAGTTCCAGTTATAAAAATATTAATTATAATAAAATGTCTATAGTACGTATTATCACAATTTTAAAGTTCAATATTTTTTTTTTTTTGTGTTATAAGTAACGCCACAGTATAGTAATATATACAGTATTGTAACTCGGCCGTATCTTTGAAACAAATGCCAACAGTGACAGCCGCGCACTACGTAAACGTGCGATAGGGCTGCCCGCCTCAGCATTTTACATTTACATTTGCCTACTTTGTGTTTCCATTTAGTTTTGTGATTGTAAATATACTCTTTTTATATAAACAAATAAAATACTTTGTGAATTGAATAGGAAGTGTTAAAAAAAAATGCGTGTTTTTTGATTGTTAGATTTAATTAAAAAACCATGTTTATGTTTGAATAACGAATCGGTCTTATAAATTTGCACCCGAAAAATATTTGCTCCTCAACTGAGACGTACCAAATACTTTATTATTAAAGTTTAAAGTATAAAAAATGCGTATTCTAATATAATGTTTAATTAAAAATACTTATCCATTAACAAGTATGCTTAATTAAATAAAATCAAAAAACCCGACTGCGTAAAATACTCTTATTATAAACTAAAAAGAATAAAACAATTTACTAGCTTTCATTTGACATCCATATTGCTACAATAAGAAAAAAATTCAACTCCCCCCCTCATTCCGCCATTTGCGGGCGCCATTTTGAATATTTATATAGCCTATGTCACTACTACAATTTAGACAAATCTGACGACATCTCATATGTCAAAAACCGTCCAGCCGTTTGGGCTGTAGGGCGTGCCAAAGAAATGGACATACATACATACATACATACATACATACATACATACATACATACATACATACATACATACATACATACATACATACATACATACATACATACATATATACATACATACTTACATACATACATACATACATACATACATATTATATATAATACATACATATTATATACAATACATACATACGTACGTACGTACGTACGTACGTACATACATACATACGTACATACATACATACATACATACGTACATACATACATACATACATACGTACATACATACATACATACATACGTACATACATACATACATACATATATACATACGTACATACCTACATACATACATACATACATACATACATATTATATATAATACATACATATTATATACAATACATACATACGTACGTACGTACGTACGTACGTACATACATACATACGTACATACATACACTCGAAAAACATAACCCTCCTTCTGTCGCAGTCGGGTAAAAAGACACACAATATGTAACTACCTATTAGTACGTACAGTCTTACATTTCAGAGTTTCTAGGTAATCTAAAAAAAGTTATCTCTGGATGCGTTATTGGCGAATTCATGCAACCAAAACAGCACAAATAAATCCTACTCGTTATATTAAATTCGATGTGGAATTATTTTCAGTGAAAAAATCGTGTGGTTATTGTTAAAAAAAATAACACACGGTCCGTTTGTCACTGCGGCACAGTCGCGACTGTTTGCGTTCCGAGTGCATCCCGAGATCGAGGCCGTTTGTATGGAGTTGGAGTACTGTATATATTACTATACTGTGGTAACGCATATAAAGAAGAAAATATGTACAGATTTTTAATGTTTTAAATTTTTTTTTAGATTGATCATCGGTATGTTTACAATTAATAATATAATTATGTAAAGAGAAGAATTCAAATATGACACGTGTTAAATGTTATAAATCGACGTCGAATTACGCTGTACATGAATAATAATAATATTATATTATTATTATTCATAGTCGTTAGAATTTTGTAAGCTATATTAAAACTAGCGCCACGCCCGGCTGCGCCCTGGGTAGTATATTATGTACCTAAACCTTCCTCATGAATCACTATCTATCATCCTCGGGCTTCAAACTATCCGTATCAAATTCTTACAATAGCTCGGTAATAAAGACTCTCATACATATAACGTTCCTCTACGCTCGCAGATTGCACAGTAATTTCCAGTAATTAATTAAATAGAAGGTTGTAAGAGCCGTGGAATTGGCGTGGTTATGGCCAAATTACACAAAATCTTTATAAATTGTAGCCCATATGCTTTTCGATGTATAAGCTATTTTACTTTTTGCGTGAAAGAACACTTTCGCATTTATGATATTAATGGGATATATATTTAGTTAATGTAAAGCTACAGCAGATTCGGAATGTTTTTCAGATTCTGCCGAGAAGAATTGGCAACAAACTCTACAGTTACACTAAAAACCTACATACATTACTTAACCATTATAAACTCAGTCATAGGTCCTAGACGAAAGACGCCATTACTAAACCCATACATCTAAATAATCATCTTTGACTGACCCGTTGGCACAGTTTGCAGTGACCCTGTTTTCTGCTCCAAGGGTTGTGGGTTCAATTCCCGCCCCGAGTCTGAGAGTAATAGTTGTTTATTTATATATGTATTATTTATATGTGGGTATATTTATTTAAAAAAAATGTATATCAGTCGGATGTTACCGTTGCCTAACTTAGGAACAGACCTTGTGTGTGTGTTGAACATATTTATTTATTTTTTATCTAAATACAGACGAAAACAGAACACTCTCTTTTTTAAAGTCGGTTACAAATGATTATGACTTCAACAGCGAAAAAATTGTACTTAACAAATTTTTTTAAATTAAATTAGTTCTTTTTGCAATGTCGACGATGTGTGATATAATATAGACCTTACCACCGAAATTAAATCTTGCTTTTAAAATATTAACTATTATATAATAATAATTTATACGCCAAATAACGAATAGGTACGTTATGATTTATATTATTAGACATGATGTAAATTTTCCATAACAAACAATATTAAGAAACCGGATTGGATATAAAATTGAGTTTTTATATTAAGTACTAGCGGCCCGCCCCGTCTTCGCACGGGTATTTGACTAAAATTTTAAAAATCGTCGATAATTTTAAAAGAACGTCGATACTGTAAAATATTTTATAATAGACGGATTGAGTTGTCAAATCAACTTCGAAGCAAAAGCAACCCCCTTTTAATCCCGTTAGGCGATGAATTTTGATAAAACACGAAACACATCTTCAATCAATTCTGTTAAAGAATATTTTATGCGAAATTTGAAGTAGATTGGACCAAGGAACTACGTTGTCTCATACAAACTTTGCCCCCCTTTTTTTCCCCTTAGGGGTAGAATTTCGTAAAATCCGTTCTTAGCTGACCTCTCCTCGGCAAAAGGAATATTCCTACCAAATTTCAAGTCTCTAGGTCTTATAGTTCCAGAGATATCGTGATGAGTGACCTTTCGCTTTTATATATTAAGATTAAGATTATAAAACGGACTCGTTAACAGATTTATCATATGTATAGATAGTACGGATGAAACATTAGAACTGATTTTTTTATTAATTATTTTTTCATTGATGAATATCATATTTTAATAAGTATTATTCCCGATGAAGATAAATCCAAAAACACAAAAATCATAAAAATCGGTCCACTCGTTCTCGAGTTATAAGCGGTGTAACTAACGCGACTTTCTTTATATATATAGATTACAACTTAAATAGCTATAATTATCCAACTATGTATAATCAACATACACATAACGACCAAACAATCAAGACCGTAGTACCCTGAGGTATTAAATGCAAAAAAGAAAAACGTTTTTTTTTTAATACGGGCGAGGGTCATTCTTTTGGCCGAAGTTTTGGACAGCGCGATTAAAAAAATTATATTACGTATTCTGCGCCATCTATCGTATAATGGTAGAATATCGTTTTTATATTTAGTGACATTTAACATAATTTAACATAATAGTATATTAATTGAAAATGATGTTTATCTAAAATATTAAAACGATTTCTATTCCTAAACTTTTAAGTTTAACAAAATAATAATAACTCAAAAATAAGTTTTGTGAGTTTTTAAGATTCGTTAGACCAGATTGCGTTGCATGCATCTTTTTCTATTTTCTTTTATATTAATTTTTAAATTTAATTACAATGAAACATAAACTAAATGTTACTGTGAGTTATGTATAATTTTTATGTATTAAAGTTATTTACATTGGTAGTACTTTTTACGTGATACGCGTACAAAAAAAGCTTATAAGAGATGTCGCTGATTGAAATAAAATCGCGCTAGTAAAATTTATTCTTGATGACATAATAATATAGTGTATTAATAAAACGGAGGTTTTAACTTTTAACAGTTTATTATAAGTAAAGATATGACTAAAAGATACAAAATACACAAACAAAATACAGAAACGTATTTTAAGTCCACTTTTAAAGAGGTGAAATTCTCATTTCAACTATTGTTTTTGTCAATACTATATTTTCTTTCTTTTGAACAGACTGATTTCAGTATTTTCGTTTTCAATTACTTGGGTTGTTCTTATACTGTACTGTACTGTGTCAGTCTGTAAACAAACCGCTAGTGAGCGAAGGCCTTTTCTCCGTATAGAAGAAGGGTCGAAGCTTAATCCACCACTCTATTATAAATATGATTTAAAACGAAACAAAAAGTTACAACAGTAACTTGTAAACCAAACCTAGGTAACGATTATCTAGTTTACTAATTACTTAATTGTTTGATAACATTTCATTCACGAATATTTTTAAAGCTGGCAATTTATAGCCAAACAACTCTTGATTTAATAAAAGATAAGAAACAAGATAAATCTACGTAATTATTACAATCTAACGATGATTACAGTATTTAAAAGTTGTCCACAGATATTAAACTTCATTTAATTTGTATTATTTTGGAAGCTAGTATATATATATATATATATACATTTGTATGGATTGTATATGTTTTGGTATACATGTGAAAAGAAGCTACTGCTACGGATGTAACCTTAATTCAATCAATTCAATACGTGTGAAATCCGGGTAGGTGATTTAAATATATAGCAATAAAGACTTGGACATAAATGTGTGTGCGAATGAAAACGAACATATTATGTAAAATGTATTTTCCATACATAATTTTATTTTATTAAATCGTGTTTGATATTACTTTATAGCGCTTATAAATTATTGAAACATGTTCTGAATGTGTTTAGTTATTCTTTAAGGCTTAAAGTTTTTGATGTTATATTTACGTTTTCCGTTTTCGACTGACCCGTTGGCGCAGTTGGCAGTGACCTTGCTTTCTGCTCCTTCATTTATATTGAAATATTTTTATTGATTTAACACATTTTGTGATTTGAGAAGATATAACGTTAAATAATTTACATTTTAATTAAGATTAAGATTAAATAAATATATTTTTGAAATATTCACGTTTTGTTTCTATAAGCGAAAGTTTATTTTTTGAATATACTCAACTCGGGAAAGACATGATTAAAGAAAAGTTATTATTTACAACATTAAGTAGCGGCTAATAGTGGTTAAAGTTAAAGCGGGTAAAATTAAGCATTTTGTTTGGTAACAAAATAAAATATAATGAGTTTTTGATGTTAGAGCAATTGCTCAAGGAATACCCGATATTCTTAAGCCACGTAGATGTTCGATCATATGCTTGTTGAAGACGTGCGTCTCCTATACAAATATTTATATAATAATTATTATAAAATTGTATTGAGACCAATTATTTACATTTAATTTTTTCACAACCCTAATTTTTATTTGTTGTACTTGTCACTATCCTACACAATGATATTTAAAATTTATGTCTGTTTATATGAACGTGCATATCTGAACTATTACTTAAACAGATATCCACAAAGTCACCATCCAAAAGTGGTCCGTCCGTCCACCGTCAAAACATTCATCGATTGCATTAAATCTTATAACCGTCACTCGCAATCATTTGAAATGATCAATATTGTAATTATCAATCATGTAGAAATTAATAATAAAAAATAATGATTTATTAAATTAATTGTCTTGGTGATGAATAAATAGTATAATATCGACAGTATAACATGAGAAATACGTATACATAAAATTTTATAAACCAATTTCCTTTTTTCTTGTAGCCAATGAGAAGAGCTGAATAATGCCTGATCTGTTATAAAATATAAAATACATCTTATAAAATGTAAAATCTATGTTTGTTTTTCAGTCTTTAATAAGAATATGATTCTTTTGAATTCTTAGAATTGATTAGAAAAAATACGTTAAAAATAGTTTCAAACGGTCGTTATTCGATTCGACGAAAGTTATTGATATTTCAAGTAGTTTTTGCAATTTACTTACGAAAAGCGAGTTAGTAATATAAGTAAATATATATTTTATATAGCAAATTATCAAAAAATAATTTATTTAAATGATTTTCAAATCATATTAGCGTGTATAATATCAAAATCATAAATAACTTTAAGCCATAAACGTTTGGAAATTGATTAAATTTATAGCATTTATATTACTAATTATTATCAATGATATTTGAAAGTTAAACTTAAGCCTTTAGAATTATGACTCCAATAACATATTAATAACGTTTGCTTCATTACCTGCAGTCGCAAAATATTAGTTGAATAGTTGTTTTTGTGCTTTATAAAAATTATATTTATTACTCTGGGGACTGTTTTTAATAGTATCAAGTAGGATATGCCATAAAAAACAGTGATAAAATTATAAAATCAACATTTTACAACACGAGTACATTTAATATTGCCTTGTCTATTATCTAGGAAGCTAGAAAAAAGTCTCTTAATAAAAAGAACAATTATTTTGTAAAAATTTAATGGCTTGTATAATAACTTATGTATGGTTTGTATTATACATGATTATATACAATTTGGTTTGCGTAGATACATACGAGTCGATGTTTTTATTTTAACCTATAATCTTTTTCAATAAAAAAAGTAGTATGACAAACAAACAAGTTTTAAATTCGATTGAAATTTTCTGAGAATATATTTATTAAATTATCAAATCCAATAACACGTGTGCTGAGGTCGGTCCGTATACCTATATGACCTCTACCTATATGACCTATATGACCTATATGACCTAGTGTGCTATGTCAGGATATGGTGACGCTGCTGCCTATCACCACCTTGGTGGGTGCACAGTTGTTCGCATATTGCTCTCTTGACACCTCGGCAAGAAAGAGGTCGGAACTATTCTTCTCTGAAGGTCACCGCACGGCCGATTATAATATGCAATCCAATTATAACATCCTTATGCAATTAGATAAAATCAGTCCAAGTAATGTCACCCCGTCACAATTCTAAAAATTGTTTTAAATTTATAAAATAATTCAAAAATAGTTAAATTTGAATCTAATGTTTAATTTTAGCATTTATATTTTTGTTAATTCATTCTTTCTCAATAAAAAAATTAATATAAAAAAAAACGTGGCGTCGTGGGACATCAGATGAGAACGAAGTTCCTTATTACATAAATATTAATTTCAAGTTCTAGTCGAGGTAAAAAGTCGAGGTTTCAAGATTCAGTTTTATTATGATTTTTTTTTTATCGAGAAAAATCACAAACTACTTACTTAAAAAAATTATCTTAACACTTTTATTTTATTCACAACGATTCATAAAAAATATAATAATAATATACTAAGAAACAGCTATTTACATGAATAATAATTAAGCCTAATTATGCTCTATCATAGAAACTATAGCTTTATGGTAACTAAAATACTAGATAAAATATGATATATATGTTTGTGAATCGATTTATTAAAAATAATCGTAAATAAATTTATGATATACATATATATGTTTGAGATTCGATCTAATAAAAATAATCGTAAATAAATTATACACATGCAACCACAAAACTAAAACACGTGTTAATCATATACATAATTATTACCAAACAAAAACACGTCTTGCTTTTAGGTATGTATTAAAAAAAAATATCTTTATTTATAATTGGTAAATAAAATAATTATTAACTGGTTTTTAAATAATTACAATTAAGAATAAATAATGAGTAACATGATGCGTAAGCTTAGAATAAAAAAAAAAGGTAATGAATTGCGTACTAAACTATATATTTACATAGGTAGTACACTTAACTGCAAGTCTGTTAGTAATAATTATAACAGGTATTTTTAATTTAGCAGTATTATAATCACTTAGTTCAAATTTTCAAGTTCATTGGCATTATTGCCTGTGTTATTGCTGCGTAGTTTTTGAAAAGTCTTCACTAGATGGCGCCAAACTTCTTTTTAGAATATACCAGTTCAGAAATAAAACCACTAAATTTATAACTTTTATAAAAATTAATTGGTAAATTAAATAATTATAAATTGGTTTTTAAAATATTACAATTTAGAATAAATATTGAAGTGAATATTGAATTTTAGTTTCGGATATTTCTTTTGTAGAATTCTAATTAAAGGGAATTTAGACGAACAAATCTCACTCTGAGCATTTTCGTCACGGACCTTTTTTGTCAGTTAGGATACCCCGTACTCCATAAGGAAATTCGTTCCAATAAAATACTTTAAAACGTTTTTTAATATCTTCATTCATTTATAAATGTGCAAAGATTTAAAAATTATGACGTAAAACGCACAATTGAATTTACATTTTTCGCTGTAATTAAGATTAAATTAACATAATAATTATATTTGCGATGTTTACGTTTTTTTTTTTCGTGTAAAGCGGAAGTTTATTTCTTGTTAAGTTAATTGTTTAACGTAATAATCGTGGGAAAGACATATTTATTAAGAAACTGCGACTGACTATTCGCACCACTACACCAGAATGATTGTCGATTAACTGTAAAATATTCCTAATGATTTTAGAGTTAGGGACGATTGTAAGCAGACAGATACAAAAAACTTATGTGGCGTACTAGTGGCGATTAACTTATTTTATAATAAAAAAAAATAATCTATATATTTTCAATGGAAATTGTTAAAGTAATATTAATTGTTAGCCGGCGACCCCCCGTGGGAGCTCGTGGCGGAGGTTCTTGTCGAGACTTACTCCTATGTCTCGCGCAAGAGGGCTCTGGGTCAGAACCCCACGCTGGAAGGGATTCTACAGGTTCGTCGGATGGGTCAGGAAGCATTAATGCGGAGAAACATCAAGTTATGACTTGTAGCGGCGGAGTAGTTATTAATGTCAATGTGGGTTTAACTACACCGTCTTGTGCAGTATAAGTACGTAGGGGGCGTTTTAGTAAACGTGTAGTGAATTACGCTTACAATAATTTAAAAAATATTATATTAATTAATTTTTAATAGAACATCAAAATTATTATCTCATTGAGGTTGGCTATTAATAAAAATAACCGTTTTATTTCCAGTTTCTCGTCACCACTTTGTGATAGAAACATACATGGATTAGTTTTAATACCATTAATATTATGCTGTCAATTTGTATTTATGCATAACATTTAATATTCTTATAAAAAATTATCGTCATTAAATTGAAGGTCATATTTTTAAAACTATTTTATAAGAAAAATTTGGTAACTGCAGACTAAAGTGTACCTCGAGTATAAAAACTAACCTCGCGTCGCTTGCGAAGGCCTTTTCTATTTCCTAAAAAAAAAAGATAAGTCATAGGTTCACCGAGGCAAACCCCTTCTGCTTGCCTCGCCTAGTCTTACGTTGCATGCGAATGAGTACCTAATAAAAAAGAAGATTATATGATAATCGCTCTCTGATCGCGCAATCATTTGCTCTTTGTCAATTTTGACGGAATTACGTAAGATAATAGTTTTTGGATCACTCAACACCTTTTTGAAACTTTTTTATTGTTTGTTATATATATACTAAATAAACAAGTGTGTAAAAATAAACTAACTTTTCAACAGTATTATTATCAAATGTAGATAATATGTAGAAATCGCAAATCTTAAGGAAAATCTTGTAATATGCATTACTTGATTGTTATGCCTATTATAACTACATAACACCACCTCCCATTCAAATGCTATTATTTTGTCTATATATTAATACGTGAATCAAAAACTTTGTACACCTTTTTACGAAAATTACGCGGACGCAGAAGTATGTTAAAGTTTATATGGAGAAGAAGTGCAGAATGCTAATATTTTTTATAATAAGGCTCAACAAATTCATTAAAAAAACACTACACACACTACGACACACACACATATGTACAATGTACTTTTGTTTATTGTCAATGTCTGTTGTCAACACGGTCTTGAATACAGGTCTTGCAACGAAATTTTTATAGAAATTTATTATCACAGATCAGGTCAAATGACTGTTGCATATGCTCACAATATTGTGAGAAATCATATTTTTATGATGTTGACAATGCTGTCAATTATAGATTGGGTCAAATTTCGATCACTGGGCGACCACTAGTAATATGTAAATACTACGGGAGTCACAGTGGCCGTTCTGATGTGGTGGTGAAGAAAGTTCCATTAACTTTTCAGAGCGGCTATTTGTACTCGTATTTTACTTTTTGTTTCTGGTTTGGTCTGGTTTAGTCTGGCTTATCTCTTACTATTGTATTCTCGCCGTGCCTTGGAGAGCACCTAATCGTCGTTAGGTGGTTATCATTATCTTAGTAAAGAAATTATCCAAAAACCCACTATTGAGCAGCGTGGCTGAAAAAGATTCCAACTCCTCTAGTAATTTGTTGAAAAGACCATTGTTCAGCAGTGTGACATTAACACGTTGTTTCAGTTCAGTTCAAAGTCAATGTAATTTTAAGAAATATTAAAATTCAATTCCGTCTTTGGCATTGCCAATACAAGAACTGGCAATGTAATACGTAATACAATGTCAACAAGATCATTAATATTAGGTCACTGAATGACTTGTTCACCTTCAAAAAAAAAATCTTTTGTACAAAGATTGTATAACATACATACGATCAGATAGATATTATATATATATATATATATATATATATATATATATATATATATATAAATTTAATTTTTTTCACAAATTGTTATTATTGCACATTGTGCTTTAATTACCGACAGTACTTCATTTATGACACAAACTATTTTATTACTAGGAGAGAAACAAATCAACTGTATTGACTCAGACATTCAGTATAAGCCGCTTCCTCCCTTGCTACGAATATCTCGCGTTACCAAAATGGCGCCGTGGGGTAGACAGGCGCGATGGGGCGTCAGTTGCGTTAAAGCCTCGATACAGTACGAACGTTTAATTTATTCTGTAATGCTTTACAAAATATTAATTAAACATATCACAATTAAATAGTGAAGTTATGTGCTATTAAAATTAAAGTAAGTTATTAATTTTAATTTAAAAATAAAATAAATCGTTTTTATACTATATTTTATTAACATATATATTAGTGATTATATTTGTAGAGATATTTTTTATTTTATTTTTTAAGTATTTGCAATTACATTTTAAATTGGAAAGATTTTTTTGCTTATAATCGATTTAGTCTGAAACTATTGACCTGATTTTAATCCAAAAGGAACTTCGGTAATAAAACGTTACACTCATAGTTGCGAAATAGTAGCTTAATCAGCAACGTGAATCAAACCGAGTTAGGCGTCTAGTATATATCTAAAAGTTTTTTTACAGAATGTGTTAGTAACATGTATTAATAATATATCTTTTATTAATATATTATAAATATAATTCATTAGTTATAAAATATTTTGCCTGTTTAATTTTAATTCTTTAATTTACTATTACTTTATATCAATTTAAGGATTTTCAAGTAAGTCTTTTGCAATGGTTAAATAAATTAAAAAAAAAAAAAACAATTTATATATATTTTTGTGTAACATGTTAATATATTCTAAACGTAATTAATTCAAATAAATTACAACGATTATAATTATTTATCAGTCATTGTTTATTTGTTAAATAAATAATTTATTAAAATTATAAATTACTTATTTTAACATAATGTAATTGTTACAAAAATACGAATAATATTATACTTCTAAATTACTTCACAAAAGAGTAACTGTATGAAAGCAATTTATTTTAATAACTTATTAAAACTTAACTATGATATATAGGTACATTTATAACAATGATTTTGAAGCACAAAATATTTCAATGTTTTATTTCAAAATTTTTATATTATTCAAAAGTTATTTGTCATTTCATATATGCAAGGTTACATTAATATATATATATATATATATATATATATATATATATATATATATATATATATATATATATATATATATATATTGCGTCTTAAACAATATAATTTATGCATTGCAAATATTCTAAATAAATATAAAAGCGACCGAGCGGGCTAAAAATTACTATCAATAACCGATCCACGGGATGTCATCTACGTTTATGTTTATTTGGTCCGTAATTATAAAAAAAAGTCATTTACACTTGTATTGAATCGTGCGAAGCTAAAAATAATGACTACAAATTACTCTATGTCTACTATGCCATAAAGTATCTAATTATTTTTTTTTTTTTGTTTCCAGATATATTACAATTGAATAGTTAAAAATAAAATGCGGGAGAGCCTTTCATGACATTCGGAAGTGAATAAGGCAGCGAAAAGAAGATGGCGCTCTCAAACAATTCGTTCACAAGCACATATAATCGTTTATTTATTGAATTAGCTGGTGAGTATGTTATTACATCTTTGTATGCTTTTAACGACAAGTTCATGTAATGGTTACAGGAAATGACTGTTTTACTAGCGTTCGCGGGTTCGATCCCCGCTCATTATTAATATAGGCGATATAAATGCTAGTTGTGGTCTATGCTTGCTATGCTCTAGTGTATTTTCCAGATCTCCGACGCAGGGTGTCATTCTAGTAGGAGGCGTTGAGTGTGACATGCAATTAGTATTATTATCGTATTATTTTAAATTCGTAACAAGGTCCTAATTTCGGATTTTAAGGTCGGCTTTTCATAATTACTAGTGGTCGCCCAGTGGTCGAAATTCGACCTAATGTATAATTGACACCATTGTCAACATCATAAAAATATGATTGCGCATAACATGTTGAGCATATGCAGCAATCATTGGACAGGTCCATCTGTGATTGTAAATATCGATAGTAAATTCGTTGCAAGACCTGTATTTAAAACTGTGTTGACAACAGACTTTGACAGTAAACAAAATTTGTATATACATGTCATTGTATATTTTGTGTGTGCGGTAGTGTGTGTAGTGATTTTTTTTAATGAATTTAATATATTTTTGGTAGATAATAATTTATCTATGATAAGTAAAGATTTTTATCAAGTGTCTCTGATAACAACCGGAACCGACGGCTATACGTGCTCTCCGAGCCACGGTGGAGAGACTCACAAGAACACACGCTTAGACTAGAAACAAATATTTGCACAAATAAAAATATTTACCCCGAGCCGGAATAGAATCCGCAACCATCGGCATTGAGGCTACTACTCGCACCACTACATCAGAAAGTTATAGTTCTGTTCACTGTTAGGTCATAGTACCAACATACGTATAAAGTAAAGGAAATATCAAGTGAAAAATAGCTCTTTGATCTGTTAAATATGTTTTTATTTTTATGGATGTGTCAAGGTTCAAAACGAATATCCGTATTTTTATCTGAGCTTTAACCCAAAAAAGGAATATAAATTATAATAAAATCAAAGTTTATAGTTACCTTGATTTATATTAATCATATTACATATGCGTAAATAAATAATTTAAATAAGATATTTTAGAAAAACAGGTTCGTCGTCCTCATCGTTTGAAGGTCTGTGGTTTTTTTATCGTTTTGATTTAGGTATATTGAAATTTTTTGATTAAATATAATTTGGAATTAATTTAACATAATACAAGACAGTGATGCGGTATCTTGCCTTATAAACATAAATATTTATTAGAAAAATCATCGTTGTTTTTATATTTCTCGAACTTATACCTACTTATTATTAGAGAGGTTTTATTGGTCGTATTAATTTTTTATTTTTTTTTCTCATTTTATAATTGTCACACTAAACATAATATTTGAAATGATAGTATCTAATCTTAATCATCTTTACCGAAGACGATCTAAAACAAGGTGTAATCTTAGTAGCAGATAATGTTAGCGCAGAATAAATAAAAAAACGAAAGAAATAATAAACGCACAGTCATTTTGAATCCCAACGTGGAATACGGAATATATGTATATAGACAGTGTACTTTAAACCTCAACGAGGGTTCTTCTTGTCATGGCAAGGTCTAAGAAAGCGCCCACTTTCCCGATGATGCTGTGAAGGCCGTTAATAGAGTCAACTGTATACCACATTCTGAAAAAGAAACCTTAATCATGACACAGATCTGTCTGTAATTGTACGATAATACTAAATACTGAATCGTATCATAAATTAATACTTTCAAAATAATAACAAAATATAATTATAATATATCATTATTAATTTTTGTACAGTTTCATCCATTACGTTGAGTGCTTTTATCTATCAGACTGATAATCGATTGTATTCTTTCTTCACTTTTAAGAGTCATATTGTGATTTTCATTGAACTGACCTAACATAAGATATTTCGAAAAATTAGTTTTTAATGTAAAAAAGCATTATTTCTATTAATATATATACTTCTGTTATGTTTTTAGGAAAAAAAAGAAAAATTATTAAAAACAAATAACTAATCTTATTTATTATTTTGCATAAAAACTATTAATACAAAACCAACTGAAATATAAATAATCACTTAACAATACCATGATCAATATTGTTTTACTCACGTTGATTAATCTTTTAATTCAAGTTACTATACGCTTGAAGAGGCCACGTGTATTATTATAATTAAAATTGCATAATATGTATGTGACATATCATATTTAATAGCAGAAGTATTTTGTAAAGTTTAAATGGTTAATTTTTAACTTCTGTACTTTAATAGTAGCATGACTGAGGCTATAAATATTTCTATAAAAATGATATTCGATTTAAAAAAAAATTGATAACTTCGTTTCTAGTCTAATATATGACTTAAACTAATTTAAAAAAAAAATACACTACATAATATTCTTGCAGATTAAAAAAATCATAGAATTTCCTGTTTATCTATACCAGAGGTCACACAGTGGTCGAAATTCGACCTGATCTATAATTGACAACATTGTCAACATCATAAAAATATGATTACGCATAACATAGTGAGCATATGCAGCAGTCATTGGACCTGATCTCTGATAATAAATTTGGATAAAAAATTCGTTGCAAGACCTGTAATTATGACCAACTTGACAACAGAATTTGACCATAAACAAAATTTGTGTATATATTTCATTGTGTGCCGTAGTGTGTGTAGTGTTTTTTTTTAAATTGAATTTAATGTATTTTTGGGCATTATTCAAAAAAAAAAAAGATAAAAATTAGCATTCTGGACTTCTTCTCCATATATACTTTAACTGTGCCAAAATTGATACATACTTCTCCGTCCGCGTAATTTTCGTAAAAAGGCGTAAAAAGTTTTTGCTTCACGTATTAACATATAGATATTAAACAAGTCGTACTCATGATTTCGTTCGCAATTAGCTTACAATTGGAAGGGACCGTGATCCTGGAAAACCAGCGCTTTCCAGGATCACGGTCCAGATTAACCAAATACGTGACCACACACAAGGTCGTCTGTTCCTAAGGTAGGCAACTTAATGCCTATGTTTTAGGTAACAGCCGACTGATGTACATTTTTTTAAATAAATATACATATAAATAATACATATAAATAAACTTATATTACACCCAGACTCGGGGCGGGAATCGAACCCACAACCCTTGGAGCAGAAAACAGGGTCACTGCAAACTGCGCCAACGGTCAGTCCATTGCCTTATATACATTCTTTTTGTAATATCTATTATGTATAATTTTCCGGTATGTAAGTATATTTGGCAATAAAATAGATCTAAATAAATAAATAATTAAAATTCCGCGTTTTGACTTTCACCCCCTAGCTGACTGGCGTCAGCGCAGTTGGCAATGACCCTGTTTTCTGCTCCAAGGTTGTGATTTCGATTCTCACCCCGACTCTGGTTATAATATATGTATTATTTATATGTATATTTAATTAAAAAAAAAATATCAGTCGGTTGTTACCTAAAATACAGGCAATTACGTAACTACCTTAGGAACAGACGACCGTGTGTTGTTAAAATTATTTGTTCATTTAAATTATCCCCTCTTACAAAGAAACCGAAATTAATTTCCAGGTAAAAACATCTCCAATGTACAGAATTTTACCTGTTGCGCTTATAATTATAGATTATAGTAGATACCACATCAATCAATATCCACACTTATAAAACAGATGTTGCGTAGTCGTCTAGACTAATTTAATGAGTCTAGTTTTTTTTACCCAGCTGGTTATAGACTCATCTATATATACATATAATAAAATGGTAGCAAAGTCAAAACTGTACATTAAATATTTTTTTTAAAGAACACTTAGGGTGTGATCTGCAATCGATACCGAAGCCGAAAATATAGTTTTTAGAATTTTTGTCTGTTTGTCTGTATGTATGTCCGGGATAAACTCAAAAAGTAATGCATGGATTTACTTTAAATTTGGCACGAATATTATTAAGAAGTTGGGTCAACATATAGGTGACATATTATCACGTTATCACCTACGGGGAACGAGCAGTGAATCTTTATTTCTTCAACGCATTCTGTAACAACGTGTAATCTAATAGCGTTCACGCAGACGACGTCGCGGGCAGCAGCTATTAAAAATATAAATAAAGAAGTACGATGTTTTCAAAAACGTGTTATTGGGGTTCCGTGCCATAAATGGTAAAACATAACTACTATAAGATCACTCGTGTGTGAATTTTTTAAACTGATTAATACGAATCTACTGAGATACATCTTTGTTTTGATAATTTACTGCAAATATTTAAATGGATTTTCAAAGTTTTTCAGAAAATTTATAATTATCAGAGTTACAGACTTGTTTTTAATTGGTAAAAGACTTGTTCGTGTTTTGTAACGAGAAAAATTTGAACTTAATCACTGTAATGTACTGACTTGACTTATGTAAAGTCACAGATTTTCTCTCGAAACAAGTGGTATTTTAACGATGGTTATATTCACTCTATAATACAATAAAAATTATAAAATTTGCGGAAATAGTACAGATTTGAGTCAGATACTATTAACTATGATTTACGTATTCTACCCGCTGGACAATATCGGCTCCAAGACTAAAATATTGTACTGAAGTGTAAGTTAGTGTATGTCCCACTGTTAGAGAAAAGATTCCACTAATAAGGATAAGTATTAGAGGGTAAAACCCTGAGTCTGAGAAAGAGTACCAACAAAACCTAAGACTCTAGCTATTCATTTATAATAATCATTACTGCGCTAAAAATATTGTACAGTAATGATAATACAATATTTGTTAACTCTTACAATCTGTGGTAGTCACAAATAATGTCATATAGTATAAAGCAGGCTAAAAAAAAGTGCAGTAACGTAAATAATGCACAGATTATTAAAAATATATAGCTAATTAAATATTATATATAATTTTATATAATACATATATGCTACAAACCATATTCGTCACAGATTTATATTAACAATATAGTAAAGTTTAAAAGGGCTCATAAAAGGACCTGTTTTTTCCTTGTTTATACGTTTGATTTAAGAATATGTAGTTTTTAATATATCGGAACGGATAATAAATAATAAATAATAAATATAATAAATATAATAAACATAATAAATATCAACCAACAATCACACCACGTTAACCTAGCCCCGTGGTAAGTTCGTAAGAACTTGTGTTACAGGTACTAGGAACGGAAATAAATTTAAGATATAAATACATATATACATAAATACACATCCATGATCCGGTGCAGACATCTATATTCGTCATACAGATTATCTGCACCTGGCGGGATTCGAACCCGCGACCGCTGCGTAGAGTGTCCAGTTGCCTGACCACTCGACCAGCCGGCCGTCAAGGATAAGATACAGTAAATGTGATACAAAATGTCATTTGTGAGTTTGACTCGCACTTAATAAGTTGTTTAGGTTTAATTTCGGTGGTATTTTTAAAACGCCAATTAACGTATGTGGTACAAATCTAAATTGTTAGAAATTAACTACTTTTTTAATTATAACATACACTGAAATTTATTAAAAATGCTGAAAAAAATATTATTAAAATATTTAAAAATATTTACGGTCCGTTTGATTGGTAGCTGATAATATTTATCTAGCACAAAGGTTACTGATAAGATTTATCGGCAGGAAGTAAGGGTTCCTATCCATTGATGCGGAGCGAGGTGGCGGAGCGGAGAAACGGAGAAATATTAACCAATAGGATTGCAAAAAATCTCCCCTCCGCTTCAGTGGACAAAGGCTCTGCAAACCTATTGGTTAATATTTCTCCGTTTTTCCACTCCGCCGACTCACTTCGGATCAATGGACAGGCACCCTTAAACTGGCTATTAAGGCTTTTTCATCTTAACTAAGATTCTACAACTATTTGATATACAGATTGCCAATAGAAATATTTGACAGACAAAGTGGAATTCAATGGTAAAAAAAAAAAAAAAAACTATTATCTCATAGATATCATTTACGTCAGTTATCTTTATCAGCAACGAGATGTTATAAGATATCCTTAGATATAAGATATCCTTAGTATAGTTATAACCAATAAAAAAAAACTTTAAAATATTCTATATGGTAGACCAAGTTATCTTACCTTTACTAAAACTCCTAATAATAAATAAACCTTATTTCTTATTTCAGACCCTCGAACAAATGATTGGTTCCTCATCAAAAGCCCGTTCCCAGGGCTCACCATTATAGGACTGTACCTGTACTTCACACTAAAATGGGGCCCACGCTATATGGCCGACAAGAAACCTTACCAACTCCAAAAGACATTGGTGGTCTACAATTTTGTTCAAGTTTTGATCAGCTGCTGGTTGTTTTACGAGGTGAGTCATGATCATGGGTTATCCAACACAAAAAGATTTTTTCAATTTGAACCTGAGATTAGCGCGTTCAAACAAAAAAAACTCTTCAGCTTTATAATATTAGTAAAGATTTATTTATAGGCAGTTAGTTATTTTGAGCTTAAGCTTGATTTGTTTATAAGAAGAAAAAAAACGCAATAATAAAAAGTAGGTATTAAAAATATGTTTTTATTGTGAAAACAGATTTGAGTTGTCTTAGAAATGGTTTAAATAAAATGTTTTTGTTCATTTGTGCTCTTTTGGCACTATTGAAAGTCATTAAATCATAAGAATAAGAAGAAATGTTTTAGTTCGATAAATAATCTCAATTTCTGTTCACAAACTACGCGTTGGCGCAGTGGTCACAGCAACTGGCTTATGCGCTAGCGGTCGCGGGTTCGATCCCTGCACCTGACAAATATTTTTATAAGCTATAGGGATATTTATCATGGTCTGGGCGTTTGTGCTTGTGTGTTGTATGTATTTCCGGATCCCCGATACAGGTTAACATCCTACTGGAAGCCGTTGAGTGTGAGACGTTTTATTTTATTATTAATTAAACTTTTATTAAAACGACAGTGATTTTGAGTTTCTGATTTATAACTGCTATACGCCCTCACTAGACGATTTTGTAACAGTTGTATTATTTCATTGGTTAACATTTATCTATATTTCTATTTAGAAATAACAAACACAAATTCTCCTATTAATTTATTATAAGTACTTATATATGTAGTGTGTGTTATCTTTAATACGAGTATGTTGTTTTATTACCAAGTTTATGATACCCTATTAAATTAATAGTAGTATTAAAATATACGTATTTTATTGTTCACAAATCAGGAAAATACAAGAAAATTACTCAGTTAATTACACTTATTGCATTTAGTTATGATCATGTTGATAAAAAGTATCTAAAGGTTAGTTTTTATTTATTTCAGGGCCTCGACGCTGGTTGGTTGAGGACTTACAGTTGGAAATGTCAACCAGTCGATTTTTCGACAACACCTGAAGCATTACGGGTGTGTAGTACAAAATCTTATTATTATAGCAACTTATAGTTTCAAAAAATAGATTTACTAACAATTATTTTAAATTAATTATAAAATCAAAATAATTATGAGGAAGTTTAATAAGTTGTCACGTCAACTGTAAGAAAAAAAAAAACAATTAAGTCTTATAGATTTCATCTTCCTCTGATACGTACTCGTATAACGAAGATATGCTAAAGAGAAATCTTTGTAGGGGAAAATCACTTTACCCAGTAGTGGGTCATAGCCGGGTAGGTAAAGTATATTTAAGTAATCTAAAATTTACTTTAATCTTTTAATCTATCGCTTTACCCAGGGACATAAGACGATCTGAATCAGTTACAATTTTTAAAAACCCTGTCAAAGACTATTATTTGAAAAATTAAGAAAAGCACATATATAAACTTTATTTTATACACAATTTAAATAGCGTATATATCTATGTATGTATTTATTTCTGTTTATATGTATATTTGAGTGTATCAAGTATGTATGCTATTTACGTATTTATTATTAAAAATTAACTGATCGAAAACATCGGAAAATAGACTTTATGCACCGTTTCCATTTGTCCAATTATTCTTATCATTTAATCAATCAATAAGGTTTCTTGTGTAAGAGATCACACCATTCCACTATATTTTTTTGTGTCATTCTTTATTTTTTTAAATACTTTTATGTGAGTGAAATAAAGTGTTTATCTATCTGTATATCTATCTATTTAATAGAATTTCCCATTTCAGGTAGCCCGAGGTGTTTACATTTATTTCTTAGCGAAAATGTCAGAATTACTCGACACTGTATTCTTCGTTATAAGGAAAAAAGAACGTCAAATCACCTTCCTCCATATGTACCATCATACCGTGATGCCCATGATATCATGGGGAGCGACCAAATACTACCCCGGTGGTCATGGAACTCTGATAGGGGTCATCAACTCCTTTGTACACATCGTCATGTATACTTATTACATGCTGGCGGCGATGGGACCACAGTATCAGAAATTCTTATTTTGGAAGAAATATATAACTACCTTGCAAATGGTAAGATCGTATTGTTATCATAGTGGATAAGCACTGTCAATTTTAATTACAGTAAAGATAAGGTAAATCTGAAGGACTTTAGAAAAATCTCTATATATTAACAGTTCATAAATTGCAATTAGAATAGTTTGGGGATATGAGGAACAGGGTGTAAAGTTCCTCAATCACTATTGGAAAGGGAGGATCCTCTGACCAGACGGGTTTTGTGTCTGTTGGGCTACTGCACCGACGGTTGTTGTCGGGTACTTGTATATATGTTCAATCGCTTGGATAACTTTGATAGCGCGATGTAGGGTACGTCAGTTTCTTCTAGTTCGTATGGGGCGAAATAGATGTCGCTACAATAGTAATAATAATATTTTATTTCTCACCATAAAAACTAGATGATTACATGTACATTATAATCCAAGATAAAAAGGCAGTGGTACCTGACGAAGGAAAATTTCTATAAAGCAGGTTATCAGCCCTCACACCAAAATTGCATTAGAGAGGGTACATATACAATTACACCGGCACTAACAACTGTGCGCCAGTGAAGCAGCATTCACAATCAGCACAGTTCATATTTTGGTGTGTGGTACAAGTTATAGGTTATTGGCTTTTTAACAATAACTTAGGTTACAAACATACTAAAAACTTACAAACTAAAAATGCGGACTCAATTTAAAGAATATTTTGATTATAAATAGAAATTTAACTTTATCTTTTGAATAACTATTTTTAAAACGAAGCATTGTGTTATATATTGTTAAAGTTTGTTTATGTTATGCGTAGTGGGCAATTCTTTTTATGGGGTGCGAAGGACTGAATAGTCTAAATTCATACGGCGTTTTAAGATTGAGAGCTAGTTAAAGTAACGCTAATAATCAAAAAGTAAAAAGTCAATATTTTTTCTATATATAATAGGGAAAAGTATTAACAATGTAACTGTTAACGACGAAGACAAGACTATTAAAGATTGTCAGCGCTTCTTAAATAATTAGTATTTGTTGTATCATTTGATTATAGTATTTTTTTAACAATAACCTTACAAATTAGAACAAGGGAAATATCACGTGAACGTAATCTAGAACAATGCGAATGTAATGTCAAATTTTATTTGACAATGTATCACAATTTGAAAAGTGAAAGTCAGCAAATTATTTCGGTCAGTCAATTGAAAATAAATGATGCGTAAGTCATTATTTAGGATTGTTTTAAAGTTTCTGTTTAAATTTATGTATTTTACATGACTTACAATAAACCATAAAATAATGAATTATTTTTTAATCAGTTATTTTAAGAAAATTATAGACAGTTCTTTTTGTGATAATATAATTATAAATTTGCAATTTATATTAAATGAATCAGTCTTTAAACGTATCATTGCTGGGCATAGCCATCTTCTCTATATACGACACGGGTTGAAGCTTAATCCACCACGCTATTTCACTGCGAGTTGCGCGTGGTACTGTCTATGATAACAACCGGGGTCGAAGGCTTTATGGCGACGGTGGTGTGACGCACAAGAACATACACCCTGACTAGAAACACATACTTGTACAAATACAAATCAGCCTTTAGTGGAAATCGAACCCTCAGCCGTCGGCGATAAGGCGATTATTCGCTCCACTACACCAGAATGGCTCTCAAAATTTCTATTGAACACTATTACACTCTAAGGAAAGCTATTAAGCTATTATGGTTATATCTTCAAATAACCTTAACTACTAATGTACCTTAACTTTTTACGTAAAATACAGTGAAACATTACTATTATAATATATATTATATACTATTATAATATATATATATATATATATATATATATATATATATATATATATATATATATATATATATATATATATATATATATATATATATATATATATATATATATATAACTATTATAATAGTAATGTTTCACTGTATTTTACGTAAAAAGTTAAGGTACATTTTCTTTTGATAATATTACCTTTGGAGAAATTTTAAAATGTTCTTTTTTAATGTACTACTCATAATTAAAATTATTTTAAAGGTAACTTTAATTTTGTGCATAGTGTCAGTGAAGGAGCGTAATTAATTTATCTTTATAAAACTCTCATATTGTTAATTCCTTAACTAATGCATATCTAGTATGTTTACTAATAACACTACAATATTTTTAGATTTTTCCACTTTTCCACTTTTTTATTTTATTTTAATTATAAATTACACGACCGGTTTCGACAAAGTCATCGTCAGGTGAAGGTAGATTAATATTACTAGTAGTGGAAAAGTGTAAAAAGAAGTGTTATTAGTAAACATGAATTTCCATCAAGAACCATCAGTCCAATCAATCAGTTATATCTAGTATGTGTTTTTGTAACAAAAACCTACAAAAAACCATATTGTAGGGTTAATAATTCAAAATCTTTAACTTTAAATTTCAGTTGCAGTTCTGCATCGCTTTTATTCACTCATCTCAACTGCTCTTCTATGACTGCGGCTACCCTCGCTGGTCTGTCGTCTTCACTCTCCCCAACTCAATATTTTTCTACTATCTCTTCTATGATTTCTACTACAAGGCTTATGGCAAGCCAGGAGACAAGAAAAACGAAAAGGAAAACAAGAAAGCTATCAGCGAACATAACAGCAAATCGAATGGAATTGCGAACGGCGTCAAGTCAGAAAATGGAAAAGTTAACGGAATACTTAATGAAGGAAAGAAAATTGACTAAAATTAAGGGTATCGGCTCATCATTTAAATATATGTTCTTGTAGATATGAAGGCTTTTTTTTAAATAATTAAATGTACATTTATTTTAACGACGTAATAACCGTCACGGTTTAATATTGAATTCAAAGCGAGTAAAGTAAATACGAAGCTGGTAAAAGTACTACACTAAGAAGTGTTTGTAAAACATAATGAATTTACTGAAAAAGTGATGGAATGAAATATGACTTAGAATAACATGAATACTTTCAATGAGGATCAACATGATTGATGGACATTTAGAACTAAAGCAAAGGAGTATTATTTTTACTTCTAAGAATAGCTTAAATGTTCACATAATGCATGTGATATTCTCGAATAATCACATATTTCGGTGATAGTCATTATTTTGGTTACCAATTATATATAGGATCAAGGTTTATCGAAAATAAATTAATTTTGTTGGACATGGTCTATACTATAGCTATAGTTTTGATGATAAGGATTTATGTTTGATAGGCTTTTTATCTTTGGTCATATTTACCAATAATTAAATTAAGCCATATAGAATAAAGTTGAGACAGAAAAATATTTATCAATTTTTTTTTTGGATAAATGATTTTCTGTTACACACTCTTAGATTAAATTTAAATGGTTTTATCATTAGTTTTGTATATACGATAGGTTTAAAGACAATGTACTTATATAATGCAAATATATATATCTATTCTTTAATTTAATATGTCATAAATAGTAATTGCCACATATCGTTTACTAAAATCTAGAACGAATTTTGTGATATTAAATTAACAAAAATAAGGAAAAAATTCTTACTGTCTCTTATGAACAAAAAAAAAAAAAGAAAAAAAAGTCACCGAATTGTTCTACGCTATTTTTTTCGTATTTGAAATGCGTATTAAAAAAAGTGAGCACCTAATTGACAAAGAATTTTTTCATCTTGTTAAAGTTGAGATTTTTTTTTTGTAGATATGTGATTTTGGATGTTAATAACGCAATAATTTTGAAGTTGAATTAGTTGTACGTTAATATTTCAAACTGTGATTAATTCCTTGACTGTCTTGTCAAATGATTGTGTCAATTAAATAGCCCAATTAAGATAACAAAATTATAATGAAATTAGTCACATACAAAAAAATTTGCAAGCGACCTACAATTCTTGGTCATCTTGAATGGTCTCTTACAGAAAGCTTTTAGTGCTTCTACTATTTTAACTATAGTAGTACAATAATGTCATTTTACCTATAATATTTCACACGTTGTGTTATTCGTATAGTGTTGCTTTGTTTCATATCGTGTTTTTTTTTTTGCTCAACTCAGACAATTGGTAAATTATAATATATTAAAAGTTACACATGCCACTACTTTCTACATTAGAACCATGTCGTAATAGCTTTAGTGGTGTAAGTACGACTTAAAATATAATGAAATAGTATATATATATATATATATATATATATATATATATATATATATATATATATATATATATATATATATATATATATACATTGTCCGAATAAATTTGAATTTGAGACATGACGTAAGAAAAAATTGTCTTCCAAATAATATGCAATATTATTATAACTTATACATAAGTCGCAATAAATTTTATTATTGAACGAAAAAAATTCAAATATTGTTTTTTTTTTTTTTGTACCTTCAAAATTTACATTGTCACTCAATTTTCTTTTTTTAAATTAAATTTAACCTTAACTTTTTCTTAATTGTAAAATATTCTATACATCTTTTAATACTACTAATATATACTACCTACAGTGTACTTCGTCAGAATGTGGTATACAAACGTTATTGTAGTACTAAAAGTAATGATTGGGTTCAAATAAAATGTTATATACCCTTGAAGTTTTTTTATGTTTTATAGTCAAACCTTGATAATAAAATGCTACTTTTTTAATTATTACATCTCAGCATCTCGGGCATAGATCTCCCCAAGTTCGCGCCGAATATTACAATTTCTATCAATCCTAATTCAGTTTCGACCAGCGATCTTGTGCAATTCGTTTGTCCAGCTTTTAAATTCTTACATCGGTACATGATTCTCCTTCGAATTATGTTTAAAAAAAAATTGGTACTTAATTTTCGACCAAATTTTTATAAATTTCAATTTAAATAAATGAAGCGTTGATACTTTTCCAGTCATGCTGGCGGCAGGTGCACAGGTGTTGTACTGTGCCGCTTGTTCACATCTAAAAATTGCCAAAGTTCACATCATTTACCTAGTCAACAAATTTGTTGCTTAAACGAGTAAAATATCTTAGTACTTTTGCCTATCTCGAGCCAGGATTAAAGTATTAAGGGGGATTGGATCATGCTTGTTTATCCTGCTACCCTGTTAACATGTGGCGGTGTTTGGACGTAGATAAACTACCTGTTTTGTGTCGAAAGTGCAGCTAGCTGCTAGGGTGTCCAGACGACGCGTAAATAATTAGATAATTGAGAATCATGTACCGAGTATTCTCCTTAAATATTGATAGTATTCATTTTTTATATATATACAGAATGAATATATTAAATATTATATATATATATATATATATATATATATATATATATATATATATATATATATATATATATATATATAATATACACTGATAGAAAAAACGATTTGATAGGTTTGAAACGTTTATCTTTCCACACATCCAAAATCACACTTGCACTACGGGACCTACAATATAAATACCCCGTTGCAAGTTGAAATGACTTTGATTTAATAAAAAACCCTTAGTCGATTAATTTTTTATGGAGACCTTTATATATATACATAGATTCTGTAGAACTAAACGTTAGAGCGATTTAGCGGCTTGAAGAATTGTTAAACACATAGTGTACATGATTTAAATGAAATATATAGTATATTTCCTAACACTTATTGTTAATTCAAATAGCTTTTGGTTAGTAATTTTATTGATTATCTTATTAAAATTGAATTCCAAATATAAATAGAAAATTTACGAAATTTGAGATTGAATTTTACTACAAGAACCATAAAATTACTATAAGTATCTGATTAATACAACAAGTATGCTTAATTAAAAAAATCAAAAAACCCGTCTATGTAAAATACTCTTATTATAAACTAAAAAGAATAAAACAATTTACTAGCTTTCATTTGATACCCATACAGCTACAGTAAGAAAAAACAAATTCAACCCCCCCCCCCTCATTCCGCCATTTACGGGCGCCATATTATACTACAATTTAGACAAATCCAACGACACCTCATATGTCGAAAACCGTCCAGCCGTTTGGGCTGTAGGGCGTGCCAAAGAAATGGACATACATACATACATACATAGATACATACATACATACATACACTCGAAAAACATAACCCTCCTTCTGTTGCAGTCGGGTAAAAACAACGTGAAATTGCGACCTATTTAGTACTTTGGCTATAAGATGTAACATTAAAACAAATGCGTATTAAAATAGCAATACAATACAAGGTTTTGTAATTTTAGTATGCATTTGCTTATAAAACATGTAGTAAATTTATAAAAAAATTTAACAGTGTATCGTATTGAATGACACTATTGTTAACGAATAGATTAACAATTTTCAATTATTTATTTTCAGAACTATATAACATTCATGCACCAATTCGATCAGTCCGCATAAAATATTTACCAGCCCCATTGCTTACTTCTCAAGCAAAAAAGATTTAGAAAAAAAGAAATATTGCTAAATCTAAATATAAATTAAATCCAAACGCGATATAACTCAAGATAAGTATTTGAAAGCTCGAAATTTCTGCAACAGGTTGTATAAAGAGAGTCAACGACGCTATAATCATACATTTGTTGCTGAAGAAGTAGAATTGACTAAGGTCTGGAAATTTCTCAAGTCACTAGGAGCCGGAAAAGCTCCTTAAAGCGTTATTTCTCACGATATTGATTTAAAAAATTAAAATAAACATTTCACAATTTTCACATCTTATACGATGGATACTACTATCAAAACCAACACTTTAAAAGAACTTTCTGCTAAATTAACTCCTGACTATCCTGCATTCTTTTTTAGTTTTATCTAAAGTTCTTGCACGTCTTATCCATAATCAATTAAATAAATTCCTAAGGTTAAAGTTCTATTTTTCCTCTACCTAAGGTTGCCTGGAAGGGATTGCTGCTTTAGCAATAAGGCCTCTTGTAATCATCTACTCTCTACTTGTAATTTTTTTTTGGTTTATAATAAGTACTTGTATTGTATTGTATTGTTTTGTATCTTAATGTATCGTTTCATATCGTATCGTATTGTATTGTATTTATATGTACATTTAAATACAGTACAGTACATTAATATAAAATTAATCCACCCGATTGAAAGAAAAATTGAACATTTTATTTTTTAGTTTTTAGTGGATTTTGAATTATCAATGTATTTAATGGTAGCTTTCTCTATTATTCTCAAAGCAAGCATTAGAGGTTGGTACCACGGTGATTTCTATGGTGTAATGTAATGTAATGTATGTAATGTAACCATTACATAGAAAGCACCGTACAATTTAATTCTTATGGGAAATAAGGATTCTTAAATCACATATAAATAAAGTATTAATTTCGATAATTCTTGAAATTTCGTTCAAAATAAAAAATAAAAAATAAAAAATAGTTGGACTATTATTCTTACGCGTTTAATTGCAGCTGTTACAGTTTCATTTTAAATAATATTCAAAATATAAACTTTGTTTGTAACGCTTCCGAAATATCGTTTTCAATATTTAATGTAAACAAATTTTCATGTACTAAAAATATAACATAGGTATATAAATTATGCTTCTTTGTCACTAGGATTACATTTTTTAACAAACTGGTTTTTATTTCCTTTGTTATAATTTTGCCAATAGAAATTCAAAAACAATATCAAGTACACTGCAGCGTTAAAAGGAATAAACGCTACACTACTTGTAAGCGGACATTCAGACCATTGTACAACTACGATATAGTGTACAATAACACCAACGAACTGTATCTGTAAATAAAAATAAAATAAACAGCGTAGTTGTATTGATTTCTAGATGTAATAATCATCAGATACTATTTTATAATGACGTTATTAGAAAAAAAGGCCCTCAAGAAAACTCGTCACTTTGATCATGATGAGTGCATTACAGTAATTATATCATTCTTATCTGAATCAGCCTATACCATACACGTCTCTTGATACAGAAGAAGGGTTGGAGCTTAATCTACCATCCTGCTTTACTGTTTGTGGATAATTTCTCAACCATTTTTTTTTCGCAGGGGTATCCATTTACGGATGATATCCAGGATGCCCGGGTCGGCAGTCCTAGACCTATGTCGGACTCGGCACTGTAGGAGTGCAATACCGTACTAAACCCCTGCGGGAGCCTTCAGTCGCTTTAATTGGAGGGTCCCGGATCTGCAGGCAACAGGATCCCTCCAGCGACAGGTTGGCCTCGGCGAAAAGGCCAGACTTCTCCTCCATGGGGACTGCCCGGCTCATCTCTGAACAGTCCCGATGACGCCGTGTCTAGTATGACCGGGTTCCCATCCCGGCCCAACACGGGCACAGGGGCGTTACTGGAGGCGCATTAAGTAGCGCCTCCTACGCACCCCCATTCGTCGCCCATGGATAGAGGCCACGTCGGCGGCCTCCTCTCTCACCCGCTCGTCGGCCTCCTTCTGGGACATTACGGTCTCGCAGAAGGAGACCATCGCCCTCCAGGATTCGTCGTCGCCGAGCATCGTGGTGATGATGCTCGGGAGCGACAAGTCCCCTCCGAGGACCGACGTCAGACCTTGACGCAGCGCCGCCCATCTCGGGCACACCTCGAGGGTGTGCTGGGCAGAGTCCACCGCCGCGCCACAATCGTGACATTCAGTCTTCGGCCCCCTCTGGGCCGTCCGGCATAGGTAAAGCAACCGTGTCCGTTGAGAACCTGCGTCAGACGGAAGGTGAGGGGCTTGCGTTTTCGACGCATCCACCGCTCAAGGACCGGGCGAATGGAAGCCGTTACGCGTGTGCTGTACGGCTGCCTCGCCACGTCCTCCCTCTACCTCCGCTTAAGTGCTTCCTGCCCTATACGACGCACCCGTAGGATCCCGTCCAACGTAGGGTTCTCACCAAGAGCCCTCCTACCCGAGACGTATGAGTAGGTCTCGGCAAGAACCTCCGCCACGAGCTCCCACGGGGGGTCGCCGGCTAGAGCAGTAGCTGCAGCCCACGATACCGTACGGTACCCCCGAATCACCCTCACCGCGATTGTTCACTGCGCAGCGCGCAGCGCCGCCTTATTTTTCGCGATGAGGCGATCCGCCCAAACCGGGGCACCGTACGTCGCCATACTCCTGCAGATTCCGGACTACAGCTGCCTGCAGGCGGCGCTGGGTCCTCCGAGATTCGGGAGAAGTCTGCTCAGTGCACTCACCACCTTCACAATAATTTCTAAACCATGAGTGATTAATACCTATCAGATGTTTGTGAAAACAACTTTGACCAATGGCTTTACGTGCTCTCTGAGATACGGTGGGGAAACTTACAAATACATACACCCAGAAAGGAAACACATATTTCTACAAATATAAATATCTACCCGAGCGGGAATCGGACCCACTATACCAAACCGGTTTTCCATCATTCTTCTTTATAAAATATAAATAAAGTGTAATTCCTAAAAAAAATGGGCGTAAATATCCTGTAAGGTATTGAATCAGATACATAGGAAACTTTTGGAAAAGTCTCAGTAAATTGACGGCGTACGAATATACATAGAGTAAGCCTACACGTACGAGTGTATGTCTAGTAAAACTCAATTAACGGATATTGAAGAAAAAATTTGACACTTAAATAAATTTGTTTTTCATAGATATATAGTACCTGGTCTCAGATATTAATCAAAATACGATATAAATGTATTTTTTTTTAAATGTAAAATAGAATATAAAATAGTTACTTCTAATAAGATGGTTTGCCAAAATAAATAACTATAACTTACCATTTGAATTTGTGTTATATATTTTTTCCAGAAGACGTATTTGCTGACCCTTGGTCCCAAAGCAGTCAAACCGTAGTACAAGTACATAAATACATGGATCAATGAGTTTATAAATCCAATGAAGAACAGCGTTTCTAAAGGCCAGTATTTCAATAAAGCCCAAGTTGTGACCAACATACTTGAGTGATGGTATATGTGAAGGAAGGTAATCTGTTTATCCTTCTTACGTAGCACGAAGAAAACAGTGTCGAGTAATTCAGAAACTTTTGCCGCGAAGTACATCCATATTACAAAAATCATCTGAAATGTAAAATAAGGGGGCTTATGCTAGTTTTTGGTATTATTTTGTATGTTATTAAAGCAAAAGCATAAGCTTGCTCGTATTTATGTACGTAAAACAGAATTTATTATTGATTCAATCTTATATACTTTCAATTCTTTTTTGTTGATTAAATGTATGTACTATTCTCACTTGTTAGGGCTTTAAAGTTATGCATGGAGCGTGGGTGTTATACAAGATATACATAATACAGATAAGTTTTTAAAGTACTGTCCTTTTGGCGTTTGTTTTTTTTTTCGATCTAACAAAGAAGTGATAAATATTATTCAGTAGTACAAGTCAAGCTCATAGTGTTTATGCTATAAATTCAATTAAATCTATCTGATCGTCTCTTCTATGTCACTTGCGCTTAAATAGCTGTTGTACTTCGCTATTTCAGTCTTTTTTTTTTTGTCGCAGGGGAATCCATTTACGGATGATATCGGCACTTTGGGAGTGCAATACCGTACTAAACCCCTGCGGGAGCCGTCAGCCGCTTTAATTGGAGTATGAAATATTTTTATATACTGGGGAATTTTGGAAAAGTCTCAGTAAACTGATCTATGTCCAGTAGAACTATATAAACGGAAATTGAAGAAAAAAATTGTGTAAAAAATTTAAACTGTATGACGAAAATTCAAATGTGTGAAAATATATAAATATATCCTAACCCACTACCAGCGAATGATTCAATTAGAATAGTTGAAAATTTATTGTTTGACTACACAGATCTGTGACAAATCCCGATGTATTTGCGACGACAGTTTCAGTAATGACGAATTTAATTTATAGGAATATGTGTACATGGTGTTTGTTTATAAGGATCTTACAATCGATCGCGGAAAACACTCAAAATGGTCGGTCATGGCTTTCGATACTTATGTCGAACAGCAGAATATTAAATAACGTAGCGGATTCAGCTCCGACCTTTTCCCTATATTGTTCAATAATTCATAGACTATCTTACGTAAAATAGTATACACTGTTATACTTTATTGACATAAAATATTTTATGTTAGTATTTATATTTATGATTATACCTACATGTACAAAGTTAGTTCAACTTTGATCAATGAAAAAAAAAGAAAAAAAAATAAATACTTAATAAAACTTATATGCAGTGAGTGACGGCGCAGGCACAGCTACAAGTATCTTGTAAATAATTGTGTCCGTCACATCACCTCTTCAACATACCTCTTTGCGATAATTTTCGTTGTTTATGTAGCATGTTTTTGGTATCAGCCCGTAGCGTAAAATCATCTTAAAATTCTGAAAACAAAAAATAATACTAAAGCTTAATTCATTACTTAAGTAGATATCTGATAATTTTCGAATTTCAAAAAAACTAAATTTTCAGATTTGTATTTATATTATACATCTACACTGCTTCTCTTTCTTGCACAAACTAAGTTTAGTAATAGAAAATTCAATAAGTTCATGTCTGCCTTTCGTAAATATGTTAAATATAATATACAATAAAATATTTAAATAAATAAGAAGTAATAATAATTTATTATTAAATCCTTATTTTAAACTTCTGTAAATAAAAACAATCCAGACTAATTTAGACATTTTCAGATGAGTTGTAACATAGCCTATTTCGGTTCTGTTACTGTGGCATTTGTCCACAGTGCATATGGCCGATACTATCGGGTAGTTCAAAATCTAATAATAATTAATGTAAAATAATGTATTAAAAAAAAAATCTCTCAATCTTTTCCATTCCTGGATCCGTTTATACCTTTATATTCCACTCAAAACTAAAAAATTTGTGGTTTCTCTAGCCACCGCCACGGCTCAAAGTAATAAGTGAATAAGTAGTTTTCTGCTTTCACTATAAAAATTTCTTAAACAAATTGAAACATACCATTTGCACTAAATATGCGGAGAAGACAACTTGTATCGCATTATACAGTAACAACGTTGTTGTTAGTTTGAAAGGTTCCCTTTTCGACATTATTGAAGGTCCTGTCTTAAGTACAAACAACAAATAGGCAATTAATATCATCGCGATTGGTCCAGGCGTCGCCATGAGCGGGAGGAAGTCGGTTTCTTCATCTGTAGAAAAAAAAGTGGTGGGACACCAGATAGGAACGAAGTTCCATATTACATAAATATTAATTTCAAGTTCTAGTTGAGGTAAAAAGAAAATAATTATTCGGATATAAATTTTATATTATGATTTTTTAAACTGATAAAAATAAAAATAAAAAACTACTCTACAAAATTATCTTATATTTATTACAATAATTCCGAGTTATTTGATACTCGTATAATGAAATAGTAAATACAGTTAATCGAAATAGATTTTCAGAAATAATTTTTACAAAATAGATTGATATACTTGGTTTAACTGAAGTACGAAGAGAGGGGGAGGACACGATAACGAGAACTCAAGTAACTGGGAGTCGTCTTAGACCAGCGCTTTACTTTCAACACGCACGTCGCGAATGTTTGTAAGAACGCAGTTGCCTTTTATGCCAAATTTTCGAGAACCGCGAAGGCGAGCTGGGGCCTCCAGCCCGAAGTCATCCGCTCTATTTACAGAGCGGTGGTTGAGACCGTGATACTGTTTATACATGTTATTATGTGTGTACATGTTATTATGTTTGTACATGTATTATGTTTGTGTATATTATGTTATATACTGTTTGGGCACCAGCCGTGGACAAGCTCGGTATTCGCAAGAGGCTGAACATGGTCCAGCGAGGCTTCGCGTTGAAGCTATGTAGGGCATACCGTACTACCTCCTTGAACTTGGCACTGTTACTCGGTGGGATACTCCCTCTCGACCTGCGCGTCCGCGAAGCCGCGGCGCTCTATGGTGCGAGGGGGTGCCCCAGCGTGAGATAGGGGATCGGTAGGTGGAACGGATGTCCTTGGTTCTACGGTCCCCGCATCCCACTCATCAGGTCGATGGACCTCGAGTTCAAGTGTCTGGTGGACCAGGAGTAACTCATGGTCAACGATGGTCATGATTTCAACATCTACACAGACGGCAGCAAGATTGAGGGCAAGTTGGGTACAGCGATATCCGTATGGAGTGGCGTCGCCGAAACCAAAACCCTCAAGCTTCGTTTGCCGTCCTTTTGTACGGTTTGTACTTTTGACTTTGAAGCAGTGATATATGCAGCAGTGATATTGGTTTTAGGAAAGCCTGTTTTTTTTTTATAAATGGAAGTTAAGTAGCATGAATTTCACAATTCATAATGCAGCGAGTAAACAATAACCTTGTTTTTTTTTTGGCCGGAATATGAAGGCAACCGCGAATCAAACGAAGTATCAACATGTCTCTGTAATTATATTTCAAATCTCTCCAACGTCGATCACCTAATATAATTTTTTGACTGCCGTCCAGGGCAAAATATAAATTCTATGCTTGTTGGTATGCTCAATTATATATTACATCACCTGACAATGAAATTAGAGTCATTGACAATTAATGGATTTTTTGGATTTCAGATCCAACAAATCTGTGTGGACGTCGGTCAGGGAAAAATAATTAATAAGTACATTTGATAAGTGTCTAATTAGATGTTAGAACTTCTTACTTTTGCTTTCTCAGGTTTGAATCGGTCATTTGTCAGTACCTGCTCTAAATTATAATGGCATTGCATGTAACTAAAGGGAAAGTACTTACTAACTGCAGCTAAGTTATAATACCTTAGAAATTACGTCATCCGTGTTTTTCGTCTTTATAGATTTTTTATAGCAGTTATACTAAATAGCATTATTAAGGTAAACTACTTTTCTTTAATACCCACGTTTAATACTGTTCTAAACTTTTACTATCAAGGTCTCTGCAATTCTCGAATGCTGATTAGGACCAAAAAAACTATAATCATCATTGTAGTACTAGAGGGTTAATTATTTTAAGTTGTTGATTGCTTTTAAGTTTATTTGTTAAACAAGTTCCTTTTATAATAATAATATTTTATACTATTGTTTGTTTTATTTTTTACTAATTGTTTTATTTCACTACCATCGAAATTAACCCTAAAATAGTCTCTACATCTGTTTTGGAATAAAACTAATTTTATATTTTTGACAAGCCAGATGGACGTGTAATCTTCAAAAATGGTAGAAATACTGCATTTAATTATATAAAAACTATACGATACTTGTACTAAGTTCAGATGTTTTTTTTTTTAAATATTTCATTGCACATAAAAGTAATATATCGTTTTAAACTAACGCGATCACTATTCATATTTAAATTTATATTTGTTCGGGTGCTTACCGCGTTTATAATTTTGTTTAGTTCCCTATATTTCGGCAATGTTTCAATCGCCATGATTACGGGAAGACTGTCTCCCACTGAACTGAACACACTGAACAAATATAAATGTAAATACACATAAAAGTTTTGTATTATACGTCCATCCGATAAAAGCATGTTCTGAGAAAAAATGACGTAAGGTTTGCGTAAAACTGTCGAGCCAAATAGAAATAAGTGCCACATTGCGAGTTTTTTAATACTAACAAAAACAACGAGTATTTCACATTATTAAGGAAGTACTTTCATAGACACAAGCGAATTTTCAGCTAAAGAGATACACTGAAAAAAAAGTTATTAAGTTTTTTTGCTCTCCTGAAAAGTAAGCGTTTTGCTTATACGCCCCTCTGGTTTGAAGCCCGCAATATGACTTATATAAGTATTGTTTTATATTATGAATATCTATATTATATATATTATTGAACGGGTAGAGTGAGCTATTTAGATAATAATAAAAATTTCTGGAATAATAAGTGTATGCAGCATATTGAACACTATATTTTTACAAGAGCCGTAGCAAGAAACCATTTCCACACAGGTCAAGGATATCTTTCGAGGAAACTTTATAATCAATTGTATGATCACTGATATTATTATTTGTATGACCTATTGTAACTGCACTTGAGTTTGTTTTTATAAGATGTGAACTAAAGATTGTAGCATTGTACAAACCTTAGTGGTTTTCTTGCTAATCATAATTCTAATTTTGTATACATTGTCTTTAATATGATAATTAAATTTAAAAAAGACTGTTTATTGGACAAGTAATACTTGTACAGTATAGTTGTTCTTAGTAATTTATAATTTTAGCTATCAATTTACTAAAATAATAGATTAAAATTTTTTGGTCCATTGGAACAAATTGTTATGTTCTAAATTAGGTTTGCTCAGTTATATTATTATATGAAAAAATAAAAATACGTCCACTTACATTTGCTTTTATTTAAATCCCACTCTTGGAATTGTAGTTCAACCTCTGCAGACATGATGGATCTGTAGAAACAAAATTGAATTAAAAAACTGACATAAATTTAAAAATGTAAAAAAAAAAAATAATTTTAACGTACCGACCGCATAATTAAATGTTAAAATAAAAAAGAAAGAATATAATAATAATATATAATGAGAGAACATTTAAAAATTATTTGTAATCGTGACTAAAATATTACTCCAAAAAATATTAATAAAGTCTTTATAAAACAAACAAGGTATACATTGAAAACCAACGGAGTTTATTATTACACTCTTTAATGCATAAATTGTAAAGGTAAAAAAAAGAGCAAATATTTTATATATCGAATAATTTCAGAAATAAAAAATTGATTCAATAAATCAATTTAATAAATAATTTCTCTCATTTAAATCAATAAGTAAAAAAAAGGTAAAATTATTATTATCTAGTGGTACTTTAGCTACTAAAAAAATAATATGTAATTAATTTATCTTACCAGATAGTCTTTTATATATGTATGTATATTATATGTATTAAGTTATACTAAGAGTTCCTTACACTTTTACTACCGCTAAATAATGATGCTTGTCGTCGTATTTATATGTATATAAGATTGAACTTGAATGTGACCTTTACATGTAATTTGAAAAATATTACTTTTGTGATAAAAATTGAATAAAATAATAAAATAGGTTGCACGATTTTAAAACTAAATACAAAGTTGTTTGTTTAGACAGAACCATAAAAATGTACTAAAGAATAAAATGTATGTAGCTGAGTTAATAGAAATATGCAGACCTTAAAAATATCAGGATTCTAATAATAATAACTGACATTTGGTTCGTGGGAGACTAGAAAAGAGGATCCTAATGCTTTGGCTGTCGTAAAAGGCGACTAAGGGAACTTTTTTTTTTTTACGTGGGGAAAATCCATTATGGATACCACTCCGGCGCTGGGGCACCGAAGTGATTATGCCCGACTCCTGCGGGCTCAAAACCCCACGTGTGAGCAGTCATCCGCCTGGGTCGCGCTAGCATTCACCACCTCGCCCCGGGCGACTAAGGGAACTGTCCCAAGCTCCTTTATCCTCTCTATGATGTTATTTCTCGCAAAATCCCCCGTTTATGCTTTTTCTTATATAATTATGTACATGTGACTGGTAAATTACTATTAATATATAAGGAGAATACTCGGTACATGATTCTCATTCGAATTATGTAAAAAAAAAAAAATTACTTAATTTTTAACCTAATTTCCATATAAATAAAGTTCAATTCAAATAAATGAAGCACAATGTCTTCATATTTCCAGTCATACCGGCGGCGCGTGCACAGGTGTTATACTATGCCGCTTGCCACCCGCACCACCCGCCCTGTTGGTAATTCGATTACTTCCGTTAGCAGGTTAGTAACTTAGTAGAGCAGTAGGGCTAGCGCTGTCGCAAGGTTCGTACGTTCGTCTTCCCCCACGCGTACCTAGCGATCGCTCTTACGCGTATAGTTTTTTTTTTAATTTATTTAAACTTATTTTACATAAAATATTACAATAATTCACTCCAAAAATCGCGGAGATTTGTCCGAAGTGTTTGAATAACGTTCATTTAGGAAATTAACAATAATGTAGATTATTCTACAAAATAAGGTAAGTATAAAATCTTTAACACGAATGTAAGTAAATGCCTCCGTAGGGAATGCTATCGAGGCACAAACCGGTTCATTGCAAACAGTTACATAATGTTCAGATAATACGATTTTAATTCATTTCTTATATATTGTGATTTTTTTCTTAAAGGACACATCCAATCCATTTAATAAGCGAGGAGTCAAATATTCCGTGGTCCTGTTACCATATACGTTATTTGTTGCAGTAGTTATTATTAGTTTTTGTTTTGTTATTTGTCGTGTATTAATTTTATGGTGAATTTTATGCTGTATACGTAATACGGACGTATTAAAAATGTTTTCTTTTAACAAGTTATATTTAAATTTATGACCTAATCTGTTGTGTGTGAGTGTGATTGAATTACAAAGACTTATTTTATCGTCATACCTGTCTTTTATTCACTATGTCCGACCCATTTCTACACCAGAAGTGGGATCGCATCCACCCCCACTTCAAAGTCAAACTAATTTAGCTAGTTGCATAGAACAACTAATCTCTCTTCGCTTCCGGTAAAGAAACTATATTTCAGAGAATAGCTGAAAATATAAACCCGGATCCTGACAATACATCTATTCGATAAAGGTAGGCAGTATACAAAGGAGAAAGACGTTTAAAGAACCTCTCGTGTTTAAAATTTGTAAACTTTTGGAATAGTGACATTTGAGTACGAAAATTGTGCAGTATCGTTAAAAAGTGGCTATATGTAGGTTTTGCAAATAAAGTAACAGTCGATAGTGAAGGTAAAACACGCAAAATTAGTGAATATTTGAAGTGAACTTATAGATTATTACTTAGTTCAATGACATTTTACTAAACTACCTACATTGACTTTATAAATAGGCTGAATGAGTGGCGGACTTACCAGTAGGCTGAGTAGGCTGGAGCCTAGGGCGGCAAATTTTAGGGGGACGGCAAATTTTAGGTTCAAAATGTTTTTTTTTTGCCTTACAGAAAAAAACGACCTTATATACACGGACAAAAGAAGTCCCGAAAATTTAGCGAAATTACAATATTTTGCTACTCTATACAATATACCGAATCCAAACAACTCCGACATCTGTACGCGTATAAGAAAAGTTACTAAAGGCTTTGTAAAGTAATATACTTTTGGGAATATGAATTTTTAAAATATTCCAATAGCGTAATTAAATATTACAATTAAAATTAAGTAACTTTGACCCGTTTTGTTTTATTACATAAATGATTAATAAAAAAAATCTGTGTACCTAAATGTTATTAGGTCCACTCATACGATTCGCTTAATAAGGGCCCTTCTTATATACAAACTTAACAAGATCACGTGATAAAAGTTTATTAACGTTTTATGTTTTGTTTGTTATAATTTTTTAAATGAACAAAAAATTAAATGTCTTTTAAACACTTTCGATACATTTTTCTAGACGTCATTCCGAATCCAATGAGCCATCGCTCATATTTTTAGGATCTTTATCAAAAATTAACACGTATTTGAACTTGTTGACTAGCCTATAAACGCGAAGGAATGCTCTATCAGCGCAAGGTAAAAATCAAGATCTTTTTTTTTTTTTTTTTTTTTTTATTACAATGCGGGCAAACGAGCAGACGGGCCATCTGATGTTAAATGGCTACCGTCGCCCATGGACATCCGCAACACAAGGGGAGTTGCGGGTGCGTTGCCGGCCTTTAGGGAAAAGGTGTCTGTACACACGACACTTGAAAACCCCCAAATTATAGCGTTCAGGGAAAACCTCAGGAGGAAGGTCATTCCACAGCTTACATGTGCGCGGCAAAATGCGCGCGAAGCTCGCACATTGGTTGCAAACCAGGCATCCAAGTGGTGTGGATGAAATTTAGTCCTTCGGCGAAGGGTGCGGTGATAAAAACGTGAAGGTGGCACCATGTCAAAGAGTTTCTCAGAACACTCCCCATTATACAGACGGTATAAAACACACAGGGAGCCAACGTCTCTCCTTATACTTAAGGGTTCTAAACGGTCCGTAAGTATGGGATCGTTGACAATGCGAACTGCCCGGCGTTGGATGGAGTCAAATGGTTGGAGTTGATATTGAGGGGCACCTGCCCAAAGATGTGAACAATACTCCACATGAGGACGCACCTGGGCCTTATAAAGCAGAAGCCGATGCCCCGACGTGAAGTACCGGCCCGCCCTGTTCAGAACCCCTAGCTTTTTTGCAGCCAGTTTGGCTTTGCTCTCCAAGTGACCCCGGAATTGGACTTCGTTCGTGATGTCAACGCCAAGGATCCCAATACTTTTTCTGATGTTTAGGGTTATGTTCTGGAAACTCGGCGCTATAGTAAGGGGGGTCTTCTTTGCGGTAAACGCGCAAACTTGTGTCTTCGAGGGGTTAAATTGGACGAGGTTGCGTCTACCCCATTCGGAGACTTGCTCCAAGGAAGTCTCGATTTCATTCACAAGTTGTAATCTCCTCTCCTCCACTTCCGCCCGAGGGATATTAGCTCGTCCAGTGTAAAAGGCATCACCCGTACTGTCATCTGCATAGCAACGAATATTGTTGGTTTGCAACATATCGTTGATATGCAGAATAAACAGTGTGGGTGAGAGCACTGAGCCTTGAGGAACTCCAGCGTTGATAGGCATGGTTTCCGAGCACACTCCGTCGACAACGACCATAATGCTACGCCTATCAAGAAAACTGGTTATCCAATTGCACAACCCCTCGGGGAGGCCGTAAGATGGTAGCTTCGCTAAAAGAGCTTTATGCCAGACCCGATCGAAGGCCTTCGCGATATCAAGGCTGACTGCCATAGCTTCCCCCTTGCCTTCAATGGCAGCTGCCCAGCGGTGTGTTAGGTACGTTAGAAGATCGCCAGCGCTTCGACCACGACGAAATCCGTATTGTCGGTCACTTATTAGCTGGCAATCTTCCAGGTAACCAAGAAGCTGGGTATTAACTACCCGCTCCATCACCTTAGAAAGCAAGGAGGTAATCGCAATTGGCCGGTAATTAGATGGGTCTGTGCTGTCACCCTTCTTAGGGATAGGGTGCACAACTGCTATCTTCCACGAAGACGGCACTGTACCTGTGGTGTAAGAGAGTGAGAATAAACGCGTTAAAGCCGAAGTCAATTCAGGAGCACACGTCTTAAGCACGAGAGCTGGAATACCATCAGGACCACTGGACTTCTTGACGTCAAGGGAAAGCAGTGCACGACGAACAGCACTCTGCTTAAAGCGCACATTACGCATTGTGTGTCCGCACCAAGGGATACTTGGTGGTACTTTTCCCTCATCGTCAAGAGTTGAATTCGACGCAAAAAGAGTGCAAAGAAGTTTCGCTTTCTCTCTTGCGGAATGCGCCAGGGTTCCTTCAGGTTCGCGCAATGATGGTAGTGAAGACTGGCAGAAATTACCTTTAGCAGCTTTGGCAAGAGACCAGAAGGCACGGGTTCCAGTTGGAAAGGTCAATAGCTTCTCGCCTATTCTGCGAATGTGTTTGACCTTTGCCCTAGCGATTTCCTTTCTGCAAGACCTGGAGGCGGCGTTGTACCTCTTCTTCAGGTTATGCGCCTGTGGATCCCCTGCATCTGTGGCCGCGGCCCAAGCCCGATAGCACTCTCGCTTGGAGTCACAAACTTTTTTGCAAGGTGCACCAAACCAAGGCCGCGACCTGCCACCGACGCGAACAACCGCACTGGGAATGAAGCATTCCATTCCCTGTAGAATGGTGTCCGTGACGGCATCTGCGCAGATCGAAGGGTCCCCTGAAGAGAAACAAAGTCGCCCCCATGGGTAGGATGCAAAAAATTCACGTAGACCATCCCAATCCGCTGACTTGTAGTGCCACACTCGGCGCTTTCCAGGTGGTCGGGAACGACCGGTACGCACTACAGGTACCTCAAAATGCACCAGGCAATGGTCGGATGAACCTAACGGAGCACCAACGGTCACCCGGTAACCTTCCGGTCGGGTAGTCAGCAGAAGATCCAGCAGGGAAGGAGTATGGTCTTCTCTATCAGGAACTCTGGTAATACCTGACACCAGTTGTGAAAAACCATACGCGTGGGCAAAGTTGTATACGGTTCTCCCTGCGTAGTCTGTGGTACGTGAACCTAGCCAGTCGGCGTGGTGGGCGTTGAAGTCACCTAGGATCACCACCTCCGCGCAGGGGTACCGATGTAGCAGATATTCAGCAGTCTTCTCGACGTGCCCGAAGAGACGATTGACTTCAGCATCGCCGCTATGAGACCTGTACAGGCACGCGTAGATACGTGTGACACCACCAAACTCTACGCGCACCCATAAAATGGACAGGTCTCTGACTCCAACGGATGTAGTGTCGAGCCGCTGACAACAGATATCACTCCTGACGTACATACACACGCCGGCTTTGGGTAAAAAGGCGTGCTCAAACCTGTACCCTGGATAACAAAGGTACGAAGTATCGTCAGGAGTAGATATCTGTGTCTCAGCAAGAAAGAGTAAGGCCGGCTTAGCCGTCTCAAGGTGGTAGTGGACGGCATCCAGGTTACTATGAAGACCCCTTATGTTGCAGAAATCCACATCAAATGTGGAATTAAGGGGAGCCGCTGTAGAACTAACCTGTATATTTCCGTCGCGAGTCATGTGTGTGTAAAAGAAAGAAAAAAAGGGGGAAAAAGATAGGATGGTGTGGTAACTCCGGCAGTCTCGTGGGCAATGATTGCACCAGGCACTAGACAATTTCGACGACGGGGGGTAGTATGTCACTGGCATGGGGGACGGAAGGGCCCCCGATCCGACCCGTTAGCCAATCACCGAGTTCCACTCCGGTCTCCCACTCCGGCACGGTGATCAGCTAACGGGCTTTTTTCGGTGGTGGCGGGACAGCCTCCTAAGCTGGGATGGCCTGGGTTCGGGTCCCCTACGAACCACCGGGCGGCCAGCGGTGAACCGTTTCATCGGGTCTCCCTGGACCCCATGACAGCGCCACACGCTTCGCCACACGAAATGCCGCGCCACCGATGCAGGACCAAAGACTGACGGGGATGCCACACGCAAAGGAAAAGGATAGGGTGGGGATAAGGGGAACTGGCTTACATGCCATCGAACCGGAACACATCCGAAGATATTTTGCGAATCGGCTTTGACATGATAGTGGTCGCGAGCCAGGCGGGGGAATCCATATCCACCCCCTACCACCTTACTAAGGTGTAGATCTAGGTGTTTCGTTACATTATATCGTAATTGACATAATATAAAATCCAAAAAGCATCTTATTAGGAAGAAAAGTGATCACTGGACTTACCAATTTTTTTTCAATCGTTCAATTGCTTTTTTAAATAAAAAAAAGTAATTTGAACAGATTATATAATGTGAATTTTTGACGTGATAACGTCTAGTAAATTGATGAAAGCGTGCCCTTTCGAAGAAGATGACGTCATCATTGTCACAATTAGTGAGCGATATAAATAAATAAATAAATAAATAAAAACTTTATTTTACTAAAAAAAAAAAAAAATTTAGTTACAAGGCAAGTTTAGTAGTGGTATCACATGTATCATTAATATTATTCTAATTGCCTAAAAGGTTGATTGACTTCTTATCCTATTTGGGTTATTTTAATAACCTGTGCTTAGGATAATCAGCCCGTTCCCGTACAATTTAAAATAAACAACAAAACTATAAAAAAATACATGTGTGTGGGAATACCTAAAATAAGTAAATTTAACAAATTGATTTAACAAATCTTAGTACAAAGGTAAAACATAATAGAAGTTTATACTATTCTCATCTAATTTTACTACGTGCTTTGACAAGTATATATATACATATAAATAATTTAATATATATATGTGTGTGTGTGTGTGTGTGTGTGTTTGTGTTTGTGTGTGGGATTTAAGTCAGTATAATGTGTATATAAATGAAAATCTGATTTGATTTCTAGCATGAGTTTAAAAATTTCTCTGTTTCTTCATAATTTTTAGTAAGGAGGTAATCAACAATATATTTCTTACATTTAACGTATGTTAGGTTATATATAAAAACATCGCCATTAATTTTATTATATAAATAAGGACCCAGGTAATAAAAAAAGTGCTTTATAAATTTAAATTTCGGGCAAGGTACATCACAAATTATATTGTTTCGACGCTTAGGTATATTAGACACATAGGGAGTTTTTCGATGTTGCTGAAGAATGGTGTCCAGTATAAACAGTTGTCTTACTGTAAGTAGCTTACAATCCTTGTAAAGTTGTGTGGTTGGATAAAAAATAGTTTTGAAGGTACTGACTTTTAAAATAGCGCGTTGACCAACTTCTAACGGTTTGAGGGTTGTTTTCGGAACTCCACCCCAGCAAGATATACAATAGGAGATCAAAGATTGACATAATGCAAAGTAGACGCTTCGAATTACAAATTTATTGGCAACTTCACGTAAATTCTTAAATATGTATATAAGTTTGCGGACTCTGCTCGTTAGGACATCTATGTGTGCTTTAAAATTCAAGTGTTTATCGATTATGACACCGAGATACCTTATACTTTCAGTAGCAGATATAGAAGGGCATTGACAGTTTTGGTGAATGTGGCAAGAATGAGCAATAAGTTTTAGTGGGGCTTTAGGTTGAGATGTAGGACGGACGGAGAAATGAATAAGTTTAGTCTTTGAAGCATTGAGTGTTAGATAGTGACTTAAAAGCCAAGCAGCAACGACATCAAAACCTTTCTGAGCAATAACCTGAAGTTCCTCCCAAGAATTACCATAAAATGTTAAAGCTGTATCATCTGCATAAGAGACAATGCTGCCACAACAAAGGTTGAGATTGCATAAGTCATTGATAAAAATAAGAAAGAGCGTAGGTCCGATGATACTGCCTTGAGGCACACCATATGAGGTAGAACGTTCGTCACTGTAGAAGTCATCTATTTTTACTATCTGCTTACGACCAGTAAGGTAACTACGAAAAAAGTCGAGTTGAGTATTTCTGATGCCTATAGCATCAAGTTTCAATAAGAGTATAGGTATAGGGACAGTGTCAAAGGCTTTGGCAAGGTCGAGAAAAATAGTTAATACTTTTTGTTTATTATTTAGGTGTCCAATTATATTAGTAGTTAGATCGTGAACAGCATCTGATGTGCTTTTGTTTTTACGAAAGCCAAATTGGTGGGAAGAAATTAAATTTTGTTTTTCCAGGTAACTAATTAATCTGTTATTGACTAGACGTTCGAGTACTTTGGACAGAGCGGGAAGAACGGAAATAGGTCTATAATTACCAATAACGGTATTATCACCGCTTTTAAGGATGGGGTGAATAACGGCTTTTTTGAAAGGTGTAGGGAAAATGCCATTTACAAAACACAAATTGAATATATGACACAATATAGGTGCTAGAACAGTCACATACCTTTTAATTGTGTTTGTTGCGATACCATCCCAACCGGTTGCAGCAGTTGACTTTAGACCTCGAATTGTCCGCACAATTTCATCCGTATCAGTCATTTCGAGTACAAAGGAACAGTCATTCCTAGTCAACATTGTCGGTCTAAGAGAATACGCAGAGGAAAATTGTTTTTCGATTTTCAACGCTAGCTCACTGGCAATATTGGCAAAGAAATCATTTACCTCATTGCACGCCCTTTTGGGAGATTCGGAAGTTGTTAGTAGAATTTTAGAGGAAACCTGTTTCTGGTTAGGTTTATCAATAACTTTATTAAAAACATCCCATATACGTTTCGGGTTTTTTCCTGCTTTAGAAAATTCTTGAGTATCGTAAGCCTTTTTTGCCTTCTTTAAGATCTTACTACATAAGTTTTATATCGCGAATAGATTTGTTTTTGGACAGTGTCATTCGGAGTTTTTTTTAGCTGTTGAGACATTCTATCCCTTGTGCGCAAACATCGAAGCAAACCAGGTGTAATCCAGGGTCTAATGATTTTATGTTTGTGAGACACTTTAACTGTTTGCGCCTTATCAATAGCGGTTTTCAAAAGAGTAATCAGAGCATTACTAGCAGTCTCCGGGTCATTGTCAGTGAGAATGGACGAAAAATCAGTGTTTTTAATTGCAAGATCCAAGGACAAATAATCAATTTTTGTTACGATATTTAAATTTTTAGATTGAATTTTAGAGTTCTCGATACCAAAGAGTGTAGAATGATGGTCAGTTACTGTAGAATCAATGACAAGGGTTTTAGAAAAACAATTAGTGCGTAACATAACATGGTCCAAGCAATTGCCATTTCTGGTAGGATACGTGTAAGCCGGTAGAAGGCCATGAAAAGCAAGAAGGTTTAAATATTTGTGAGATTTAATATCGCAAGAGGATGATTTAATGTCTATATTTATGTCGCCTGTTATGATTACAGTTTTAAAATCCGTTAGAGAGTCAAGAACGCTGCTCAAGGACACTAAAAATTGTTCAACCGTTTCATTAGATGGAGATCTATAGATACAAAGAATAGCGGTATCACAGTTAATTTTAATTAGTAGGCCTGAAGCGGTACTCCTTAGATCCAGTTCCTCGCAAGTAACCGAATGATTTGATTTAATATAAGCAACCACACCATCACTCTGATTTATATGTCTAGTGGTTTGATATTTCGTATAGTTCGGGATATTTGGTGTAAATTGATTCCTGTTGCATGCCAACCAGCATTCTGTAAGCACCAACATATCACAATCAAAAGATAAGCGTTCAAGTAGAGAACAAAAATTCAAATAATTGCAGTTAATTGATCGGATGTTTTGTGTTAGTATCAGAAAATAATTAGCGGGGTTCTTTATAATAGTTTTTGAGGTCTCCGGTGAACAGCAATGAGCTTCCGATATGGTTAGATTATCAATGTTATTCAATACATTTATATTAATCACTTTTAATTTTCTTTAAAAAAAGGGTAAAAAAATTGAACCGAAATAAAAATAAAAGAGGGTAGAAAATGACTACAACAATTGTTGTACAAATGATATTTATGATCGGATGATATTTATAATGAAATTTATTATTTTTAACAATATTAGTACGTCTACGTAATTTTATGTACACTTTATTAAATATTAATTTGTTTGTGGGTAGTAATATTTTTATATTTGTATAAATCGTGGTCTTCATAAATAATGTAGGGTAAGTGTAAATATATACAATGTAGAACAAAGAAATAAATTTGTAATTTGATGAATGTTTAAAATTGTTATTAGTATTAAATAAATGTGTAATACTTGTTGATACGTGTGAATTTGACTGTGTGTTTGTGTAATTGTATAAGATAAAATGATTATAACTAGATATCTATATATATTATTGATCGGGTGGAGTGAACCAGTTAAAATAATAATAATACTTAATGATTATGTAAAGGAGAATGCCCACCGTAGTATGGACTTTAGTTTCGCTTTGAGAAATTTTGTGCCATGATGATATTTATCACATTTTGTAGGTTCCTTAGTATACATTCAACTAAAAAAACGCTGTTTCTCTAGGTCGACGGGTAAAATGAAAAAAAAAGTCACAACAAAAGTGTTTTTCTACCCATCTTCATTTTTTTTAATTTACATTAACTATCTGTAAATGTTTGAATATGATCTGAATGCAAGTAATTTAATGCTTCAGTTTACATAGCATATACTCTAGATTGTTGAAGATATTTGACACAACAAAGATATTTGACTTTCCCTTATACACAGGTGTTAACTTATGCCCAGTTTGTTTTAGTATTTTTGCTTTTAATCATTTAACTATGACCCAAGAAACCTACAAAAATATTTCAGATAAGACAGTGGTGAGGCAATAAATAAAAAACAACTTGTGTATACAGAATCTTTTTTTTAATAAGTAAATACTATTTACATTGTGCTATTCTCTGTAAGATAATTGACTTTGTTTTGAAATATAGTGTCTATAATAATAATTGGTATGAGGGGTATTTATTTGACACCTAGCAAACAGTCTTACAATCGTTTTGTAGATTAAACAATCATTGGAATTAAATTATGTTGTGTATAATCGTAGGTAGGTTTGGTTCACAAACACACCGAAAGTCTCTGTCTCAAATATATTTTCAATTTCTATAGTCCTAGGAGGAACACGAAACTCAACTCGACATTAAGAAAATAGAAAGAAAAAAACAATAAAAAGCACTGAAACACTAAGAAAACGAACTTATTAGCACGAAACTAGGTACGTCAATAAAACGAAACAGTTGCGAAACAGTTTCACATTTGACTTATTTGACATCTTTCAAGTGAATGTCGCATTGTTGCCAGTTGTAGATCGATTAATCGATTGTAATTGACAAATTACTAAAACAGGATACTTTCAGATAGATTAATCAAATAAACTCATATTATTATCAAATAAAAATTGATTTTCTTTATTATTTAGTATTGTTATTATGAACTGCCAATTCGATATTTTAATAAAATAAATATGTGTATCGATTATACTTTGATACGCTCGTACGAAAATGGTAATACTGAGGATTCAAATGTCAATAACAAAAAATACTTGGGAATTGTGAGTAAAACGGAAATGAATAAATTACTGCTTAATATGCGGATTCTTATCCGTCGAAGTTATGGCTAAGTATTTTACAATGGGTAGTGAAAATTAAAAACTTAGTTTTGACGTGATAACGTCTAGTAAACTGATGAAAGCTACTGGGTGCCAGTTCGAAGATGATGACGTCATTGTCACAATTAGTGAGCGAGAGCGCGGAACAAGCGGTAGAGAGGTACGATCGGCTCGGCCTAAGCGTTCGGCTTACGATCGGCGGTCGGCCTAACTTACGACGCGTCCGAGTAGAAATGACAGCGGCAAATGGCGGCAAACTGTTTTGTCAATATTGAAGTAACGTCAATTTATTGTTTTTAAAGTTATAATAGTGACAACAATTGCAGCAAAAAAGGTAATTAATTCTTGCATTTGAAGAATTTGATTAGCGATATAATTTCATATATTTGTTATTTGATTATTAAAAAAGTTACATCGGTCGGTGAGTGCAGTAGGTAATATAAGGTTATATTACAATTTTGATTAAAAACTTATTAGGACTCATATAATTATGATCGTATAAAAATTTAGCTGCTTTTATTTAGTATATTTTTACTATTTTAAGTTAATTAAACTTAACTTCTTTATTAAACTTGATTATTTCTTGTATTACATATTTTCAAAGTAATTAACTTTATTTCGCTTTTATATTAAATACAATTAATTACCTGTAGCTTATATACATAGATATATATATATATATATATATATATATATATATATATATATATATATATATATATATATATATATATATATATATATATATATATATATATATATATATATATATATATATATATATATATATATATATATTATACAAAATAATGATTATTCAGTAATAATAATTCAATTTCATTATAAATGTTTTCTTATGACGTTATCACGTAAAAATTATCGTCCGTAAACCAACTTTACAGACAACCAATTTTTTTTTTATTGATGTCATAAAACGTTCCTAAATAACCAAGTCTAACATCAACTGAAAAGAAAAATATTATTTTATGCATAGTTTTTCACTTAATTTATAAATGTCGGTATTAAAAAAAAATATACTAAATGTTTTAAAATCGAATTAATTTCGAATTTAATTTTTTATTTTTTGCCTTTCAAACAAAATAAATCTTCTCAGTTTCCAATTTTTGCACACGTACAAATGTCCGCTCTTGTACGTCCTATGTTTGGCTGGTTGAGAATGATTTTAGCATTAAGCCCGCCTTTTGTACAATTCTTTGTGTTGTGCTATAAAGTATTAATAAATAAATAACCAAAAGTATCATCTCCTATTCAACTACTGCAAAGTCATGCCAGTTGATGTTAAAGTAAAGTATCTTGAACAATATCTAAGCACAAAAATTCAGATTAAAGTTGACAACTGTAAAAGACTGAGAAGTAGTAAGAATCCAAAATTAGAGATCACCAAAGTCATTAAAAGTTATGGCAAACATTCACTTAAATATATTGTTCCTACTTTCTTGAATTCATTCCCAAAAACCCTAAAAGATGAAATGAACAAAAACTATTATAAATATAAACTCAAAAAGCATTTTCAGAGCAATATGTTAGACATACTGGTTCTGATGATGGCGTTGATGCGACGGACGGATCAATTCTATTTTGATATTTAGACATTCTAATATAATTTTATGTATTACGAGTATGACTTACGTATAGTTTAATTACAGTGCGCAGTAAAACTAATTTTTGTTTATGGGGCCATTACATAAATATATATTTTAAGGTATTAATAAATAAATAAATAAATAAAATATTACTTATAAGCAGTCTGCAGGAAGGTGCTGGCAATATTGACTGTATCTGTACTGTATTGTATTGAATGCCAATACTGTTAACGAATAGATTACAATTTTATTTTCAATTATTTATTTTCAAAACTGTATAACATTCACGCACCAATTCGATCAGTCTGCATAAAATATTTACCAGCCCCATGACTTACTTCTGAAGCAAAAATATTCAGAAAAAAAGAAATATTGCTAAATCTAAATATAAATTAAATCCAAACGATAGCACTCGAGATAAGTATTTGAAGGCTCGTTTCTGCAAAAGGTTGTGTAGAGACAGTCAACGACGCTATAATCATAAATTTGTTGCTGAAGAAGTAGAATTGACTAAGGTCTGGAAATTTCTCAAGTTACTAGGAGCCAGGAAGTTTCTCACGATATTGATTTAAAAAAAAAAAAATAAACATTTTACAATTTTCACATCTTATACGATGGATACTACTGTCAAAACCAACACTTTAAAAGAACTTTCTGCTAAATTAACTCCTGCTAATCCTGCATTCTTTTTTAGTTTTATCTAAATATCTTGCACGCCTTATCCATAACCAATTAAATAAATTCCTAAGGTTAAAGTTCTATTTTTCCTTCATCTATCATTTTACTATCTACTTGTAATTTTTTTTGGTATATAATAAGCACTTGTATTGTATTGTTTTGTATCTAATTGTATCATTTCATATCGTATCGTATTGTATTGTATTTATATGACCATTTATATTAAGCGGGTGGATTGAAACAAAATTGAGCATTTTATTTTTAGTGGACCATAAAAAATTAGAATGGTAATGTTGTCTATTGGTTTCATTTTAGTTTTATTTTCAATTAACAATGTAGTTAATGGTAGTTTTCTCTATTATTCTCAAAGCAAGCATTAGAGGTCGGTACTACGGTGATTTCTATGGTGTAATGTAATGTATGTTATGTAACTATTACATAGAAAGCACCGTACAATTTAATTCTTATGGGAAATAAAGATTCTTAAATCACATATTATAAGTAAAGTATTAATTTCGATAATTCTTGAAATTTCGTTCAAAATAAAAATTAAAAATAGTTGGACAATTATTCTTATGTGTTTAATTGCATCTTTTACATTTTTATTTAAAATTATATTCAAAATATAAACATTATTTGTAACGCTTCCAAAATATCGATTTAAATATTTAACGCAAACAAATTTTCTTGTACTAAAAATATAACATAGGTATATATATATATTATGCTTCTTTGTCACTAGGATTACACGTATTAACAAACTGGATTTTATTTCCTTCCTTATAATTTTGCCAATAGAAATTCAAAAACAGTAATAAGTACACTGCAGTGTTGAAAGGAATAAATGTAGCTACACCCCTTGTAAGCGGACATTCAGACCATTGTACAGCTACGATATAGTGTACAATAATACTTGCGAGCTGTATCTGCAAATAAAAATAAAGTAAACAGCGTAGTTGTATTTGGTTTCTCGATGTAATAGTCATCAGATCCGACGTTATAAGAAAAAAAGCCTCTCAAGAACTCGTCACTTTGATCATGATGAGTGCATTATATTAATAATATCTCTCTGCGTTGGATCAGCCTATACCATACACGTCTCTTCATACAGGAGAAGGGTTGGAGCTTAATCCACCATCTTGCTTTACTGTTTGTGGATAATTTCTCAACCATGAGTGATTAATACCTATCAGATGTTTGTGAAAACAACTTTGACCGATGGCTTTACTTGCTCTCTAAGATACGGTGGGGAAACTTACAAATACATACACCTAGAACGGAAACATATATTTCTACAAATATAAATATCTACCCGAGCGGGAATCGAACCCACTACACCAAACCGGTTTTCCATCATTCTTCTTTATAAAATATAAATAAAGTGTAATTCCTCGAAAAAAATTGTCGTAAATATCCTGTAAGGCATTGAATCAGATAAAAAGGAAACTCTTGGAAAAGTCTCAGTAAATTGACGGTGTACGAATATACATAGAGTAGGTCTAATCGTATGTCGAGTAGAACTCTGTTAACGGATATTAAACAAAAAAATTGACACTTAAATTTAAAAAAAAATATCGTAGATATATGGTACCTGGTCTGAGATATTAATCAAAATACGATATAAATGTTTTTTTTTCTTAAATGTAAAATAGAATATAAAATAGTCACTTCTAATAAAATGGTTTGCCAAAATACATAACTATAACTTACCATTTGCATTTTCGTCATATATTTTTTCCAGAAGACGAATTTGTTGACCCTCGGTCCCAAAGCAGTTAAACCGTAGTACAAGTACATAAATACATGGATCAATGAGTTTATAAATCCAATGAAGAACAGCGTTTCTGAAGGCCAGTATTTCAAAAAGGCCCAAGATGTGAGCAACACTGTTGAGTGATGATATATGTGAAGGAAGGTAATCTGTTTATCTTTTTTACGCAGCACGAAGAAAACAGTGTCGAGTAATTCAGAAACTTTTGCCGCGAAGTACATCCACATAACATAAATCATCTGAAATGTAAAATAAGGAGGCTTATGCTAGTTTTTGGTATTATTTTGTATGTTATTAATAAAAGCATAAGGTTGCTCGTATTTATGTACGTAAAACAGAATTTATTATTGATTCAATCTTATATATTTTCAATTCTTTTTTGTTGATTAAACGTATGTACTATTCTCAATTGTTAGGGTTTTAAAGTTATGCATGGAGCGTGGGTGTTGGGTCACGGAATGTGCAGCTTTTCCACTCGTGCGTCTGTTGCTATATAGCAATGCGACTATGTATATATATATATATATATATATATATATATATATATATATATATATATATATATATATATATATATATATATATATATATATGAGTTATATGCAAAAAAGTTGTACATTTTTCATAAAAGTACTGTCCTAAAGTGTCCTAAGAAGTTATCGCGACATTTTTTACAAGAACGACAGTGAATGTTATTTAAACAGTGTAAGTTAGTCTTAAACTAACCAATTTTATTAAAACAAAGGTATTTTTACATAAAACTGAAGAAGAAATTTATATTTATTATATGAAAATAGTGAAACTGATTAAAAATATATGGTGTTTTCCTTTCCCTGCCTCTAATAAAAAGTCAAATTTAGCGTATAACAGCTACTATTTTACCTTTTTATTATATTGTTTTTATAATACATAGACTGTCTTACGTAAAATAGTATACACTGTTATACTTTATTGACATAAAAAAATTTATGTTAGTAATTATCTTCAAGATCATACCTATATGTACAAAGTTAGTTCAACTTTGATCAATGAAAAAAATATCTTAATACTAAAGAAAAACATAAACATACAGTTAGTGACGGCGCAGGCACAGCTATTTTGTAAATTTTTGTATCCGTCACATCACCTCTTCAACATACCTCTTTGCGATAATTTTCATTGTTTATGTAGCAAGTTTTTGGTATCAGTCCGTAGCGTAAAATCATCTTAAAATTCTGAAAAGGAAAAATAATACTAAAGCTTAATTCATTACATAAGTAGATGTCTGATAATTTTCGAATCACAAATAAACAAAATTTTCAGATTTGTATTTATATTATACACCTACACTACTTCTCTTTCTTGCACAAAATAAGTTTAGTAATAGAAAACTCAATAAGTTTAAGTCTGCCTTTCGTAAATATGTTAAATATAATATACAATAAAATATATACCTATAACAAATCTGTTAAAACCTACGTTTTATTAATACACTATGTCATCAAGAATAAATTTTACTAGCGCGATTTAATTTCAATCAGCGCTATCTCTTATAAGCTTGTTTTGTACGCGTATCACGTAAATAGTACAAAACCAATGTAAATAACTTTAATACATAAAAACTATACATAACTCACAGTACCTTTAGTTTTTGTTTCATTTTAATTCAATTTAAAAATAAATATTTAAGATAATAGAAATAGGTACATAGGTACATGCAACGCCATCTGGTCTAACGAATCTTAAAAACTCACAAAACTTATTTTTGAGTTATTATCTTGTTAAATATCACAAAATATAAAAACGATATTCTACTTTGTACGATAGATGGCGCAGTATACGAAATATAATATTATACTGATGATAATCTCATCAGATACAAAAAATTACGGAACCGATGCAATAGAATCTGTAGAGATGCACAACGCATTTATATAAATAATTCCTTGGACAACAAAAGTACTTCTGATGTTTGGAAGTTCCTGAACACTTTGGGCATCGGGAGACAGCGGGATAATGGTTGTGGAACAATTGATCTTGACACACTCAACAACTATTTCACCACTGTTAATGTTTTGACTTCTAGTGTAAGAGAAAATACAATAGCTGAAATTTCTCGACGGTCTAAGATGAATAATACTCCGTTCAGTTTTTGCTCTATCACAATGGAAGATGTTTATAAGCATATCCATGCTATCAAATCGGATGCCATTGGTTGTGATGGAGTGAGCAAAAGGATGATCATTTTGTCAATGAATACAGTTCTCCCTATCCTCTGTTATATTTTCAATCACTCTCTTTCTTCTAATACTTTCCCTGAGTTATGGCGTCTCGCTTATGTCATTCCTATTCCTAAGCTTTCCAACCCTTCCTCAAACTCTCATTATAGACCAATTTCTGTGCTTCCATTCTTGTCCAAGGTTCTTGAACGAATCGTTCATAACCAAATTACTCACTACCTTCACTGCAACCATATCCTTAATCCTTTCCAGTCTGGTTTTCGCCCTGGGCACAGCACTGTTTCGGCTCTTACTAATATATGTGACGACATAAGGCTTGGAATTGATAATCAGCATGTTAGCATTATAGTTTTATTAGACTTTTCCAACGCATTTAACACTGTTGACCATGACATTCTCCTTGCAATTCTTAAACAGTTAAATTTCTCACCAGATGCTGTTAATTGGTTCCGTTCTTACCTTTATGATCGAACACAATGTATCCGAACCATTGACAAGGTTTCTTCATGCAGCCCTCTCCGAGCCGGAGTACCTCAGGGTGGTGTTCTTTCCCCTCTTCTGTTCTCCGTATTTATTAATTCTATAACTTATCTCCTTTCTCTTCCTTTTCATTTATATGCCGATGACTTGCAGATTTACCTGACTACTCCTGTTAACGATATAGTTGCAGCAATTGGTCGTGTTAACCAGGAACTTACAGTTATATCTTCTTGGTGCAAATCGTATGGACTATCGATAAATCCTAGTAAGTCCCAAATTTCCATAATAGGTAGTTCTAAACAGCTTTCTAAGGTTAATGTTTCCTGTCTTCCTTCTATCTGTTTTGATGGCTCGAAATTAGAATTTTATAACACGATAAAAAATCTAGGTCTTATTCTTGATAGCACACTTTCTTGGAAACCTCAAGTTGCTGAGGTAAGCCGTAAAATATATGCTGCAATCGGCACGTTGAGAAAATGGAAAAATTTCTTGCCCATCAAAACAAAGATATCACTTGCCCACACACTTCTTTTTCCTATTCTTGACTACGCTGATGTCTGTTATTCTGACCTATCTGAAACTCTCCTTAATAAACTTGAACGCCTTCAAAACATGATCATCAGGTTCATATTTGGTTTGAGAAAGTACGATCATATCTCAGATTATCGAGCACGACTTAACTTGCTTAAAATAAGAGAACGCCGTAACTTACATCTCCTATCTTCTCTCTACTCTATCCTCTTCCATCCTAGTACTCCTCCATATCTAAAGGAACGGTTTACTTTTCTTGGTTCAGACGTCCCTAGTACGCTAAACCTTCGTTCCCAAGTCGACAATAAATTAAAACATCCGTTTTCTCATAGTCAGTGCTACAGTGAATCTTTCACTGTTAAAGCTGTGAAATTGTGGAATGCCCTCCCGCGAGACATACGCCAAGCGCAGTCGATACGTATTTTTAGGCGATCTGTCAAAAAACATTATTTATCTACATATCGTTAGTAATTTGTATGATATTTATATACTGTTTTAGGTAAATAGGTACTTATTTATGTATTATATGATATAATATGTATGTAAATATTTTTTTATGTAAATGTATGTAGTTATGTGTTTGTTTATGTATATGTATGTTAATGCTTATGTATATATGTGTTTATGTATGAGTAATTGTTTATGTATAGCTTTAAGTGTATTGTATGCTGTACATATATTTGCATCTTATACTAAAGACAAAGTTCTAATTTTTTTTTTAGATATAACTTATGTTATAATATTTTAAATGTTTGATTTAAAAACAAACTAATTGCACCGTCTGCCTTTCTTATTACCGGGATGTCCTATATAGACAAGGGTTGTCTGGAAGAAATCACTATTAGTGATAAGACCGCCTTTGCACTCTATTTTGTATATTTCTCTTTGTTACTTTTTTATGTACTACTTAAGTGTGCAATAAAGTATATAAATAAATAAATAAATAAATGTAATTTTTTTAATCGCGCTGTCCAAAACTTCGGCCAAAAGAATGACACTCGCCCGTATTTAAAAAAATGCTTTTCTTTTTTGCATTTAATACCTTAGGATACTACGGTCTTGATTGTTTGTTTGTTGTTAAAATATTTGGTCGTTATTTGTTTGTTGATTTGTAAGTTGGATGGTTATAGCTATTTAAGTTGTAATCTATATATATAAAGAAAGTCGTGTTAGTTACACCGTTTATAACTCGACGACGATTAAACGATTAACGAGTGGACCGATTTTTATGATTTTTGTGTTTTTGGATTTGTCTTCGTCCGGAATAATACTTATTAAAATATGATATTCATCAATGAAAAAATAATTAATAAAAAAATCAGTTCAAATGTTTCATCTGTACTATCTATACATATAATAAATCTGTTAACGAGTCCGTTTTATAATCTTAATCTTAATATATAAAAGCGAAAGGTCACTCATCACGATATCTCTGGAACTATAAGACCTAAAGACTTGAAATTTGGTAGGAATATTCTTTTTGCCGAGGAGAAGTAAGATAAGAACGAATTTTACGGAATTCTACCCCTAAGGGGGCAAAAAAGGAGGGCACAGTTTGTATGGGACAACGTAGTTCCTTGGTCCAATCTACTTCAAATTTTGCATAAAATATTCTTTAACAGAATTGATTGAAGACGTGTTTCGTATTTTATCAAAATTCATCCCCTAACGGGGTTAAAAGGCGGTTGCTTTTACTTCGAAGTTGATTTGACAACTCAATCCGTCTATTATAAAATATTTTCCAGTATCGACGCAGGTGTAGGTGTTAAAATATAAATGTAACGGGCAACATTGTGTGACGTTGGGCGGAGAGCAGTGAGAGGGAGCAGAGGCGGTGAGGTGTGGAGAGTAAGGGTGAGGTGAGGCGAGGTGGGGTGAAGTGTGGTGAGGAGAGGATAGTCGAGCAGCTGAGCATTCCTTTTGGCGGGAGCGTAGCGATCGGACAAGAAATTATTTTCTACTTAAATTAAATTTGTAAATTCAATCAAGAAATAAATCAAGTTTATTGTCAGTACGTTTTTTATTTTTCAGTACTCAAATACCGGCGTTACATAAATTTATAATTTTTAATTTTTTTGTTAAATACCCGTGCGAAGCCAGGGCAGGCCGCTAGTATTGAAATAAATAGGTAGTATTAATAACGAGAAGTAATCATTTAAATCATAAAGTATTTAAATTATTAAAATCCTTATTTTAAACTTTTGTAAATAAAAACAATCCAGACTAATTTAGACATTTTCAGATGAGTTGTAACATAGCCTATTTCGGTTCTGTTACTGGGGAATTTGTCCACAGTGCATATGGCCGATACTATCGGGTAGTTCAAACTCTAATAAAAATTAATGTAAAATAATGTATTAAAAGAAACCAAAATCACTCAATCTTTTCCATTCCTGGATCCGTACACCTTTATATTCCACTCAAAACTAGAAATTTTGTGGTTTCTCTAGCAACTGCCACGGCTCAAAGTAATTAGTGAATAAGTAGTTTTCTGCTTTCACTATAAAAATTTCTTAAACAAATTGAAACATACCATTTGCACTAAATATGCGGAGAAGACAACTTGTATCGCATTATACAGTAACAACGTTGTTGTTAGTTTAAAACATTCCCTTTTCGACATTATTGAAGGTCCTATCTTAAGTACGAACAACAAATAGGCAATTAATATCATCGCGATTGGTCCAGGCGTCGCCATGAGCGGGAGGAAGTCGGTTTCTTCATCTGCAGAAAAAAAAAAAATTAAATATGGTGGGACACCAGATACGAATGAAGTTCCATATTACATAAATATTAATTTCAAGTTCTAGTTGAGGTAAAAAGAAAATAATTATTCGGATATAAATTTTATATTGTGATTTTTTAAACTGATAAAAATCAAAAACTACTCTACAAAATTATCTTATATTTATAACAATAATTCCGAGTTATTTGATACTCGTATAATGAAATAGTAAATACAGTTAATCGAAATAGATTTTCAGAAATAATTTTACAAAATAAATTGATATACTTGGTTTAACTCAACTCAAGTAACTGGGAGTCGTCTTAGACGAACGCTTCACCTTCAACACGCACGTGACAGATTAGGGTATATGTTAATATAATTTAAGTGTAAAATATGTAAGCTTTATGTTGTGGGTAGTAGATAGATTAAATATTATTCAGTACCGTTGCTTATAAAACAAATGTAATAATGATTTAAAGGTTTAATACATAATAATTTAATATTATAAATTGTTAAAAGCATTTTGAATAGTTTAGCTTTGTTTATTATTATGATTTGGTATTGTTTAAGATGTTTTTGAATATCATATTAAATTAGTCGATCAACTGACTAAATGTATAAAAGCAGCTGTGCTGCGACATTTGTAAGTCAGAGTTAGAATCGCCACGACCACGGACAGGACAGTATTGTAATATTTGTGACTTAGAATCAGAGTTAGAGTTAGAATCGCAACAGCCACGGACAGAGCAGTACTGACAAAGATAAGTAGATTATTGTATATTATTGTTATAATTATTATTTTCTATATTATGTTAATGATATTATTATACCATCTTGACTTTATTTTTACCCGACTGCGACAGAAGGAGGGTTATGTTTTTCGAGTGTATGTATGTATGTATGTATGTATGTATGTATGTATGTATGTATGTCCATTTCTTTGGCACGCCCTACAGCCCAAACGGCTGGACGGTTTTTGACATATGAGGTGTCGTTGGATTTGTCTAAATTGTAGTAGTGACATAGGCTATATAAATTTTCAAAATGGCGCCCGCAAATGGCGGAATGAAGGGGGGGAGTTGAATTTTTTTTTCTTAATGTAGCAATATGGGTATCAAATGAAAGCTAGTAAATTGTTTTATTCTTTTTAGTTTATAATAAGAGTATTTTACGCAGTCGGGTTTTTTGATTTTTTTAATTAAGCATACTTGTTATTTTATTCCATTTATTCCTTAACTGAAGGTAGTTAAATAATTTTTTGAAACAAAATATTAAAGGTTGCTATTTATTAGAATAAAATAATTAAGATTCCTTATTCAAGTATTATGAATTATATTATTATTTTTACATTTAAATAATTGTTTATTAATATTTTTTATTTACAAATATATATATATATATATAGATTCCCCACAAATTCTATAAATCTAACACACGTCGCGAATGTTTGTAAGAACGCAGTTGCCTTTTATGCCTAATTTTCGAGAGCCGCGAAGGCGAGCTGGGGCCTCCAGCCCGATGTCATCCGCCCTATATACAGAGCGGTGGTTGAGACCGTGATACTGTTTATACATGTTATTATGTTTGTACATGTGATTATATATATATATATATATATATATATATATATATATATATATATATATATATATATATATAATGTTATATACTGTTTGGGCGCCGGCCGTGGACAAGCTCGGTATTCGCAAGCGGCTGAACATGGTCCAGCGAGGATTCGCGCTGAAGCTATGCAGGGCATACCGTACTACCTCCTTGAAATTGGTACTGTTACTCGCTGGGATACTCCCTCTCTCCCTCTGCGCGTCCGCGAAGCCGCGGCGCTCTATGGTGCGAGGGGGTGCTTCAGCGTGAGATAGGGGATCGGTAGGTGGAACGGATGTCCTTGGTTCTACGGTCCCCGCATCCCACTCATCGACCTCGAGTTCAAGTGTCTGGTGGACCAGGAGTAACTCATGGTCAACGATGGTCACGATTTCAACATCTACACGGACGGCAGCAAGATTGAGGGCAAGTTGGGTGCAGCGTTATCCGTATGGAGTGGCGTCGCCAAAACCAAAACCCTCGAGCTTCGTTTGCCGTCCTTTTGTACGGCTTGTACTTTTGATTTTGAAGCATTGATATATGCAGCAGTGATATTGGTTTTAGGAAAGCCTGTTTTTTTATAAATGGAAGTTAAGTAGCATGAATTTCAGAATTTATAATGCAGCGAGTAAACAAGGTTATTGTTTTTTTGGCCGGAATATGAAGGCAACCGCGGATCAAACGAAGTATCAACATGTCTCTATAATTATATTTCAAATCTCTCCGACGTCGATCACCTAATATAATTTTCTGACTGCTGACCAGGGCAAGATATAAATTCTGTGCTTGTTGCTATGCTCAATTCTATCATTACATCACCTGACAAATAATTTAACAATAGCATTATTTAGATAAACTACTTTTCTTTAATACCCACGTTTAATACTCTTCTAAACTTTTACTATCAAGGTCTCTGCAATTCTCGAATGCTGATTAGGACCAAAAAAAAACTATAATCATCATTGTAGTACTAGAGGGTTAATTACGCTAAGTTTTTGATTGCTTTTAAAAGTTTATTTGTTAAACAAGTTTCTTTTATAATAATAATATTTTATACTATTTTTGTAAATTGTTTTATTTCACTACCATCGAAATTAACCCTAAAAATAGTCTTTACATCTGTTTTGGAATAAAACTAATTTTATATTTTTGACAAGCCAGATGGACGTGTAATCTTCAAAAATGGTAGAAATACTGTATTTAATTATATAAAAAATATTTATTAATGGTATTTTACGATACTTGTACTAAGTTCAGATATTTTTTTAAATATTTCATTGCACATAAAAGTTTTGGATTATACGTCCATCCGATAAAAGCATGTTCTGAGAAAAAATGACGTAAGGTTTGGATAAAACTGTCGAGCCAAATAGAAATAAGTGCCATATTGCGAGTTTTTTTAATACTAACAAAAACGAGTATTTTACATTATCAAGGAAGTACTTTCATAGACACATGTGAATTTTCAGCTAAGGAGATACGCTGAAAAAAAAAGTTATAAAGTTTTTTTGCTCTCCTGAAAAGTAAGCGTTTTGCTTATACACCCCTCTGGTTTGAAGCCCGCAATATGACTTATATAAGTATTGTATTATATTATGTATATCTATTTATTATTGAAAGGGTGGAGTGAGCTAGTTAGATAATAATAAAAATTTCTGGAATAATAAGTGTATGCAGCATATTGAACACTATATTTTTACAAGAGCCGTAGTGAGAAACCAACTCCACACAGGTCGCGCCAATAATGTGTATGGCGAGAGGACGACCGCTTACATAGTTCCTCGATTAATTAATCTGCTACCATCCAATTTGGTTGAAAGTATCAATAAGAGTAATATTAAATATAAGCTTAAAAATTCTATTTTTCAAGGATATCTTTCGAGGAAACTTTATAACAAAACTTTGTAGCGGCACTTGAGTTTGTTTTTATAAAATGTGAACTATAGATTGTAGCATTGTACAAACCTTAGTGGTTTTCTTTTGCTACTCATAATTATAATTTTGTATTCATTGCGTTTAATATGATAGTTAAATTATATGATAATTAAAAGACTGTTTATTGGACAAGTATTATGTACAGTATAGTTGTTCTTAGTAATTTATCATTTTAGCTATCAATTTACTAAAATAATAGATTACAATTTTTTGGTCCATTGGAAAAAATTGTTATGTTCTCAATTAGGTTTTCTCAGTTATATTATTGTATGAAAAAAATAAAATACGCCCACTTACATTTGCTTTTATTTAAATCCCACTCTTGGAATTGTAGTTCAACCTCTGTAGACATGATGGATCTGTGAAAACAAAATTAAATGAAAAAACCGACATACATTTAAAAATGTAGAAAAAAATTATTTTAACGTACCGACGCGCGACGGCATAATTAAATGTTAAAATAAAAAATAAAGAATACAATAATAATATACAATGAGATAACATTTAAAAACTATTTGCAATCGCTGCTAAAATATATATGGCAAAGGGAGGTTATTTGTTAATATTTTTAGAAAATTTTATGTTAATATTTATTAGTATTTAGTTTGACTGAAATAAGCTAACATTTTTACTTAGTGTCCAGAGCAGGTATCCCATCCATAAATTATAATAAATAACTACGGATAATATCATAAAATTTATTTTGAGAAAAGAAAGTTGAGAGAGGCAATTTGGTGAGATAGGTCGGGAATTTGGTGATAGTGGGTAGGTATATTGGTGATATACGGGGTGGCCCGTTTACAGTGGTCCAAAAATTTTTTTCAGCTTGAGAGCATCATGAGGGATCATTTAAAACATACTTTAGTTAAGCGAAAACTTATGGTTTAGAAATTATGATATTTTTTTAAATAATCCGAAGTTTCAATATTTTTGGCACAAAACCACTCTGTTATGAAAACTACTGGATCGAATTGAATGAAATTTAGTATAGGTGTACCTTGGTGGTACATTTTTTTTTTCACAGGATTTTTTCGAAAATCAATATTTTGCCGAAAAGTTCAAAAAAACTACAGAAAAAGTTAAAATAAAAAAATGCAGTCTAATTATTTACACTAGATGAGCCTATAGCGGGAGAGGTAGGTTATTGCGCTATACCTGTACCAAATTTCATTCAATTCGATCCAGTAGTTTTCATAACAGAGTGGTTTTGTGTCAAAAATATTGAAACTTCGGATTATTTAAAAAAAAAAAAAAATCAAAATTTCTAAACCATAAGTTTTCGCTTTACTAAAGTATGTTTTAAATGATCTCTCATGATGCTCTCAAGCTGAAAAAAAATTTTGGACCACTGTAAACGGGCCATCCTGTATATTTAATAGCATTGATCAATCTGAAGTAATTGATCCATGAGATCCATGGAGGTAATGTCTAGGCAATCCTCGTGATACGAAGTTTATGATCCACACTACCAGTCGTCATTTTTTGAAGTGGTTGTCTTCTTATTGGTTAGCGATGTGGATGGTAATGGTGCTCTTGGTTGTGCTGCTGAGGATGCTGAGCGTGAAGATACTGCTGATGGATATCGTATATTCGCAACATATTTTCCTTTGTCTGTAACCTTTTTAGTTTTAGTTGCTTTCGCTATAGAAGCACAAAGGATCTTCTCCTACAGATATCAAGCTGATACTACATATGATTTTTTTTTATACCGGGGGCCTTATAGGAAAATAGATTTATAAGGAGTAAACTCCATGAAAACTTCATCAAATCCAGAAATCATAAATAACCCTCAATTATTACAGAAAACCGTAATAACAAACTAAAGTTTAACATTTCATATTGTATAAAATGGCATTAAAAAAAAAAAGTTAGAAATTACGTTTATGACCTAATAGTCCAGTAACCTTGCCGCCTGAATGGGGTAGTATGCGTCAAATCGGGTAGTTCTGATTTTTTGCAGACTTGTTTATGATGTCGGCCTAATGAATAATCCAATTTTGAGACCTCGAGCGCCGAACGCAACTTTGATAAAAATCGAAAAATCCGAGAAAAAAATCGTTATTTTTCCAAATTTTGGCAATTATTACCCTAAAAGAATAGTTTTTGAAAAAACTAGGCGTTGTTAAATCAGACTAAGTTTGCTACAATATGATCCTAGAACTGTTTATGTAGACCCAATAGTTTCCGAGATTAAGCCTTCCAAAGTTTATCATTTTTTTTGAAGTTCGATCGAAATTCGATCCGATTTGACGCATATTGATACCGGATTTGACGCATGATGTGATGTATAAAGTTACTGGGCTATAAGAAATAACTCTGGATATAGAAGTTATTGGACACCTGCTCATAATTTAAAACAACGACAGACATAATTATAATAAACTATTATTAAAAATTTCATTCACTGACCTTAATCAGTTCATTAATTATTCAATAAAACAAATAACAATTAGAAAGTACGTCATAATAATGGTCGTACGAATGAACTTTTGACAAAAAGTTTTTTTTTTAGTTCATACAAATCGCGAGAAAGAAACGCGCAACTGTTATCGTCTCTTGCGGCAGAGTGCTTGCATCTTTTCGCGTTCGTGTGTGTAAGTAACGTCGTAAAAGACTTTTAAAAAATCTATCACCAAATTACCTTCCTCACCAAATAACCTTTCTTTACCCTACTCCGAAAAATAATAACCTATTTAAAAAACAAACAAGGTATACATTAAAAACCAATGGGAGTTTATTATTACACTCTTTAATGCATACATTGTAAAGGTAAAAAAAGAGCAAATATTTTATATATCGAATAATTTCAGAAATAAAAAATTGATTCAATAAATCAATTTAACAAATTATTTATATAATTTAAATCAATAAATAAAAAAAAGGTAAAATTATTATTATCTAGTGGTTCATATTACTTTAGCTACTAAAAAAATAATATGTAATTAATTTATCTTACCAGATAGTCTTTTATGTATGTTATATGTATTAAGTTATACTAAGAGTTCCTTACACTTTTACTACCGCTAAATAATGATGCTTGTCGTCGTATTTATATGTATATAAGATTGAACTTGAATTTGACCTTTACATGTAATTTGAAAAATATTACTTTTGTAATAAATATTGAATAAAATAATAAAATAGGTTGCACGATTTTAAAACTAAATACAAAGTTGTTTGTTTAGACAGAACCATAAAAATGTACTAATGAATAAAATGTATGTAGCTGAATTAATAGAAATATGTAAACTTTAAAAAAATGACTGGAAAAGGGGATCCTAATGCTTTGGCAGTCGTAAAAGACGACTAAGGGAAATGTCCCAAGCTTCTTTATCCTCTCTATGATGTTCTTCCCCGCAAAATTCTCCGTTTTTTCTCTTTCTTCTGTAAATATAATGTATATATATATATATATATATATATATATATATATATATATATATATATATATATATAGGTAAATTGGTAAATTACCATCAATATTTAAGGAAAATACTCGGTACACGATTCTCATTCGAATTATTTAAAAAAAAAATTGGTACAAATTTTTGCCCAAATGTTCATATAAATGAAGCCATATAAATGAATTTCAATTCAAATAAATGAAGCGTGAACACATTTGCAGTCATGCCAGCGGTGCGTGCACAGGTTATACTGTGCCGCTTGGCACCCGCACCACCCGCTCTGTTGCTAATTCGATACTTCCGTTCGCAGATTAGTAGGGCAGTAGAGCTAGCGCTGTCGTAAGGTTCATACGTTCATCTCCCCCCGTGCGCGCCTAGTGATCGCTCTTACGCGTATATCTAATCTGTCGTGTGTGAGTGTGACTGATATTAATTTTGATTGAATTACAAAGACTTATTTTATCGTCATATCTGATCTTTTATTCACTATTTCCGACCCATTTCCTACATCAGAAGTGGGGTCGCATCCACCCCCACTTCAAAGTCAAATTAATTCAGCTAATTACATAGAACAACTAATCTCTCTTTGCTCCCGGTATAGAAACTCTTTTTCAGAGAATAGCTGAAAATATAAACCCGGATCCTGACAATACTACTATTCCCCTAAAGTTGGTATCTTTTGCTCCAGATAAGACAGATTCCGACATTGTTAACTGGTGTAACTTAAGTGAAATGATTACCAAAAAAAATAAAAAAAATTAAGAAGGTGTCATATTCTTTTTTTTTTCAAGTGCCTCTCCTATTAGCGAAGGTTGGCAATCAGCTTCGAAAATTCCATCTTGTTCTTCGCGAGGTGAAAGAGCTCGGCAGCACTCGTGCTTCCCATACATCCTCGAATGTTGCACAGCCAAGACTTTTGCGACCAACGGCCCTCCTTCCGGCAACCTTGTAGTGATGGTTCTTCCACTGTGTAAATAGAACAAAAAAAACCAGCACTTATACAACCTTCAAAGACGCTGTTAAGACGAAGACCTCCTATTACATCTGCCCAGGCACCAGCCACATAGCCAGAACCTGTCCCAAGCAATATGTGAAGCAAGGGGCAAGCAAGTCAACCTGTGTTGCAAGGCTGCTCACGGTACTTTGGAGAAGATTGGTATGACGCTCTCATTTATTTTGATTCGGGATCAGAATGCAGTTTTATAAAACAAAGGTAACTTTCTTGACAGGGAAAGGTTTCATCAAGAAGTAGTTTTGAAGGTCATCGGAGGTAATAATACTATTTCTTCTTTAGTAGTAAAATGTTCAGTTTGCATTCAAAGTTGTCTACTACATGTCATTTTTTTTTACGTATTACCAGACGAATGTTTAACCGAAGAGGTTTAATTAGGTCGCGGTATCCTGCAAAAGGGAGTTTCTGTTGAAACAAATAGCGACATACTAACATTCTCTAAAGCTAAACTCAAACGTTTGTTTCAAACATAATCCTAACACGGAGCTTATTGCTATTTGATTCGTGACTTAACCGGTCATGATAAAGAAATTTTGCTAGGTCTTTTAAATAAATATTCTGACAACTTTATTCAGAAAATCACCGACTATACAAGTTAGTACCGGGACCCTAAGATAATTCATAGGCGTCACCAAAGATATTTGAAATAAGGAGATATGCCCTAAACACGAAATAAGTCCGGTACCGCTGTCGCCACTTTTGAAGATGTGTGCGTTTTCATTACCGGCACACTAGCGTTCTAATCCTCTAATTGGTTCGCACACTACTAAAAATTATTGTACGAATACACTCATACACGTAAAAAAACAGCGTCGGTGAACTCGGTGAACTCGTGAAAGGGATGTGACATCGCATTTATCGATAAAATCATGCGATGAGAATGTTATTCATTTTTAACCAATATTACCTGTGTAAACGCATATAAAATACAATTAAGAATAGTGATGTGCTATATTTTTGTATTTTTAATTATATTATGGTATCCTGAAAATTATTAAAATAATACAAACGAAATGAACAGAAAATTGTTTATTAAAAATAAAAAATGTTTTGCACAAAATGATGTGAAATAAAAATGTTTTATTTTGCTTACTTAATATTGTCATAATTATAAAGATCGCTTTTTACCCGAATCTACGACGCAACCTTTGCGTTTATCACTATATTTACTCAATCGTGTTTATCATTCTATGTCCCCATCTTTTGGAAAGCTGGAAAGGTAAAATAATAGCTAACACACAAAGTACACTTGCATATAAGCTAAGCTAAGCTGAAACTTTCAAAGCAATAAGTAGTAGGCTTTTAAAAGGTCAATCACAAACCCATTCGTAATAGGTACATGCAGGAATAGTCATGTTGACTTGTGTTATGGATTATGTAAAAGAAAAGAGAGTCTGTGATAACGTAGCGGTTAATAGTATGAAAAAGATAAACATAAGAAAAGGAAAAAAAGATGATACTGATGATAGTAAACACCATTTTAATCTGAATCATGCCATTTATTATAATATTTACAATCTTATTGTGAGCTGTATTGAAAACATGAAGGTGTAGTAAAGTACCCGAAAGCGTGTCAAGTTGGGCAATAGCTCGAGGCATGCCATATTATAAATCATACCTAAATATATTTCATATATCATTACCATTGTACACCTAAGTTCCTATGAACTTATTTTACTATCTCTGATTACACATCTCTCAACTACGCTGTAAAATAATAGAAATAAGTAAAAAACTATTCACAAAACTATACGGTTGACAAATATTAAAATTTGGCTATATTTCACATATTTTGTCGTTAAACAAACATACTCAAATACAATAGAATAGCACATGTACAAAGACGCTTAACTCATAATTTACAGCTAACCTAAGTGCCATAGAGAGATTTGAAAATTATGACAAAACAATATAATTAGAAACGCTTAAAATATACATTCTTGCTAAATAAGCTTAACAAATACGTTTATAGAACACAACGCATGTATATACAACATACATAACTAACTAAAAACATACATGCACAAAATGTATTATAAACTTCAATAGAAATAAGTAATTCGATAATCGCCGTGTTGTCGATAGCTTACACCTGTTGCTCCGTATGGACACCACTATCTCATCGCACAAACAAAACGGTAAAATATGCGACATTACCATTACGATAGTATCGTTGTGTAAATTTTACATTGCTTGTTTAGTTACTCCGCAACATACTGGGGTAGTGGTTAGAAAGCAATGTATTTGAATGTAGTAGAAGCAAGAAATATTTCTCGTATACTTGTTTTTTACGATTTTTAAGTAAAATATAGTAAAAAAGTAATATTTACGTGTGGTAACTGATTCCATGACTTGTTAAATGTTTAGTTTCACTTCTATTCTTACAAGAAACAACTGAACAAGACGGCATTGTTAGTTGTTTTCTCGCTCGCGGTCGAAATCACACTATGCACATTCAATATCACATTTAAGCAATATGTGAGCATTTTGGGCAAGTTGCGTCTACGCAGACACGCCCCCATGCCAGTTCTCCTATTCTTAATATTTCTATGGGCGTCACTATAGATTATGGCTATGATATTAGATATACATATGTTCTAATACAAAAACACAAGTTTCCCGCATGTCATCGCGTACTTTCAGTGCATTATTAACATTTTATGTTAACGACTTAAGAGGCAAACTGACTAGTACCTGTTTTTTGTATCTCATTGTAAATAAAACTTGTGTTTTTTATGAGAATAAAATTCTATATACCTATTTGGCCATATTGGCACTAGTGAAAGCTAATGATCCCAACTAATAATAATACTTTTCTACCCTAAGAATAAATCCAAGCATATGAAAGGTTTTACCTACAATTTAGTCAATATGACTGTTAAATAAGAGCTTACCATCAAGTCACACTCCCATATCTCTCAATTTGGTAATCCTATTATTTTTTTCATTGTTACAGTAGTAATAATTAATAATATTTTAATATATGATGCTTACATATATTATGAAATGTTATATTGTATTTATCAATGTTTAAAATAAGACTATTACTTAGACAGAATTTATATGATTCATTTAAATCATCCTGCAGTAATGTACAATCATTAGATGTTTTATTTGACTGACCCATTGGCGCAGTTTGCAGTGACCCTGTTTTCTGCTCCAAGGGTTGTGGGTTCGATTCCCGCCCCGATTCTGGGTGTAATATATGTTTATTTATATATGTATTATTTATATGTGAATATAATAAAAAAAAATGTATATCAGTCGGCTGTTACCTAAAACACAGGCTCAATGCCTCAAACTCAATGCGTTGCCTAACTTAGGAACAGACGTCCTTGTGTGTATGTTAAACATATTTATTTGTTCAAAGATAAAAAGCTATCAAACGTAGGATATCGCCTTGTATATCGATTTCCACAAGTATACGAATTAACAGAGAATGTGGACTCTATATGAGATGATATTCGGTGTAATAATTGGACTCACTAGTATTTTTGACTCAGTAGTAGGGGTGTGCGATAATTATCGATAATTCGTAACTACTCGATAACTGTTATTCGATAATTTTGATTCAATAAATATCGATAATTTTTCATTCGATAATTATCGATAACTATCGATAAGTTTTCATTCGATAATTATCGATAATTTTTTGCGATCCGATAATTATCGATAATTTTGCGCGATCCGATAATTATCGATAGTTTTGTGCGATCCGATAATTATCGATAATTTTGTTGGATCCGATAATTATTGATAATTGTTTTTGGATCCGATAAGTATCGATAATTATGATTTGATTATTATGGTACGGCGGATGACCTTTTTTTTAGGTATTCGGATAGGGTACGGAGGATAATGTCAATAGCGGACAGCGGATGACCTTTTTTTTTCGTCCGATAATTGTGCCGTCAACTATCGATAATGTTTATCCGATAATTATCGATAACTGTCGCCAACTATCGATAATTTTTATCCGATAATTATCGATAACTGTCGCTTACTATCGATAACTTTTTATCCGATAATTATCGATAACTGTTCATTCGATAATTATCGATAACTATCGATAACACAATACGATAATTATCGATAGTAAAATTATCGATATTTTTTTTCTGATGAACATCCCTACTCAGTAGTGTAATATACGACTACTGAGTCCAATTATTACACCAAATATCATCATAACACACGATAACCCCTGCCTCATATCATATCATTCTCAAGAGCTTTTTTTTGTAATATTTTGACGTGATAACGTCTTGTAAATCGATGAATTACTGTTTCCCGATGCGTATAACCTAGGGATTTTTAAGGCAAGAGTGAACAGGCATTATTTGAGTTTGCGTGCTTCACCTTAGACTTCATCGTTGTTTACCATCAGACAAGATTGAGGTCAAACGCACTCAAATTTCCAATAAAAAAAAAAAAAAAAAGAATGCTGGCTGCACCGCACGAAGAATTGTCACGTGTCGCGAGCCAGAGCGCGGAACAAGCGATAGAGAGGCACGATCTTCCTAAGCGTTTGACTTGTGAATGAAAAACAATAACGAATATTGGAGGATCTTAAATATCACACATGTATATGAGTTGTAAATAGGGTTGGCACCTCTCCGGGTTTGACCCGGAGTCTACGGGTTTGCATGGTGCATCTCCGGGCTACGGGCTTAACATCGAAATCTCCGGGTCAGACTGGGCAGTGGCAGTGAAGCGATAGCCGACCATCACGGCGCGGGGCGAGACTTAAACCAAGCACGAGAGTTTGTACAATCTAGTGATTAAACATCGCCTGTTGATTTAAAATGGGTTCAGTTATTCAAAGTCGAGGTGACTTTCCTTCACCGAACTGCCAAAAATAATCGTATTTTTTACACTAATCCTTATAAGCAATGCTTTTGTAAAGCGCGTCTTTTCTTTAATGTGAAATTGGTGGACAGACGAGCGAAACTGCTTGTCAGTGGACATGGTGAAGGTAGAGTTAATTGTAAAGATTAATTACAAATATGACATGCCGAGATTTTTTGAAAATTTTGAAGAAACCTGAATAAAAAAAGATACTTAAACAATCCCTTCAAAATAAAAAAAATATTGTTTTAAGCTGGTCCAAGTTAGCCTAGTTAGGTCTTTTATATATTTTTTTGACTTTCCGTCTGGTGCAGGTGCTTTCCGGACATGGGTGCTTCGGTAAGTATCTGCACAAAATCGTCACACGGGAGGCAATTCCAGCCTGCTACGCGTGTGGGGCGCCAGAGGATACAGCGCTCCATACGCTTGAGGTGTGTGCCACCTGGGAACCGCAGCGTCCTCGGGCAAGATCTTTCACTGCCGAGCGTCGTAAGCCCTATGCTCGACAGTGAGAGATCGTGGCAGGCTGTGGTCTCCTTCTGCGAAGAGGTAATGAAGCAGAAGGAGACTGCGGAGCGGGCGGTAAGGAGGAGACGGTTTGCCCACCTACTCTCCCCCTCGTAATAATGGGGTCGCTGGCGATAGTCGGGGGACTTCGGCCAACTTAACAGCGCGACCCCACATGTCTGAGGGGTGGCCTTTGTTGTGAGCAAGGCCGCCCCACCTTTTTTGGTCTACTGTTTTTGAAAGGTGGCAACCCTAGTTGTAAATAAATTGATAATAGCACATTGTTACTTGTAATTAATCTGCATAATTAAAGTAATAAAATATTTGAATTAACGAATGCAAATAAATAGGAAAAAAAATTAATTAATTGAATTAATTAATTCTTTGTATATGTTGTTTGTATTCTTTGATAACATTTCAATTCAATTCATAAAAGTATGCAATTTTTTATCAATGTTAACTAACTTTACAGACAAACAATTTTTTTAAAGTTATGTTTACCGCTTTTTCGGCGAACTCATTGCTGCGAGGGTAATAAGGATTAGAAGTTATTAAATTTATTTCCTTCGATTTATAATATAATATTCAAGGCACTCAAAAGACTTAAATGGATTATTGTCAGCAATTATTTCTACAGGATATCCTTTTTCTTTTGTCTTTTAACCTGGTGGTCAGGCAACTGGACACTCTACGCAGCGGTCGCGGGTTCGAATCCCGCCAGGTGCAGATAATCTGTGTGACGAATATAGATGTCTGCACCGGGTCATGGATGTGTATTTATGTATATATGTATTTATATCTTAAATTTATTTCCGTTCCTAGTACCTGTAACACAAGTTCTTACGAACTTACCACGGGGCTAGGTTAACGTGGTGTGATTGTTGGTTAATATTTATTTATTTATTTATTTATTTATAACTTAGTGCCTGAAGTCGAAAGTCTTCGACCAATGTGTGTTACCAGTGATGAGATATAGATCTGAGACGTAGTCTCTGACTATGGGTCTTTTAAACAAGCTCAAAGTCGCACATCGTGCAATGGAGAGGGCTATGCTCACGAAGCAATTACAAAGAGGAGGTGTTGTAATGAATGTAGTCTAGCGTCCACCAATGTAGTCCACACATCAAACCGTAGTAGATCTACTCACCACCAGTTGTCGCTTTCGTCAGTACAGCTGTCATTGCTGGACAATTAAGTTGCTCTCGTGACTAACTCCTTTTTATATATTTAAAAAATATTCTCGACCCGCGCACGTTGTGAACATGAAGTGCTGTGTTGTATCGTGCAGAAGTTACACGAATAAAGCAAAATCAAATGGAATAAACATATCTTTCCACTCGTAAGTAATATTTAAATTAAATATATTATTTATTTTGTCTAGAAAGTTCGGTGATTACCATGCCTCTAGCGGTAAGTAGCAAAACTACTGGTCTAGCCAGGGCCGTACTTAGAATTTTTTATTAAGCCGGACACTGACGGAATTTATTGGAAGTCGGTAAACAAATTTTAAATTCAATTTCGGTAAACAAATATATATATATATATATAATTATAATATTGTATTTTGTGTAATATTTTTTTAGATTTCCGTCGAATGACTGTTTCAAAAAGAAATGGATCGAAAATATAAATAGAAAGGATTGGTCTCCAACCAAATACACTATTAGAAAAAAAAATGTGTGTGTCAGCTCCGACGCACGACTGGAGTTTACTCCTTAAGTACGATTGTCTAAACATACGCAAAAAGAGTTTATCCAACTGAAAATAAGATTAATACCATATGAAAGGGTAAATTAACAAATTAATGAAAATAATATACATATATAAATATATATTTATTCATTTTATATACATTTATTATAACTAATCGGCGAAATATTTTACATTAAACTTTTCACAATAGTCAATTTCAGATGTGCACAAATATTTCATTAGGAATGTTGATAAATTATGTAATTATTATTATCTGACAATTATCATTTATTTCTGAAATATTATTTTTCAATATTAATTAGAGCAACATTACTTTCGCACCGCACCATAGGTGCGCGCGCACCGAAAAAGTAACGAGGTCATTCAATAGTAGATTTTACCTCTCATATTTTTCTCATACCGGGCGCCTTATATATGAAAATCGATTCTTAAGGAGTAAACTCCAAAAAATTATATAAAAATATCTATATAAATTGGATCAGACTTTATAAATTAGGTAATAGTTTAAAGGGGATATGTATCTCTCTACAATACGATCCCAGATACTGTTCAAAAGCTTTCAATTAACAAATTAAAAAAAATGTCAATTAACGTATGTAGTGAAGGCTATTACAAAATAAAAATAAAACATTATTATATATATAGATAGCTCACTCAATCAGCGAATAAGGTGTTCTTCCGGGGCAATTTCAGTCGAATTATTGTAGTGAAAATTCTAATTATGTAATTTTATATTCTAGGCTAAGGTTCGAACAGATAGTAGTTAGTTTTGATGTTCAATATTTGAATTTGAATAACCTGATGTAATAAAAAAAATTCTTTCTTGCTATAATGAGAAAACTATCAGTATCTACAATTTATAACTGTTGTTTATGAAAATAAAAGCATGTTATATATCATATTACACAGCATTATTCCATTTTATTTACACCACGAATGGCTTTGTAAAAGGTTTATCATTTTTGGTGTCTTTTCCGTTTTTTTAAATCACTCCGATGATAAAAACTTTATGGCATATGCAAAAGCAAACTGACTTTTAGTACGCAATTATTGACCAAAAGGTCGATAATTGCGTATTGAGAAAAATCTCAAATCGATATTACACATGGCTACATAATATCAAGCTTTAATTTTCTAGCATAGGATGACGACCTCTCATTGTACTAAAATCCTACAAAGCGAAATCAGCTTATCAATACAATAGTAAATCATGATAATATTATATAGCAGTGTGTGCCATCCAACTTCAAATTACATATATGCTTAAATAAAAAAATCTGAGTACGGCCCTGGCAGACACCTAGTGACATATAGTAGAACAATTATATCGTCTGTCAATTTAGTCAATTACTTGGTTTAGCTACTGGTCGCTAGATAGCTGCAGCTATTTGAAGCCCCTCGCACCCCCGCGCAGTTGCGACACTACATTGTATGAATAAAGTTTCTTATGGCACCTCCTCTTTGTAATTGCTTCGTGGCTATGCTTGGTATTTCTCTACGAGATCGAATCAGAAATAATGAGATGTGCAGACGAGCGAAGGTTGCCGACATAACCCGACGGATTTGCAAGCTGAAGTGGCAGTGGGCAGGGCACATAGCTCGTCGAACTGACGCCCAATGGAGCAGATAGGTTCTCGAGTGAAGACCATGTACCGGCAAGCGTAGCGTCGGACGGCTGTCCATGAGATGGACATACGACTTGAAGAGAGTCCTTGGAAGCCGTTGGATGGAGACTGCTTTGAACTGGTCGCTCTGGAGGTCGATAGGGGAAGCCTACGTTCAGCAGTGGACATCCACTGGCTGATATGATGATGATGATACAATTATAGTCCCTTGATTTTTTTACGTGATAACGTCTAGTAAATCGATGAAGCCTCCAAGTACTTCACGAAAAAGCATGACTCATTGTCACGTTTCGCGAGCGAGAGCGCATAAGAAGCGACCGAGAGGTATGATTGGCTTAAGCGTTCAGCTCAGGTTCAGCCTAAGCGTTCGGTTTATGACTCATCTAACTCTCTTACACTTCATCGAACCGCATCCAAGTAGAAGAGACAGCGGCAGCACGCCACGCAATCTACACGTGAACTGTTTTTAAAGAAGCTTTTACTAATAAAATATGACTATTATAATAAATATGTTTTAAAATATGTTTTTAAAATACACACACGGTCGACTGTCCCTAAGGTAGGCAACTTAATGCCTGAGTTTTAGGTAACAGCCGACTGATATACATTTGTTTTAAATAAATATACATATTAAATATACATATAAATAATACATATGTAAATAAACATACATTACACCCAGACTCGGGGCGGGAATCGAACCAACAACCTTTGGAGCAGAAAACAGGGTCACTGCAAACTGCGCCAATGGGTCAGTCAAATGCTTATGAGCATGCTTATTAGCAACATATAGTCTAGTCGAAAAACATTATAGCTATTTTTAAAAACTAAACCCCTTTTTTTAAAGTTATTTGTTAATAATTTTTGCAATTTTTGCAAGCGGAACTTCATTTTTTTTTTAAATCATCTATTATTTATCGGGGTTTATTTTTTAAATATAGCTTTAACATTCGTTGACTAGACTATAAGCACGCTAATAAGCATGCTAATAAGCATGCTAATAAGCATGCTAGTAAGTAGCATGTGTATCTATACCTTATGTATATTTTCTTACGGTTTGTCTCACATTTTTTTCAGTTCGGTTGCGTAGCAAAATCTCTATCTCCTCCAAGCCTGCTGTAAGGAACTTCGTTTCAATAAATAAAAATTACGAGTGTTTTTCAGTACAAATTGCTTTATGGTAGATAAGGATGAATCATTAAGAAGTCATAATAATAATAATAATTTGCAAGTTTTAGAATGATCCTTAGATTTAAGAAACCAATTTTATCGTTTAGTTATAAATATTGAAATATTATTTATGTCTAACGTAACAAAATCGTTCTCGTCTGATTTCTTCGTCTGTGATATTACTATAAAATTGTTATGATTGAATGATTTGGAAATGCTTTACAAATCGATGGAGTCGCTATAAAAATTATCAAACAATTACAAAGTCGTTTCTTCCTTTATGTTTCTGGGGTCTATTAGACCCTTTATATATGAAATTGGTAAAAAAAAAACATCAAACTTTCTTAATATATTATATATTCTGGAAAATACAAAATAGCACTTGGTTGATTATCATCTAGCTATTTGTATTTAATATATAAAAAAGGGCATATAAAACATTTACACATATTTACAGCATAGTTTTTTATACATATAATTACATATACACTATATAAGTATTTGTATAATTTCTTAATTATAAAATTAATTTTTAGTGTTTATAAAGAAGCTAGTATTTTGTCAAAAAACATTAAAAACACAATTCACCTGAGTAAATAACAATACCATACTTTTTCGTTACATAACGGTCTTACGTTACAATTATAATTGTTATGGATTTGATAATTTGATTTTGAAACACCGAATTAATTTTGTAATAACCCACCCCAACACTAATATAAATTTTATTTTTAGTGGAATTTTAAACTTTTGATATGCTAATAAATTGTAATACTTAAGTGAATACCAATTCATTGTAAAAAAATCTATTAAAAATTAAGTTCGTCAAGAATCAGTTTTTGCGTAAAATTTCACCTCCATTGTTATATTAGAATTTTAACTTGGAAAGAGAAATCGAAGCTGAGCAAGTTTCCGTCTATACTTATAAGAAAAGTGATATAGATTATTTTTTTTTTTTTATGAATTTATTATGAACTAATTTCATTCAATTTTCATCAGTTTTAAATAACAGAAATATTTTATGAACAAAAATGAATTATTTTCTTTTTTGTATTTTTGTCGTAGCCACGAATCACGACAAAACAAATGAATAAACGACATAGACGAATTTACTATGGAGCATTGCCTAGTAAAAAAAAATTAATGTGCAGCCATAATTTTGTCAATATGAATTCTGATAGCTATATTCTTTCAAAATCAACAATTGGTAGCGTCGAGGAACTTCGAGGTTGCTGGAAATAACGCAAAATAGGATGTAGCGCCTGACTGTAATGTAATAGCAATTTTACATAACTAACATATTTGTATACTAGAAATAAAACAGGAGCTAGCGCAAAAATCATATTTATTACTTTATCGTGTAGTATATTCCCTCGCCAATAGCCTAAAATAGGTAGTAAGCGAATAGCTTTGTTACTTGCGTATTTATAGCTCTAATAAGGGTGGTGTAAAACGCGGGAGACGTAATTTTTTAAAAGGGTATATTAAGTTATGCCCACTGCGGATTGGTGAAGGTAGATCAACCTACTGTCGGAGTTTATCAAGTCGTAGTTTAGTTAATATTCATGTTAAAATGTAATGTTAATAATATTAAGCTAGAGGTTCGCCTCCGTTTGCGTATGCGAGTGTCATCGTTAATGTAGTGTAGGGGATGGACGGAGCCCATAATAAGGGGAATCTATATAAATACATCAAATAAAAGACGTTAAATAACTCATTTATTCAATATTACTACCAGTTCCCTAACCTAGCTCTCTCTGAGAAGAACTGGCCAAAGAAACTCAGCGGGTCTACGTACATAAAATTACAACATGTTTGAATTTGTACTAAATATACGAGTAACTTTACCAGTTTCACTTTGATCTTTACACTTTAACAAAATGTTACCCTTTTTATACTAAACTCTTTATAAATCAAATAAACCCTCATAATATTGTCAACGTGCTATTTATGGCTCTTTCCTCAACATACATATCCTTACGCCAGATTACTTACAGGTGGGCATTTTTTTTTCTTTCCTCAACATAAGCTGATATAAATAAAAACAAATATGAATTATATTTATACATTTTTAACCTAAAAAACATGCGATAAAGCAAATTCCCAATGGCAATAATGACATTCGTCATTCATGCAAATGACAGCGCATTAGACAAACTCCAAAGAAAATCGATATAATTACAAAAATCGAATCCACATACATAATTACAAAAAAAAATGTTATATTATTATTTTTATTCTTACATAATATATTCACAATTTTTAAAAGCTTTGTGGGACTTTTTTGTGTGTAAAACTTTTTTGCTTGGTATGGTACTAAAGAAAAAAACAATTCAACGTATTATGTATATTATTTTAAAATGCTTAAACGTTAATGTTGATTTGACTGGCCCGTGGCGTAGTTGGCAATGGCCCTGTTTTCTGCTCCAGGGTTGAGGGTTCGATTCCCGCCCCGAGTCTGGGTGTAATATGTATTTATTTATATATGTTTTATTTATATGTATATTGATTAAAAAAAATATGTATATCAGTCAACTGTTTTTTTTTAACGTGTGGAAATGCTTTAACATACCCGGCCGCTGGGGAACGACCGGGTTATGTGGGACTCCTGAAGTAAGCTGGCAGTCTACCCACTAAAACCACACGGTGTCCACTTTCGTCGCCTGTGCCGGGGTTGCATGCATTAAGTTGCCTACCTTAGGATCAGACGACCGTGTGTGTATGTTAAACATATTTATATTTATATATTTATATTTATTTACTTATATTTATTTATTTATATTTATATTTGATATAAATCGATTTAATTTGTAATTTGATCAACGATTTATCGAATACAATTATGACAAATCGGGTCGTCCCTCGTCACGTAAATAATAAATCAATTCATTACTATTTAAAATTGTAATTTGTTTCCAAAGTTCAAATGAAATATGCATAATACTAAAAAAATAATCTCCTTTTTTTAAACGTATATTACAAAAGACATTTTTTGCACAGTTAATTTTCCTACTAGGCAATTTTGGTCCATGTCCTTTTACTAAAATTGTATCCGATTCGAGTTCACATCTCGAGCTAGGACATTATACGATATTATGATACTTGTATTTTTATTTATTATTAACACTTTATTATACGTATAGAAATATTTTACAAAGATACAAGTAATTGAAATAAATATATCAAAGAGTTGATTATCTCTATAAACGATTCCTTCCAGCATATACGAAAATAAACCATTACAGACAGAAATCAATTAAAGTAGACGTACAAATAAAAAAATAAAAAAAAAATTAGGGCTATAATTACATATATAATTATAGGCAATATAGAATATATTATAAATTATTTATAGCCAACATGTATATGCTATTATTATACATTATACCATACATATACATTACATCAATTAATACTTAAATATAAATATATAAATACATATTTATATACTATAAATCATGTCAAGTAAAGAAAATGCTCTTTTAACTTTAATCTCGAAATTCTGTTTGTTTCCTTAGCGATATATAAGACACAAGTTAAAATGCGTAATTGCAAACGACCGAAAATTAATTAAATGAACAGAACACAGAAATTTAATATCACATTATTTTTTGCAAAAAAAAAATTATGATAAGATTTATTGTTATAGAAAATATTAAATTTTCTGTTTATTTCTGCTACAAAATGTCAAATCTATAATAATTATAGTGAAAACCAAATTTATCTTCAAAAATACTTTTATATTTACAAATTCTCACTTTTTTTCTTTCATTAAAATTAAATTTTCAACTTTTTGAAAAAATAATTGTTTTGTTTCTCTATAAATTCCATTTCGGTTTTAAGTAAAAATACTTTAATATTATATTTAAATACAAAACATACATGTATATTATCTAATATAATATTATATTCGAACTCTGTAAAATGTTTATATTGTAGTTGTTGTTCCTAATAAAAATTGATTTTAATTTAAATTGAATTTGAATCTACACACGCGCGAACGAAGTCACAGGCACAGCTAGTAGTTAATAAATCGTTAAAGGACGAAAATACGAGTACCTAGTCTAGTGAATTTACTCTACAGGCACAGTAAGCAAAAATTTGATGTATTTTTAAAATCTTGTACCATGATAGGAGTTTAAAATGTGATTTTCTCTATATTATTAATAATTAATAATAAGTAAAAATAAAGTCATATCGTGCGCAGGGTTAGGAATAGTCCCAGTGGCGTCCTGAGGGTATTTGCTGACAGGCTGAACTACTACCGTGTGGTGCACGTACTGACAAATCAAGGCTGTCTTAGATATAAGGTTTAGATTAAGATAGTTTTAAGTTACTAACATTAGACTAGTGTTTTCTTATATATATATATATATATATATATATATATATATATATATATATATATATATATATATATATATATATATATAACTAACAAAAATATGATCTTTAAGGTCGAAATAAATGATTTTTATTATTTTTATTTATTTATTATTATTTTATTCTTTAAGAAAAATAATTAACGAATAAAAAAGACCGTATCAAATAGTTTTCGCTAATGAAATAATAAAACATACTCTTATTTTTTGATAAATAAAAAACGAGAATGTCTATATTGTTAAGCGACTTCATTTTAACTTTGTTGTTAAATAAGTTAAAGGAAGTTTATTTAAAAAACAAAGATATCAATTTTCGAGTTTAATATTTAAAAAAAAATTAAGATACGTCATTAAAATATAATATACTAAATTCCAGATTTTAAATTAAAAATTACAAATATTATATATAATTAAAAATATAACTACGCTTCTTTTTCACTTTTACATACACTAATAAAAGGGATTTTGCTTTTCTTGTTATAACTTTGCCAATAGAAATGCAAGAACAATATTAAGAAGAATGTGACATTACAAGCTACGAATGCAGCTACACCACTTGCAGGTGGACATTCAGACCTTCGTACAGCTACAATATAATGTATAATAATACACACGAACTGTATCTGAAATAAAAAAAGAAGATAAGTGAAGCTCCATTTCTGTCATGATATCATGATAACATGTTAAATAATATAATGTCATTGGTCAACCATTGTGTTGTAGTGCATCTCAAAGTTTGCTCTCTAGACACGAATTAGTGGAATTTTAGTAATTTTAAGTGACTATTCACTTTTTATCAATGTGAGAATCTTACCTCGCAGATAAGTGTCTATTGTATGAATATCAGAGTTCACTGATTTGACCATTGAATATGTGTATGTTTATTAGTGAGTATTCACTAACTTGGTATTGAAATTCACTGATATGCAGTGAATATACGAGTAGCTTCACTAACGTAATTATTGAAAATACCACTGATTCATGTTTAGACAGTGTGTACACGGGTTCCATTCTTCTTAGGGCAGATATTTGTATTTGTATAAATATTTATTTCTGGTCTGGGTTCTTGTGGGTTTCCTAACGTGTTGTGTTCAAGGTTGTTATCATTAGACATCAGCTGATACCGATCATTACTCATGGTAAGGAAAAATATCTACCAACCGCAGCGGAACAGCGTGGTGGATTAAGCTACAATCCTTCTTAATACGATAAAAAAGAGATAAGAGGACTTTGACCAGTAGTAGAACGCTTACAAGCTGATTCAGTTCAGTCCAGTTCAATCTACTTTAAAAAGGATGTATAACAAAAGAAAAAATATTATAAACCCATACTAAATATAATTAATTTACTCATAAGACTTTTGTAAACAAATAACATTTCATCAAAGTTCATTAACTTTGAAAACTATTTCATTGATTCAATGTCATTCTGATCTATACAAAAGTATTTTAAAAACAATGCATTTAATTGACATTAATTTAAGTAAATTAACTATTTAAAGATAAATCGTCGTAAATTCCACGGTCAAAGGGTTATTTGATACAATAGAGATGTGTACAAAGATCATATTGATTGTTTTTTAATTAAACAATAATTGGGACATGTTTCGAAGAAAACTAATAGATATTAATATTAATAGAAAGAATCAAGATACGAATCCATTTGTTGAATTAGTTCGAGTTTTTACTAGCAGTTATTTGTTCGACTTTTAATAAGATTTTCTGTATACCATTTGTACCAATAACAACATGGGAATCAAAAGAATCACTTAAAAGCCAATTGAAAAGGTTTTATTTGGAATAATTTTCTCAATGAAATCATAAATGAATAAGGATACTCTGAGGAATCAGTGAAATTCATGAGAATCGTATCACGCAGAATTAGTGACTATTCAATGTACGAATATGTGAATATGAGAGTGTACTGATATGATCGTTAAATATGTGTATGTGTATTAGTGAGTATCGACTAACTTGTTATTGAAATTCACTCATATGTAGTGAATATAGATTCACTAACGTAATTTATGAAAATTTCACTGCTTCATGTTTAGATAGTATGTTCCTGGAGCAAGTGCAGATTTGCATGTGTAATGAAGTTGAATTTTGCATGGTTTTGGTAGTAAAATATTTTACCAAAATAATTAAATTTGACTTACCATTTGAAATTTCGTCATATACTTTTTCCAGAAAATGTATTTAGCGACTTTTGGTCCTAAAGCAGATAAGCCATAGTATGTGTACATGAAGACATGTACCAATGAGTTAAGGAATCCAATGAAGAATAACGTTTCTGAAGGCCAGTACTTTAAATAGGCCCAAGTTCCGATCATCATGACGGAGTGATGGTATAGGTGAAGGAAGGTGATCTGTTTATCCTTTTTACGCAGCACGAAGAAAACTGTGTCGAGTAATTCAGAAACTTTTGCTGCGAAATACAGCCATATATCCATGAGTATCTGAAATGTAACATAATTTGATTTAACAGGTAGGTAAAACAGCTTGACGGATCAAGCTTCAGCCTTTTTCTATATTGGAGAGGAGGTTATTATACAGATTTGAAATGATACAGGCCATTTAGTTCAGTTCAATGACGTATAGTAAGGTTTTATAGCCAATAACGTAATATATAACATTGATATTGGCATCCTATGAAATTTTGCTGTTAGTTTAGCAAACAAAGCAACTTAACAACCTGCAAATGTTTTAATATTTGCATAGTTTAACTAAGACATTATAATAATTTATGATAGCATTCATATGTAACAATATGGTTTTACATTGTCAATGTCAAGGACAGCATCTGCAGATGTGACAATATAACTACTATTTACGTCTTGACGACCGTTCTGGTGTAGTGGTGCGAGTAGTCACCTCAATGTCGCGGGTTCGATTCCCGATAGATATTTGTATGTTTGCAAATATTTGTTTCCGGTCTGGGTGAATTTCCTTGTAAGTTTCCCCACCATACCTTGAAAAGCACGTAAAGCCGTTGATCCCGGCTGTTATCATCGACACCTGATAATGATCATTACTCATGGTAGGGATATTATCCGCCAACCCGAACTGAAACAGCGTTGTGGATTAAGCTCCAAGCCTTCTTCTATATGGAGAAGAGGCCTTAACTTAGCAGTGTGTTGTTTACAGGCTGATACAGTACAGTACGGTACAGATACTTGTACAATGCTAACCTCAAACATATGTTTAATTCAGCTAAAACATTGAGAACACTCGTTTAAATTATCGGAATTTATATTAGATATTTTATTTAGTTAATTTTATTTTTGTTATAAAAATTATAATCTAAATAATTATGTATTCTGTGAAATGAGAAATTGAATTTTAAGTGTCTAGCTACTGTGGTTTTAAAGGTACATCCCAGGAAGTTCTAAATCCGTTTTGTTCTTGGTGCGGGATCCTAAAAATGTATTTTTATGCAAATATATGTATATAATTTTTTGTGTATGGGGATTATTTGTAACATATAATATTGTTAGTTAAATACACATTGATATGACTTTACAATCTAATCAATCCTTATAACAAACAATAAAACTGACAAGGGAATAATCCTGTATATTGAAAATATTATAAAAAAACTTTTTGGCGGATATTTTATAATTGACGCTGAAGCCAAAACGATTTTTTTTTAGTTTTAGTCAATCTGTTTATCTGTATCTTAGTCGCATATCACGCTGAAACGATTGAATTAATTTCAATCTAAGTTGCCATATTATGAGTCAAAAGTATGAGCCGTTTAGTTCCCGTAGTAGGGGTACAGCCAAAATTTGTTATCGCGAATGAAGTTGTTGCTATAGTATTATTTGTAGGCTAGTTTATATAACACTAGTTTCCACCCGCGGCGTCACCCGCGTGGTTGTTTTCAGAAAAAAGTAGCCTATGTCCTTCCCCAAGCTTTAGACTATCTGTATCAAATTCTTACAACAGCTTAATAAGAAAGACTTGCATACAAAAAACGTTCCTCAACGCTCGCAGAGTGCTCAGTGAGCCCAGTCGACATTTTAGTGAGTTCTTGCGAAAAGAACGTCGTAAGGGCCATTGAATAGGGATCACTTACGCGTTTTCGCGTGATATTTTTTAAACCATTATGTGTTATTCTGACGCATAAGTTATATTACTGTAAATTAGAGTTTAGTAGAGAGTAGTTTCCATTTATAATAATAGGATATATAATAGTGTCGGTTACATTATTTCAACATACCTCATTACGATAAGTCTCGTTGTTTATGTAACACGTTTTTGGTGTTAACCCTTGGAACATCAACTGCCTAAAATACTGTAAAAGAAAGAAAAAAATATTATTATGTTTCTTTAATAATATATACATCTGTTAAACTTCAGTACTGCTCCGTTCTAATTTTGAACACGATGTTATAAAGCTTTCCTTTACAAACAGGCGTTCTAACATAAAACCTTTTTTTTTTTAATTATTTAAACGACGAAATTTGGGTACTTGAACATATTTTTTAAAAAGTCTTATTTTAAAAGTTCTTGTAATTAATAAAATTCAGATACTTAAATTTATTTTATCTTTATATAACATGATTTAGTAGAAAAAATAAGTTATAATTAATTTAACTCCCATTTATGTTACACTACTGGGGTCCTTCAATAATAAATCGGTCTAACATAACAATTCAAGTACCAGCATACAAACCGTGCTGGTGTGACAACCGTTCTAGTGTAGTGGTGCAAGTAGTTGCTTCAACGCCACGCGCCGGCGGTCGCGGGTTCGATTTCCGCTCGGGACAGATATTTGTATTTGTACAAATATTTGTTTCCGGTCTGGGTGTATGTCCTTGTGGGTCTATTCACTGTGACTCAGAGAGCACGTAAAGCCGTCGGTCCTGGTTGTTATCATAGACACCTGATAATGATCGTTACCTATAGAAGAGAAATTATCCGCCAACCCGCAGTGGAGCAGCGTGGTGGATTAAGCTCCAACCCTTCTTCTATATGGAGAAGAGGCCTTCGCTTAGCAGTGGATGGCTTACAGGCTGATACAATGATATACAATGAATGAAATAGAAAAAAGAGTTCATCTTTCTCATTCATTTCACATTCTTGTTGAAGTCAGAAAAGAATCTACGATTTCTCTGATGGTATGAGTGTCTAAGTGGTAGTAGTCATCATCGTTCCTTTTCCATCTTTCATTCTCTCTCTATATCATAAAAAACTTCGCAAATAGTTTTAAACATACCCTTTGTACCAAATATGCAGAGAAGACAACTTGTACTGCATTATATAGTATCAAAGCTGTTGTTAGTTTGTAAGGTTCTCTCTTGAACATAAGTGAAGGTCCTATCTTAAGTACGAATAGTAAATATCCAGCTAATATCATCAGGACTGGTCCAGGCGACGCCATGAGTGGGAGGAAGTCGATTTCTTCAACTGCAGAGACAGAAAATTTAAATTAAAATAAAAAAGTAAAATCGAACTAATGTAATGTCTAATAATCTAATCAAAAAAGTAGTACATAAGGTAAGTTCTAATTTCTTTGATATACAAATTCACGCTATAGATTTTTTTTACAAATACTTTTATAGATGGGTCGACCCTTCTCCTATACGGAAGAAGTGACCTTTGCCTAGCAGTGAGATATTAAAAGTCTTTTTTTTTTCTGTAATAAAAACGGCAAGGGCAATGACGAGCCCGTGGATGTCTTATATAATAAACAACATGTTTTCAATTAAATCATTACTATCTTACTTTTAATTTCAAAAAAAGTTTTGTTGTTTCTTGAAGAACACCACATAGGTATATCCCCATTACCTTCTGCCTTGATCATATTTGACAGATATTATTATTGTATTCTATGTAATTATTAAAATATTATTAACGACACTTTCTTAAAATATAGAAAAAAAGGTTCTAATTATTATCATTTATAAAATTCCGTATCTCATCTTAATTTAAATCAATAAACCAATCTCATTTCGAGGATCTCTCTATTCTCTTCTATTATTTGTCGTATATCTAAGAGTTTCATAGCAATTTTGCTGTGAGTACCCATCTACCATTTTACATCGAAACTTTTTGTCTAGTAGATTTAAGATAAGGCACCGATTCCTCAGTTTTACTTTAGGTGCAGAGGACGATGTTGTGAAGGATTCTATAGTCGTTTTTGTATTTTATTTCTCACTAGTAACATTACTCTTTTCCGATGATATTGTATACACGCTGCCTCTTCTACAGCTGTTCATAATTTCAATGGTTCATGAGTAGTTTGAAAATGAAAAAAACTGAACAAATCCATCTTTTTGATTCATCAAACGTATTAGATTTAGATGATTTAGTAGACGGTACGTATTGACTGTGTTAAATTCCATTGCAATAAATGGAAAAAGAAGCACATCATCTACAAGACAGTTTTAACAATAGCAAGTATCAATTTCTATTTTCTTAAATTGTTGATAATAATGTAATACAGGTGGCGTAAAGCAAAATTTACATATTTTACCGACTTCAATGAAGTGAGAGGATACGGAGAAGTGACTAAGATGAAACAGCAAATGTAATAGTCATTGTTAAAAGTAACGCAAGCCATTAGACATATTAAAATAGTCTGTAATTGTAATACTAATGGGCTAAGACTTCTTCTCCATACTGGAGAAGGATCGGAGCTTAATCCACTTTACGGTGGGTTGATGAAAAATTTCCTTACCAAGAATAACGATCATTATCAAGTGCTTTCGAAAACAACTAGGACTAAGAGCTAAACGTACGTGCTCTCCAAGGCACAATAGGGATAGGATAGGGACACAACCATCTATAGCAGTAACAAATATTCAGGGTTCCGTTGGTACCATTTTTAACTGACTTCGAAAAAGGAGGAGGTTCTCAGTTCGACTGTTTTTTTTTTTTTTGTATCTTTGTTACGCGATTGTTCCGTCAATTATGAATCGATTTTGATGAGTATTTTTTAATCAGTAGGTCATACTTCAGAGGTGATCCCATACAAATTTTATCGGAATGAAATAAGCGCTTTTTAAGGAAAATCGACAAAAACAAAAAAAAAAAAAACAAAAGTTTGTACATGTAGGTATAATACTGAACTCGGTTTTTGTTTATAACATAGACGGGTTAGAAACCGTGATGACATATCGCAATTAGAACTTGAAACCGTTACGAAGTATGTGTATAACATATTATGTTATCTGTTACAAATTAGTGGAAACTATCAATTATTGTTAAAATTATAAACACGTAATCATTAAATATATAATTTTTGCAAATAATATCTACTTTTTTTGGATAATCGTATATACACATACCATTGCAGATATAAGAAAATTATTATATTAATTAGTTAGAAGTCAAGCACAAAAACACATGCTATCTGTATGCCGTGGGATTTCATTGTGTTCAAGTTAATATTATTCGCACGCGGTCAAGCATAGACAAGCAAAAAAAAATTGAATTTTGACATATACCTATGATGTATTAATTTACTACTAACCGCTTATGTTTAACAAATAAATTAAGAAATACTTCATAATCAACGACTTCAAGTAGTATGACAATTCTGTGTCCGGAAAGACAATATTAACACAGCAAACATGTTTAGACCACGAAAAACATCTCTATGGTCTATAGAAGAATTTGGTACAAGCGGGAATCGAACCCGCAACCCTTTGAGCAGCAGTCAGTTTCTGTGTGCACCAACATGTCTTCATTAATTTTATTAAGCTAAAGAGTGCTCGTTAACTTGACTACGATAAAGGACAATTGTTCATTCTCCATGTCTGTCTAAGCGCACTCAAAAAGATTAGGAACACTGTGTGGTGTGTCTAAACGCTCCCATAAGATAACTCTACCACACATTAAAACTTCTTTCGCAAAAAGATTTTGTTCATACAGTCATCCATCCATATGTGTACAATAATGTATCATCCAAATGCTCTCTCAGGGACTGCACCATAATCACAGCTAAAATCAACGTGACTAATTTTCTATTAAGCCTGGATACATCGAGACTGAATTTTTAACGTCTAGGATTGTAGCATAGTGCCGGCATATATATTATTACTATGTTATTTTATTTTAGTTACCTTTGTATTTATATTCCTTTTGCTTAGTTGTACTTTTAAGCATGTTTAATTATCAAAATGTATTCTACATGCGCCTACTTCCGTGGTAACCTGTAGCTATTATGGTGGCCCAAGATACAAGTGTAGCTTAGTTTGGGTCCCACTAGCAAATACTGTATATTCTATGCAAAAGTAGAATACTTGAATAAATTAAAAAAAAATAAAATTAATTCCATTAGGTTTAAAACATTTATCAGCTAACTCAAATCAAATAAACTTCTATAAAGAAAGACTAATTTGAAAAGTAACAAATTTATGTAAGTTGAAAGTATATTATATTGTTGGGCATAATATATATTATATGTTAAAAATATTAGACAGATAGGAAGACAATGTAATATTATATAAATAACAAAAAAAAAATCATAAAAAAATACTCATAGGCTTGTTTGAATGTAAACTTCTAGTGGTGATAGGGAATATTTTGTGTGTATTTTATGCCAATTTAATTGTAACGTCCCATTAGAAATCATGCTTAAATTATTTATATAAAGACTATTTTTTTTTTAAATATAAGTAATAGTAATGAGGCATTGTTAAATTCTTAATTAACTTAAAGACAATAACATTGGTTAATACGTGATAATTTGAAATAATAAATATATCAGGTGTAATTTTAAAATAATTAGTAACTTAAAATAATTTATTAACGAGGAAATTCTTTTTCATTCAATTTTTTTTAATGTAAATTTTACATTTTCTATATTCATGAATTCATTAAAAAAAATTAAATACAATTAGGAAAACTGAATAGTAACAAATTTATTCCAATTAATTTTAATTAAAGTGTAAAACTTTTATGTGATGAAATTATTAAATTAATTCGATTTACAAAATAATAATTCTTTTTAATAATAACTAGTATATATATATATATATATATATATATTATAGTTAATATTAATAATAACTAGTATATATATATATATATATATATATATATATATATATATATATTATTCGTGTAAAAAAGATAAAATTATTTTTCAATCTTTGTAATTATTATTTTGGAAGGTTTTATTTTAAAAAATTTTAGGCGCACTTGTCGCTTATAAGATTATCTACCAGTTAACGCTAGAATATGATGACTGATATAATTTTGAGAAAAACATATCCAAATTATCAACGTCTACTTATTGTTTATTTTTTATTGCGTTTGAATGCGTTAATTTATTTTATTAAATTTTTCATTTTATATTATACCTATTGTAACAAAAACTAAATAATTATTAACTTAAAAATATATAATTTAGATTTTTTTTAAACTGATTTATTATGAATAAACATGTACAACATTAAACTATAATATAAAATTAATTATATATTGATCAATATAAAAAAACTGCAACAGGTCCAGATCTATACATTTAAAATATAGGTATTTAAAATTACTTTGGACGGCATTCCAAAATCGATACCGAAGCCAAAAATATATAATAATTTTTCGTATTTTAAAGTCATTTTAGGGATTATCCCTTAAAAATACAAGGTTATTGGTTTTTTAGTTTAGAAATTATAGTTATAATGTATAATAATTCTGAGTATCGACCAAATAAATTGAAATCCGGAATGTACGGAAACTTCAAGCCACGGGTCATCTTAAGCTAGCGTATATACATATACTTTATTGTTATATAATAGGATTAATAAAAAGAATGACGATCACGAATTTTCACGGGAACTAGTAGCAAAATAAGTTAATTTTATTCAGTATTTTATCCGAACCACTGAAATATATCTATTAATCTAATATATATATATATATATATATATATATATATTTAGTAGATATATGTATAAAGATTCTGACGTAAAATTTCAAAAAATGATACCGATTGAATTAATAAAAGACCAAGAATAACCTTTGTAAGACCAATGATATGATTATATTTCTCAATTTTGCAAACTTAGGACAGCGTGCTAGTGTGAATAAAGAAATAATGTATTATGATTTTATACTACTGATTATTGTTAAACATTGTCGAACTTGTCGATAAACTGTGAAACTAACAGAAACATGACTTCTATAAATAAAAATGTCATAAAACAATATCCTTGGGACTATAGTTAAATATCGCAGATCCGCAAATGACAAGTGTGCATTACGTAAAATTAAGTGTATACACAATAATATTTTTTGTATTTGATGTGATTTTTGAAACTTTAGCTACACTTTGACATGTATGTAAATTTTTTGCGAGATGTTAATTTATTTAACAACTATTTAAAATAAATTTTCAGTGTTCGCACACAATTATGATGATATCTATGATATTGACAACCGTTCTGGTGTAAGTAGTCGCTTTAACGTCGGCGGTCGCGGGTTCGATTCATGCCCGGGGCAAATATTTGTGTCCGGTCTGGGCGTATGCCCTTGCGGATCTCCCCAATGTGGAGAAAGAATACCTAAATCATCGGTCCTGGCTGATGTCATAAGCACTTGAAAAAAATCCAGTGCGACAAATCTGTAAGTTGACTACTTTTTTCACAAATCGGAATCGTCGGAAACTGAATTTTTGAGAATTTAATCCTTTAGTTACTATACAAGCTAAACTGTGAGTGGTACAGAAAAAGTTTTTAAATAAATTATAGAACACAAAATTTCCTACAAATTAGTTCACTAACTTTTTTTTCTACCATCAATAGTTTTATAACAAAATAGATTTTTTACTGCTATTTTAGAAAATTTTCGAGTAGAACGACAATTTTTGAAAAAAAAAAATGAAAAAAAAAAAACTAACAGATTTGTCTCATTGGACATTTTTGAAGGTCATAATTGAATATTGTTTAAATAATTGAGGAGCAAAGTACGACAAAAATTTTAACTGTGCGAGTGAAAGAACAAATGATTAAAAAATGGTTTTTCATAGGTTTTTGCATGGAAAACTTATTTTTTGATGAGCAACGGGTTAATTAAAAATTAAGGGCTTAGTTATAGTTCAAAATTTTTGTTTTTCTTTTATCGACTACAAGATTTTCAGGTGGGACTTTGAGAAAAAAATATGTTGCTCTAAAATGAAGTACACTAATATATATACATTTTAAGAAGACGTCGTTCAAATAAACAAAATACTTTCAAACTTAATTTACTTGAACTACTTTTTTTTACTAACGTATTATCTAAAATTTGTGAACTGAAATGTAAACTGAAATTGAAATTTAGTTTGTTCGTTTATTCAAGTTTAAAACTGCGCGTCTTGATATTGGTTTCGAGAGATAATCGCTAACTATGGGATCGCTCATAATATGAGTCACTCAGCATTTGAAATGGAGTAATGGTGTTTTTCAACGAGATTGAATAGGAAACGTTCCGAAGAAAACTCCGAGTAAAGAATAGAGGGCGACCTGTCGCGAAGTTTAAGTGTCGATTGTAGCTTAAAGAACCAATGGTATTAAGTAACTAAATCCTTACTTTACTTTACTGAAAAAAAGAAAAAACAATATATTGACACATACAAATGAGTTTTATCTACGTATAATTGGTGGCCTTATCGCTAAATAACGATATGTACCAGGCAACTGAGTTGCGGAGTATATTATATAATGTGTATATAGGCAGAGACGTTCTTACAATAAATATATAGTTTCTGTAATAGTATATTTTAAAGTGATAAACGATGCAGATGTATTTTACAATGAGAAGTTTGTTTATTTTTTCAAAATTAAATTAATATTTAATTTTGTCATTTTAAAACAATTCGATAGAGTAACACTCAAACCGAAAATATCATTTTTATTAAGACTATTTATAAAAAAAACAGCATTAAAGTTTTCGTTGATTTACGACTTGTACAGTAATTATTAATTTTTTTTTCGATAAATAATTCTTAAGTTTTTTAATTAATACCTAAAAAGTACATTCGAGATTCGTTTCGTCGTATTTGGGTCAAATTAAGTTTTAACAGTCACATAACTATATAAAAAAATCTACTTACATCTGCTTTTATTTAAATCCCAATCCGGGAATCGTAGTCCAACATCTGCAGACATGGTTAATCTGTGGAAACAAAATTAAAATTATAAGCCGAAAAAAATATAATAAAGTACAACTATAATACTTGTAGTGTCACCTAATTTGAAAAACGCACCGACACCTTAAGCTTTACACCAGAAATGAATTAAGAATATATAAAAATTAATTGTAACCGCTATTAAAACATTGCGAAAAATTTTAACGTCTCTACGAAATGCATTAGTTAATAATGCTGTTAATTGCATATTTAATGAAGTAATTCCATTGAATTCAATAAATGATTTCTATCATTTAGATAAATTGGTAAAGAGAATTTGTAATAATGAAGTTTTTCATATTCTTTTCGACGATATAATAACGTGTAAGAAGTTTATTTTAATAAACTTTTTACGTAATCCTATATAATTAGATATGTATATATCTAATTATACAAATTCGTTGAATTTAAACGCGCATTATAGTCTGATACTAGTAATCGTATTAATAGACAACATTGAAATAGACTACAATCATTACATGTGAATAGATAAATGATTTTTTAAATAATAGTTACTCGGTAAAATTGATTATATAAAGTTTGATGTACAAATTCAGGACTGAATATGAAGCAGTTTTTTTTCTTTTTCAGAATAGTAATTATATCGCTATACTAAAGTAATACCTAACTGAAATATTCTAGTTAACTCAACTTTTGTTGCTCACACAGTAATAGGATGACATTACATAATATAATATAAAATAATATAGAATTAAGAAGGCCAAGTAAAATAGGCCGTGATATAATGGGAAGAGAAATGAAAAATAAAATGTAAATTTTATTAATAAAACAAACTCGACAGGACTTGTCATCATCCACACGACTTTAATCAATGGTACCATTGGTTTATATTCAATATGCGGGATATATATTTTTTCCCTAATACGCCGTGAACGCACCCTCAACTCTTCTAATTTTGCAGATGTCAACAAGAATTGTAGTACTACTTAACATCAGTTGATGCTGCCTGCTCGTTTGCACCGCTTTTTAAACAAAAATACATATACCTGTAACTTCGTTCGACTAATACGTTTTGATCTTCATGCCAAGGGAACCGTAAATAATTTTTCAATAAAAAGTACCAAAATTCCTAGATCGTACTGTAAACTCAAATCATAACAAGTTTCATTCAAACCCAATTGCTTAATTGGCGATTTCTTCTTGACGATTATATCCTTAAACAAATTCAAAATATCTTCAATTTATAGAACTGGACCTATTATCACTACATATTATAAGACAAAATTCTCCGCCGCGTCGATCTGTCTGTTCACGATAAACTGAAATACTACTGCCCGAATTTTTAAGCGGCTTTCACTTAAAAATTCGGGCAGTAGTATTTGAGTTTATCGTGAACAGACAGATCGACGCGGCGGAGAATTTTGTCTTATAATATGTAGTGATAATAGGTCCAGTTCTATAAATAGAGTGATTCTTGAGGAAGGTTTAGGTACATATACATACTCCGGTCGCAGCCCGTTGGTGTTTTGTTCGTAAAACATTATTTTTCTACGATTACATTATCGTAGACATGCTTATCAGTGAATTCTACCATAGATCGATAAAGATCAACAAAGGAATTAGTGACCGTTTAATTATACGAGTATTGTGGCTGTAATTATTTATTACTTGTAAATCCCGGGCTTACAGTAAACAATATATACTAAGTCACTTATTAATAATTATCGAACTTAAACGATCTAAGCTAAAAGGAAACATTATATAAATTTCGGAATAAGAAGTCAAATCGGGGTTAAAAGTTTCTGTAGTCTTGTTCAAATAAGTTTTTTTGCAAACTAATGAAATGAGTAATATACGTTTCTATATACATAAATAAAAATGTTTAACACCTACTCATTGTCGTCTGTTCCTAAGATAGGCAACTTAACGCCTGTATATTAGGTAACAGCTGACTGAAATAAATGCTTATAATAAAAAGACTTAGAACGGGAGTCGAACTCACAACCCTGTAGCAGAAAGCAGGGTAACTGCTAACTGCGCCAACGAGCCAGTCTCTTTATATATGGGCAAAACCGCAGGCAACAGCTTGTATAATATAGTTTTACTTGTATATTTATATTCAAATTAATATTTTAATGAGATCAATCGGCATAGTATATCTCGCTCATTAATGGCCTTAACAATAACTGATCCAAGCTGCAACGTGTTCTGGATTGATAAAATTTTAAAACAGTCAATTTTAATAAAACACTACAGGTGAGCGAGGCTAGTGTATTATATATATATTTTTTTATAATTTAAAAAAAGTACAAAAAAAACATATCGTAGATTTTTCCACACACAAAAAAAAAATCCAAACGGAAAAGAATACGTCTACCTCATAATTATTACATTATATGTATATTACCGCTGAAAATATAAATTCACACGGAAAGGCCTCTTTTTTCTAGTTTATTTAAATAATTATTTTAATGACAATATTATAAAATTATTATTACCACATTAATTCTATTATAATATTAAAGTTATGGCTATTTAAGTAATAAATAAAAATAATTTTTCTATAAGTATACAAAAAAAAAAAATCGTGTCCGTCTCGGAACGCCCGACAGAAGTGATAAACTAATCTAAGTTGAAGTATTTAATATTGAATTCTTTAACTTCAGAAAAGCTTAAGCTATTACTTAAATTTTTACTTATCTTTAAACGAGCAATTCTTGTATATATATATATATATATATATATATATATATATATATATATATATATATATATATATATATATATATATATATACTTATATATATATATATATATATATATATATATATATATATATATATATATACTTATATATATACAGGGTGACTGGTGAATTACCATCAATATTCAAGGAGAATAACCGGCACATGATCCTCATTCGAATTATGTAAAAAAAATAGGTACTTAATTTTTGACCAAATTTTCATAAATTTCAATTCAAGTAAATGAAGCGGTGACACTCTACAGTCATGCCGGCGGCACGTGCACAGGTGTTGTACTGTGCCGCTTGTTCACATCTAAAAATTGCCAAAGTTCACATAATTTACCTAGTCATCAAATTTGTTGCTTAAACGAGTAAAATATCTTAGTATTTTTGCCTATCCTAAGCCAGGATTAAAGTATTAAGGGGGACTGGATCATGCTTGTTTATCCTGCTACCCTGTTAACACGTTGCGGCGTTTGGACGTAGGTAAACTACCTGTTTTGTGTCGAAAGTGCAGCTATCTGCTAGGGTGTCCAGACGATGCGTACATAATTGGATAATTGTTGAGTAACTTTACTTAAAAGTTTATTAATATTTACCTGTTTTTTTACATAATTCGAATGAGAATCATGCACCGAGTAGTCTCCCCAAATACCGACGGTAATCCACCAGTCACCCTGTATATATATATATCTGAATCTCGGAAACGGCTCGGTTTTCAACGGTTTTCATAAAATTTAGTATGCAGGGGGTTTCGGGGGCGATAAATCGATCTAGCTAGGATTTATTTTTAGAAAATGTCGTTTTACCCCTTTTTTATGCAATCAAAAAAAAATCATTAGAATACGAAGGTAATTGTCGCTGTCATTCATAAGCTTATAATAGCTCGGATGATAATCGGGCGGATTCGAAATCAGAAAACTCGGGTTCGAATCCAGGTGCCTACAGTCCGATTTGTTTTCCTTTTTTTTTTTCTTCAAGTATGTCTATCTCACACTAAACACTAAATAGAGAGAGGGGGAAGCGTCTGTCCGAAATACGGCTAGCGCTGTAGGTTAGAGTGAGATAGGAGGAGCCTGCCTACCGCTGCCGTATGTGTGAGAAAAAGGGAAGCCAGACAGACTGGCGCCATAACGCGTTACATAACAAAGCGGTTTACCCTCCCATAAGAAGTTAAAAATATAATTCAAAAATATAATAATTATATTATACGTACATACAGGTGTGTCGTAAATAGTGGGTAATCCGTTAACTAGGGGTAGCTCTGATTTCGAGTTTCAGGAAAATGTAGGTACTTTTTTATGTCAGGATCTACAGCGACTAGTAATTTGGTATAATTTTTAAAAATTAAGGTATTTTTGTGTACTTTTTTTATTTTATTCGGAAATACTTGTACTATCTAATGAAATTACTATTTCAGGTATCATTTATTCTAAACTAATGAAAATTAGCGTTAGAAATTATTTTTATTTTCAATTGTTATTTTTTGTCAAGTTTTAACCATTGATTGTGAAAAAAAATGTACTGTACTAGAATTATCCACTATAAAAAAAAGCTTAGTTTGTTTAGTTTTTAAAAAAGTATAACAATTATTGCTTGGTAAGCAAAATTACTTTGTAGCAGCAAAAGAACTTATTTCCTATCTATCTAACTTATAAAGTATTCATAATTTTCATAGTGTTAGAAGAAGTGTTGTTAGAAGTACATTTTCTTGAAGCTCGACATCAGGGCTATCCCCAGTTAAATTAAGCATGTGTAATTCCATTGAAGGTAGTATGTCATTAATCTGCTGTTAAACGGGTGGGCTGATTATGTTAAGCTTTTTTCATGTGAATTTGGTATTTTTTATACGATAGAGATTAAGAATCGAAACCGGCAAATGACACTGAAATGTAGGTTAGGTTAAGAGTTTAGTTCTAAGAATTATCAGTCAGGATAATATATGTCGGATCTGCCCAAGAAATGTAACAGTTTGTCATCGATATACAACGAAAACAATGTAACGAATATAATAACTTTTTTGTCATTAGAAAGTTACATTATCAAGTATATAGTAGGTATAACCATTTCATTCACTCAAGGTGTAATGGCTTCCAAAGGTGCCAAAAGAGCACAGGTAATTTTGCCAATAACACGTAGAATGGAGAGGGCACAAGGAGATTGATCGGTGCGGATACAGGAAGATGATAGAATACAACCTCTGTCAAATTATAAACAAAATATAGAAAATAACAAATTTAGGCTATAAAATAAAACGGAATAGTATTTGATAAAGAAGTTAACGCATACTATTCCTTCTCGTTTTGCCGGTACAATCACAACGAAAGTTTGACGTTAGATAAATGATTACGTTTGCATTGTTTAGCATTTATACGTCATTTTTGGGCTAAATCTGTCAGTATTTAACTAAATTGAAATTTTTCGATAATAAACTATTTTAATATATGTAATGTAAATGTGTTTTACGATCCACGGTAGGTTATGGCAAACTTCTGAATCTGTCATCTATCAAATAATATAATATTTAAATACTGAGAAAAAAATAATTGTAAAAAACAAAGTGAAAATGTACAAAGGCGGTTTTATGGCTAGAAGAGTAATCTCTTCCGGATAACCTTTGGACTTAGAACACGACATAGAACAAGCGAAAATGAGCGAGTTACAAAGATTTTTTTTTTAAATTTGAAGTTATATATAAACATACAAATAGTAAATAACACTACATAATATGAAGATATGATATTATCTACTTGTTGTGGTTCTACAGCGCTCAAATCGGTTTTACATCTAACAATAAAATCAGTAATTAGAAATATCAAACCATTTTCAATTTTTTAACGTATCGCGAATGAAACCCCGTTTAATATCTACACAGACAAAAAATCGAGTAAATGTTTACAATAAATGAGTAATTATAATGATCTGTGATGTTTTTAATTGTTGAAGCAGTCGTTATTAAAAAACGAAATAAAAAACAAGCATTAAATTTTGAGGTGATTGTTACTGAAAAGAAGCCCATTTTCAAAATATCAAAGCGGTAAAATTAGATTCATTGGTTGATTGATAGTTTTGATGGCTTTTAGAGTCAATGAAGCACGGTTGGTTCCGTCAATGCCACTAAGGAATTTTAAGCGATCGTTATGTCATTTTATTGCTTAGATAATTATGAAAATTAATCGCTATCGAAAGCATTTAGAAATGTATCTGAATCACTTTAAATGTTTTCATTAATAATTAATTTGTGATAGGAATAGTTCTTTATAATCAAACCGTGGTATGTTTCGATAAATATAAAATATTGGCCGTATCCGCAATGTATGTGATGTGGCCCGTGCATAAATTCGCACGATTATGATTACTTTCATAAAATAATTCTCAATTGCAATTAAATTAATTATTCTGAAACAGTGATACTTGTTTAAACAGAGATAAGTTCATAATCATAAAAATGTGTCGAATTATTATTTTATATATACTTGCTATAAAATGTATGCGAAATAGGAAACAGGTACATATGTCATATTTATATTTCTATTATATATATATATATATATATACATATATATATATATATATATATATATATATATATATATATATATATATATATATATATATATATATATATATATATATATATATATATATATATATATATATATATCTATATAATCGTAAGCTTTAATATGTTTCATCTTATATATATACATATAAGATGAAACATATTACGATTGTTTAATATTATACGATTTTTTTTTAAATTTAAAATAACATTAAATATTGTTTATATATTTTTAAGGCAAAATAATGGATTTTTATTTTGCTGTAAACTTTCGACACATTTCTTCTAAGCTTTGTTATGTAATTTATTTTATAATTTTAACTAAAGTCTTTTTAGGTACCGAAATCGTTTTTAATTAAAAATTAAATTAGTCTTAAAACAAAAATTTATAATAGTATTTAAAAAATTATCAAGAATAAATAAAATCCACTTACTATGTTTAAAAGAAAAGGTGGTATATATCACCGTTCCTTTAAATATTCAAGAACTGGCACAACTTAATTAAACATTAGAGCGTCGTTAAAAATATATTAACTTTGACGCACAAAATGTACGCTATGTAGCAATACACAAATGTGTATGATCGATTGTTGTTAGGAACGACGGTTTTTAAAAGATTGACGAATAAAACTATATTCAGGGACATCACGGCTCACAAATTTTTAGTATGTATTTATTTGATTTCGCATTTAACTCCTTCGAGTTACGAATTTAAGGTATTCTAAGTATATGTGAGACGTAAATACTGTGTACATAATTGTATATAAGGATTTGTTGACTGCTTCACTGTCGTATAGGTGAAAAAAAAGTAGGTAAATGCAATTTGCGTATTTTACTTTTATGACGATAAGAATAATGTTTTTTCAAATTTTCGACCCCTGGCGGGATGAGCAGAGATATCAAAGATAAAATGCTGGATAATTTTTTTTCATTTATTTTAATGATTTTGCACATTAGTTTGCACATTGCACATTTGCAAAAAAAAAACACAGACATTTCATCATTTGGCGAAACTTACGCTTCAAGTTTAAATTATATATATCTGTTATATTTGAACGACCGAGTGATATACGTAAAATTATAAACATGAAAAAAACGTTGACGTTACTTTCCAACAGAAGAAATGAAGGTCAATAAATCATCCAAAAATCATCTGCCCTGATAACATACAGGTAATAAGTCAAAAACGAAGCCTGGTTTACATACGATGTTTGTCGTCTGGGCGATAGTGTTATTATAGTGAGAGTTCCAGAAAACCCGACACAGGATTATATGATATTCCGCTGGAGCGTAGCTGTAAGCTGTACAAACTAAAAGTCATGGAGTCATTCACAATTAAACAGTTTTAATTTTACCCTTACTCCCAGGAGAATCTTTTTGAATTTCAGAAAAAAGTATCCATAGTTCTTGCTCGTAGTATGAATTTCAATTATGCCAAATTACATTTAAACTTATTCAGATGTTCCAGCGTGACGATGTGAGTTGCGACCAAGATACAGATAGACAAACGAAAATGATAAATATATATATATATATGATGTGAGTGTGTGTATTGTGTAACCTTTAGACGCGGTTGAAGTAAAACTTCTTTGCCAGTGTGACAGATGACGATTAAGTTACAAAAAAAAAAAACTCATGTTACAATTAAAAAGTATATATTGATAATACAACAACAGTAATATTTATATCGAGCATAATAATAAATACCTACATTAATGTATTTTTCGTTATACTTTAGATATGATATAATTATACTTTTAATATTTTTAAATTGAATTGTATATAAACTCGTCATTGCCGTAACGCGTTTCCGTTGCATTGGCGTCGTCTAAAGTTACCCCTTAGCCACAACGAAAGAAGATTTACTTCTAAAAAAAAACAGCCTCAATAATAATTATAAAATGTCCTCCAAATTTTTTTTCAAAATGTCTTCTATGTACAGAATCGAACCTGTTAAGGTTTTGTATTCTAAGTAGAGATTTAATCTTGAGTGTGTTATAGAGATACCTAGTAATAATTGTTCTGATATACGTAGTATAATATAAAATTATATACGTAGGAAGTATATTAAAATAGCTTATATATAAATATAGGTTTTTTTTTCGGTACACAAAAATCGTCATGGGAAATTTAATGCAATTATATCAGTAGAGCTTATCAAAATTGACGTCATCAGAATGTGTGTATAAAATTTATTACATTGAAATAAAATTATATTGTGTATTTAAACAATTTTTAATGATTTATTTTTGTAATACTCGTAAATTCTTTTAAAAATACACTAAATGAAACGTCATTTTGAGTTACCACAGTTGAAGTAAAAATGCAGCGATTCGAACTTAATAATTTCTCAAAATTAACATTAAAGTTACACATTGACATTCTGATTAGACTTATCATCATTGTCCTCAGCCGATAGTTGTCCACTGTTGAACATGGCTCCTGTTGCGAGGTCACTATTCCAGCTCCTTGGTAGATCAATGAATATCGGTTCTACGAACTACGAGTATGTGCACCGCTCATTGCCATTTCAGATTAGCGATGTGTTGAGCTATGTCGGTTACTCTATTACTTCTGTCCATCCATCCATATACTAATTATGCAAATAATTAAATATAATTAAAATATTATAACACATTTTGTACATTTTGAAATACGTTTATAAAAACGACAAACAATTATTAAAAAAATATATATTTGTTCTCCTCCAGTGGCAGGTTGAGGCCCAGGTCCCGAAAAAAAGAGTTCAAGGCCAAGGAACCTCCTCACAATGCGTGCCGTGTCAAGCAACTAAATTCATTTTTTATCCGACCCTGGTTCCAACAATGAAGCGACAGCTACTTCTATAATAAGCCATTGACCGACACAACAATAGGAACGATTATTATTGAGTTTATATTCCACATGCTGGTTATCTCGTCGCGAGAAAGTTCGTAGCGTTTAAATAGCTACGAACATCACAGTGTCGTGGGATGTATAATCTCATTAAAGACGACCACGGTTGATACTATGCTATTCGGTATGCTGTTAGCAGTATACGAACTTAGCTGTTAAGGGAATCCAATTCAGTTTCAATCTATCTCAGAATAGCAAAGGTATAGACGACTAATAAAAGTTAAAAGTACGCACCTTGTTAACCCCCCCTTTTTCATCGCAGGGGAAGCCATTTACGGATGATATCCAGGAAGCCTGGGTAGGCAGTCCTAGACCTATGTCGGACTCGGCACTTTGGGAGAGCAATACCGTACTAAGCCCCTGCGGGAGCCTTTAGCCGCTTTAATTAGAGGGTCCCGGATCTGCAGGCAATAGGATCCCTCCAGCGACAGGCTGGCCTCGGCGAAAAGGCCAGACTTCTCCTCCATGGACGCACCTTATTAACTTCGATGGAAATATGTTGAAAACTTTCTTCAGCCGAAAATAAAAATGATCACGTATCAGTTGTTTCATGTCCGTCATAGTCTCCGTCAATCTCCAATGACCCCGACATTATAATTTTTTGAGTCATCTGAGAAATAAGTAGTTGGAAAGTTGTATATTTTCTAAAGAAGCAATTCTATCTCTTTCTACACAGATGACAATGCATTTGTCCATATATAACTCTTTTCTTATACAAACGCTAAATGTTTCTTTATTTTTTAATACTTGATAATATAATGATGATAGCTTTGTTCATTTGGACGCGAACGGCTCAAGATCATCCATGTTATGTAGGTAGGTGGGATATTGCTTTGCTCCCTTTATAAAGATGAAAATCTAACCCTGAATTTTATAGAAAAGTATTTAAAAGATTAAGGTCTATACAAAACCACAATGGACTCAAACTATCACCTTGAAAGATAACTCGCATAATCCTTATTGGTTTGATCGATTCGGGAACAATAACTACACCTGGATGATGTAGAAGTGTGTTTCACTGGTCCATACACATACCGTAAAGAACATAGTTACAACGATTTCATATAATTCCATATACAAAGCCATGTATGGGGCCATATACCTTCTAGAAGTCAATCCAATCGGCAGCAAGATTTTTCCGATTTCGATGTACCTGTATGGTTATATCTATAACCGTTCGGAACCGTAGTTAAAATATTGTTTGCAATAATTAATATGTTTCGTTTATTTGATAAATAATATTTAAAAAAAAAGTATTAAAAGGTATAAATTATGAACTTAACACATTGTAAAGACGGTCTCACGTTGTAATTTTTCTCAGAGTATAACCTCTGTTCACAAAAGAAAAAACATAACTTAATTACACAGACGGTCACAATAGCCAAAAAAAAAGCCTTACACATATTGAAATAAAAATATCATTTTTACTTATTTCTGCAAGAAAATTTATTGTAAAAGCATCAGATATATATTATCTTTATTGTACACCATGAATAGAACAAAAGTCATAACAAATAAAGAAATATGTATAAAGGCGGTCTTATCGCTAGTAGAGTGATCTCTTCCAAACAACCTTTGGGTATAAGACACAGTAAAGTAAAGGCGGATAAGGAAGTGTACAATGACATATACAATATAATATATACACATACATACAAATATTCATACATACACAAATACACACATACATACACACATACACATATACATATAATATTATAGATATGCGCTTAGTCGGTCTACTCTGCGCGAGGCAGAGAAGAATCAGGCATACCTGATGCTTCTTCGGGCCATAGCCCGACTACCGAAGCCGGGTCACTCTCCACCAGCTCTCTTCCGCAGAACAGAAGAGTGCCAGTATTGAGCGACCCAACCCCCGCCGTCGGATCGCACCGGCCCAGGCCCAGGCCCGACCCAGGCAGCCCACGCACCTCGCATCCCCTGCACAGAGCGGACGAGCGAACCCGCCCACCCCTGCCGCCCTCCCGGTGCCCACACCGAACACACCACCGCGCTTACGCGCCCCACGTCGTAGAGAGAGAGTACCTTTTTTTTTATTTTTATTTTTCTTTTTTTATTTATTTACTGACACACCAACAGCATAACATACAAAACATTACAATAATCACGTTCATGTACATAATCCGGTATGCATGCCAGTTACTGGTGCATACATCACTCTCATAAGAAGACATTAAATTAAGTACAAAATAACATCGATCTACAGGTTTGGAGTTGCGGCAGATTATTAAAACAAAGTATTACAGAAGACAACAAAAGAAGAACATAGCAATATACATATAAAAATACATTATAATACAAATATTATATTAATATATATACAAATATTATATTTATGAACAGAAATGTGCGGTAAGTTTTTTTTTTCAGACTTGTCCTAGTATTTTATCCACGGGTAAACGAGACGCCCCGGGCTGGTCTTCGGACCATAGGGGCGCTTCAGCCGATATTGGAGGAGTGGACGGAGTCCTCACCTTCCGACTCGTGCAAGTATTGTCAGGGCACGGCTGCTTCGGCAAATACTTGCACGTTTTCGCAAGGAGGGAGACGACTCCGGGCTGCCACCACTGCGACTGCAGCGAGGACTAGGCGCAACACACGCTCGAGTCATGCCCAGCCTGGGCTGAGCAGCGCCGAGATCTCGCTGCAGTCATTGGAGAGAACCTGTCGCTGCCGGCCGTTGCGCGAGCGATGGTCGGTGGTGACAGGGCCTGGACCGCGGTCGCCACCCTCTGCGAGGACGTCATCTTGCAGAAGGAGGCGGCGGAGAGGGCCCGGGAGGACTCACTCCTTTCGGACCCAATTCGCCGCCGGCGCGCGGGGCGGCGCAGACGCGCTCACATGCGCCTGATGCCGCTCTAGCCGAGGCTGCGGACGGTAGGGTCGGGGATTGCCCACCGTCCGCCGAAAGAGCCTACCGCGAAGGTGCAATGCCCAAGTGCGCGGGGCGTAGCACAAGAGAGAGTGCCCGATGGGGCTGCCGCCTGCGGGCTACGGAGCAACGTACGCGGTACCCGTGGTCCGCATTGTAAGGGCGGGTGAGGGCGCACGGCGGGTTATTTTAGTGGGTGAGGGCCCCACACTATCCTGTTGTCTCCCTGGACGACATGGTGTGCGGTCAGGCACATTTTTTCCCGCCAAAAAAAAAAAAAAAAAGTATTTTATCCATCATCATCCTCCATTCATCATCCATCCATCAGTAAGTAATTTGTGGCCCGTGAATTAATATTTTAAGAATCGTGGTTGGCATGCTATTCCAGTGATATAGCTCCACAAAATAATTTGGCAGTTTTTATGCAGTTTTGTCTAAAGGCAGCAGACATGTTGTCGAAAAAACGCCTTGCTGTGTTACAGCTGTTTGGTTTGGAAGTTTTATAACCATATTTTATGCATTTCGTGAATAAGAAAATGAAAACATAAATTTATTGAAAATTTCAATTTTAAACAATGAAAATTATTAACCTCTAATGTTTCTAACGAAGCCGTCATTTGAAATATTAGAGGATGATTAGAGGTTAATAATCCTTTGTAGAAATGTATCAGAAAAGGCAGGTGTGAAACTTTCATTCATGTCCGACTCCAGGCGGTAAAATTGCTCGGAAGCAGCTTGGCCAGACTAAATAGGCTGTCAAATGTGCTACAGCACCTCTCACCAGCTAATTTCAACGGGAACGTAAAGATGTGGCTTCGTACTTACGAACGTATAAAGTTATTATCTATGCAGAATTTTGGGCGGAAATGTGTAAAAATCGAATCCTAAACTCTTCATGAAAATTATTGACGAAATTAAAAAACACGATTTTACAATGCTTCATGTAGATGCATTCTTGAATGAAAAATGTTTCAAATTATTGTTATAAATATACAAGGGTAAAGAAAATACCTCAATTTTTTTTTACAAAAAGCATTTATTTATTAGGGTAAAGAAAATACCTCAATTTTTTTTTTTACAAAAAGCATTTATTTATTTTTTTTTCTTTTTTGTTTATTTATTTATTTATTTATTTATTACACAGACACACCATCGACAGATCATAAGAACATTATTTATATGAAATTACACAGTTATTACTTTAAATCTGTATGATTTGCCTTTACAGGTGTATACAACATTTACTAAATTAACAGTTAGTGTGCAAAGAAAGAAAAAAAGATTTGTTAACAAGTTTCGGTATGAGGTAAATCAAAACAGTAATGGTCAAGTCTTGTAAAACTAAGTAAAACATTAAAAAATACATAGATCGATACAATACAATACTATTAATTAGGTGATTTGTAAATAACCAAGCAATTCTTGACAAAGTCTAGGCAATCAAAAGCATTCTGCAACAACAGTTACACTGTTTTCAAAACTAGTCTTACGGCAGGAAAAGCAGCGCGCTATACAAACAATTGCTTAGATCTCACTTTTCAAACTGTTGCCTTGCATCAGGTAGTGGACCTTGAAACCTGTTGTTCGAGATAACCACGCCCCAGTGTATCAATAACCGATGAAAACGTGGAAAAAGTGAAAGAAATGATTATAAACGATCACCGAATCAGAAAAGTCGCTGATGATGTTGGTATATCGATTGACTCATGCCATGAAAACATTTCGAATGTTTTCGGTATAAAACGCGTGGCAGCAAAATTTGTTCCAAACTTGTTGAATATTGAACAAAAATAGCGAAAAATGGAAGTTGCTCAGGGAGTAAGGGGTCAATAAATGAAGTCAATGACGATAAGATCGAACGTTTGATTCTTATACATGAAATTTATACAAAAAATAATATATTTCCAATTTCAACGTGTACAAAAAAAAGTTTATTTGTAACATTTGTATTGACGTAATGGTTTAAATTTTTATAAATAAAAAAAAGATTACATTTTAATTAATCTTTTACGAAAATAGTATTCAAATGAACTACTATGACGCAAAATTGCTATTTTTCTCTACAATACAATTTTCGTAGTGCCCTTGAATGTATGAAATGGCAAAATAAATTATCTTCTTTTTCTATTAGATAGAAGAACAACTAATGGTTTGGGTTGTCTGGAAGAAATGGCTAATTAGCCATAAGACCGCCTATTGTACTACACAATCTTGACTGAACAATTTTGTAACTATGCTGTCTATTTTATTTGTGGTGTGCAATAAAGAATAAATAAATAAATAATGCACAAATTTAAATAAAATGTATGGTTTAATTACGTTTGTAATTAAATCAAATTAAAAAAAAAATCTTTAAGTAGGCTTTAAAAGCAATTTTTATGTAATTTTATCTACTCCCATGCTTTAAATCCTCTATAAAATAGCTATTTATATATATATATAGAACTGCGATATATAGCACTGCGAACGGATCCATGCATCAATCCGAGTTTTTTTTTTACAATGGAAAATTTACATCACAAAAAATGGGCATAAACACATTTAGCAGTTTGGGTAAAACAATTGCTATTTAAAACTTCCTAATCCTGAGTTGTATACAGAACATTACTTTCGCAGAACATCTGCCACAATATTAGTAGATGCCGGAGGAGACTAACAAGTTTAAAACGGCACTGCGGACGGAAGTCTACATCTGTCACTGAGGGCTACATTAATGACTCTACAACCAACAAAATCCACGTGTCGAGTGTAATTTTGAATTCCATATAAAATAACAATAGTGAAGTGGTAAATATAAATATTTCGCCGAACACATCGGGATCGAGAACTTCCCTCATTAAGTAACATAGTCAAGTGAATTTTAATAATTGCACTGTACAAATTGTTAATTACTACTACAATAAATAATTATTTCATTAATTTTTACAAGTTACAGTTTATTTGTACAATTGTAGATACTCAGTAATGGATGACGTTAGGTTACTTATAGGACTGGCCGTTTTAATATTAGCAGTTAGCTAACTCTTGCATAATCTTTTATAGAGGATTTATATTATGGGTGTATATAAAGTATTGTATGCAACTGATGTTAATTAGGTATTAAAACACTATACTATTATCACACTCGGCTTCTCCTCGTGTAATAAACCCACATTCGTATTACCCCTTATTATAATAGAACAATTGTATAAATAAATACCTATTATAAAAATATATTAGTTATTGTAAAGCTACAGATTTGGAATCTCAGATAGATTCTGTTGAGAAAAAACGAAAAACTAACAAGTTAAGATTGAACTAAAGCAAAACAATAATATATTTCTTGTACTATTTTAGTTTAAACTTATTTTATTTTTAATACTGGTATTGTATGATTAGCAAATTTGTGAAAGAAAAAGGTATGACCATGTGACAGTCACACACCAGGTGTAACCTTGGTTGTTAGTCTTCGGTCAAATTTATATAAAAAGAAACTAATATTTTTGTTAGTCTATTATGTATTTTTTATATGTATTAATATCAAAACGCCTGATAGATTTTCTTAGCAAAACTATTGGAGATTGTAAAAATTGTGCTTTTCAAGTGCAAATGCACAATTATTTCGAAATTCTTATATAATTTTATTCATACTTGTCATAAACTTTATACAATTATATCAAAATCAGTTTAGAGCTAGCGTTCATTAGGTAAACACGTACTTCGCGGGCGACGAATGGGGGTGCGCAGGAGGCGCTACTTAATGCGCCTCCAGTAACGCCCTTGTTCCCGTGTCGGGCCGGGATGGGAACCCGGTCCTGCTAGACACGGCGTCATCGGGACTATTCAGAGGTTAGCCGGACAGTCCCCATGGAGGAGAAGTCTGGCCTTTTTGCCGAGGCCAGCCTGTCGCTGGAGGGATCCTGTTGCCTGCAGATCCGGGACCCTCCAATTAAAGCGGCTGAAGGGTCCCGCAGGGGCTTAGTACGGTATTGCACTCCCAAAGTGCCGAGTCCGACATAGGTCTATGACTGCCGACCCGGGCGTCCTGTATAAAAAAAAAAAAAAAGTAAACACGTACTTTGATATCTCGTATTTTTAATAACGTCAACTGATATACGAACTAACAGTATTGGGATATGTTTATAACAAAGTGTGCTATGTGTAAGGAAGTTGTGGGCCATGGGCCAGAATTTTCTGCGTGTAAGCTAAAGTACCACTTTAGATGGGGAGGAATTTCGGAACGGGGATTTGATAGACTAGGTTAAGTAAGAGATACGAGAAATGTAATCCGTGCCGCGAAGAAGACGTTAAATCTCATACTGTAAACGACGAGACCTTCTAGTGACCGCAATAGAAAACAGGGTTTCTTAAAACATCTAAGACCGATTTAGATGAGATAAATACACGGTGATTTTATAGCCAACAAAAATGGATAAATCAATTGTAATGTTGACTAAAAAAAGTTTCAGTTTTAATATTCATTTTTACTCGATCGACTTGGAAAGTAGTAAGGCACTGATCATTCATTCATTATCTTGTATGAATGAAACACGTCCGTGCGCGTTTCGGCGGCCGCCGCGCGCCGCTGATTCTAACAGCAGCTGATAAATAGGTGCGAGCTAGCGAGTACTTGCGTAAATAGAATCCAGTTTGTTCTTCATACTTTACACGGGCTTAGGACCGTCGAAAATACCTATTTTATTTAAACTTCTTTTCGATTATTAACCACGATTGTTCTTTTCATAACCAATCAATTTATCAACGGACTGTGTTTCAGGCGTATTTAAAAAATCGGAGCTATCTACAGAATAATTAACTTACAGACCTATTTACAGTTTATTTACACTTCTCTGTATCGAAGCAACTGCTCAAAATGGAGTCCGCTGCGTTCAATACAAAAACGTCCACGTTTACGACAATTGTCTTTTAATTTTCTTAATGTGTTTCTATCACGTTTCACTTTATCAAAAGCGTCCACTATCGCAATGCGTAAATCATCACGGCTTTCATATTCACGCGTATAAACAAGTCTTTTTATTTCCGACCATAAGAAAAAATCTAGCGGCGTTAAGTCCGGGCTTCAAGGTGGCCAAGACACAGGCCCTCCTCGACCTATCCACCGATCACTAAACTCATTGTTCAGGTATGCACCAGGTATGCACTACACTCGCGTAATGAGCGGGTCTGCCGTCGTGTTGGTAGTAGGTACCTACATACCTCTCGAGTAGGTAAGCTAACGGCACATCGTCTACTGACTCAGATATTACTGTCTTAAACAATTAACTCTCAACTTAACACAACACTCAAGAACATCTTCAAACTCCGGCGAATAATAATTTAAATGTCCTTAACGTGCCATCACGATGTTATAGTACTAGTGACCGACTGAAATCCAAGGACAGTGGCGGCCTTAGGGGGTGGCGAACGGGGCAATCGCCCGGGGCCTCGCTCTTGCAGGGGCCTCGCGCAACAACCAAACCAAATTAAAAAAATATATAGATTTTTTAACTATATATATGTATTTTTTATTTAAAACTTTTGATTTTGATCCTTAATTATTAATTCAGGTCAAATTAAAATAAAGTTAGTTAACTAATTTATTCATTCAAAATATGATTGAAAAATTATGTATTACTTGAATATCGCGTCTCACTTGAAGATCGGTTTTTTAATAGCATAGCACATGGGTCAGCTCGGGAGTCGGGACATAATATTTTGCTCATCTATCGTTGGAGAGATATTTTAGAACGATTTCTCGCAATTGTAAATTTTTTAGCATCTCACAATTTGGCCTTCAGGGGTCGTTAAGAGAAGTTAGCATCTAACTCAGATTCGAGTGAGACAAGCGACAACTTTTTAAATTTAGTAAAGTTAATAACTCGATTTGATCCCGTGCTGAGATTTCACCTAAAATAAGCAAAAGATAAGACGATTAATGACCACTATATGGGAAAAAATATTCAAAATGAGTTAATAAAATACATAATGGCAAGTCACGTGAGGACTCAAATTGTTGAAAAAATAATAAATAATAAATATTACTCGATTATTATTGAATGTACTCTCGACGTTTTTCGTGTTGAGCAACTTTCAATTATTATAAGATTTTTAATACAAATACAGCTGCAATTGAAGAAGATTTTACTCGTTTCTTAGCCGTCAAAAAAACCACAGCTGAGAGTTTGACTAATTAAATAATAGCTGAATTAGAATAGTTAGGTATATCATTGCAAAACTGCAGAGGCCAAGGATATGAGAACGGTGCCAATATACGCGTGGTGAAAAAAGTGGTGTCCAAAAACGTATTTTTGAAATTAATCCACTTTCTTATTTTTTACCTTGTTGGAGTCATAGCTGGAATCTCATCCTAGGAGATGTAGCATCGTCGTGTTTAAGCAATATCTTTTTTTTTTGGTTTGTTAGAATGGTTGAAAAAAAATCCAACTTGGCCGAAACAACTTTGAGAAGGAAGCTGATAGGTGGATTCAGTTGGGCTGGGCGGTATTTGGTAGGCTGCGTCGAGTTTTCGATTTGAAGATTCCGCAATGCCTAAAGACAAAACTCTTCGAGCAGTGCGTCCTACCTGTGTTGACATATTATGACGCCGAGACGTGCACAAATTGGATTTGGACAAATTTAAAGTCACTCAACGTGCTATGGAACGGGTTATGCTTGGAGTTTCTCTCAAGGATAAAATCAGAAATGAGATTATTCGCGAGGGAACCCAAGTAACCGACATAGCTCGTAGAATTAGCAAGTTGTAGTGGCAGTGGGCTGGTCACGTATGTCGCAGGACCGATGGCCGCTGGAGCAAACGTATCCTGGAGTGGAGACCGCTAATCGGCAAACCCAGTGTAGGGCGCCCACGGGCCCGTTGGAAAAACGACTTAAGCAAAGTCGCCGGCGGAGGCTGGATGAGGATTGCGGAAAACCGGGATATTCGGCGCGAGCTTGGGGAGGCCTATGTCCAGCAGTGGACTGCAATAGGCTGATGCGATGCGATGCGAGAAAGGTTGTAGAGTCTGTTTGCCGGCTCAAGTCAAAGATGGACTATTTTAAGTCATTATTTAACTCATGTAAAGTCGTTATCGCTAAAACCACTTACTGAAACTAGATGGGAGTACAGGGTAGCTTTGATGAAGGTTGTTAAATACCAACTAAACGATATATGTGATGCTTTAAAGGATTTAGCAGAAAATACAACAGATTGTCAGTTGGTCACCACCAACACCTAGACACATTAACAAATTAGCCCGATAATTATCAAGAAAGTGGTTTTGAGTGATCCCTTGTAACAGCGAGAGAAATAGCCGATGAAAATTATATTGACAGACAATTCAAAAAAGTCAGAAGACGACTTTAAAAAGGCATTTTGATTATGAAGGGGTCTTCCCCTGAATTCTCTGTATTTGTTAATTTTGTAAATATTTCAATGTAAAATATTTTAAAGTCAAATTTTATTTATTTGATAACTTTAGCATTTCTCGTCAAACATGACAAATACCTAAACCAAACAACCAGATCTACTTTTACATCATATACTTTTGATGAAGGACAAAAGGCCTCGCAAAGACCTGCCGCCCGGAGCCTCGCAATGGGTAAAGCCGCCGCTGTCCAAGGACGCCTAACGATTGTAGTAAGCGACTCAAAGCAATGCCGTCATTGGTTGGACGACTCCGGCGCAACTCAGTAGCTTTGTTTTTATTGGCGAATACGATTTTGTGTGTCTCGATATTATAAATAGTACCTATATGTAGTATGTACGGTCTAGGTGTGATTAAATACCGCTATTACCGATTCTCACTTTTTCTCTGTAAACGATATGAATATCGACTTTGATGAAAAAAAAATAATTAAATTAACATTATATATAGGCTCTGTTATTGATAAATAATCCAAAATTTTCGTTTCCAAAACGCTTTCAAAATCATCGTGTATAACAAATAGAATCATCGAGGATAACTATAAGAATGAACAATGAGTCGAACATTCAAATAAATGGTATCCCACAAAAAGTTCTAGATAAAGAATCTATTGCAAATTATTAAAACACTATCCGATCGTTGTAGTTTTCCAACCAATTTGAATACAGATATTGATTTTGTGACCAGAATCGCAGTTAAAAATAATAGTGAGGAAAAAAAACCGAAACCGATAATTTTGAAGATGGAGTCTAGGTATAAAAAAAGATGATTTTTTATCTGCACTTCGTAGACTTAAGGACCTGAAAGCACATGATCTAGGATTCGTTGGTGCGAGTAATCGCATCTATATAAATGACCATCTATCGACACGTAATAAATTTCTTTTACAACAAGCACGTATCATGTCAAAGAAGAAGAATTATGCCTACTGCTGGGTACGCAACTGTACCGTTGTGGTACGTCGATCGAATAATTTACCAGTTCTGCATATTATGTCTAAGGATGACCTAAAAAAATTGTATAAGTGATAACCAGACTTACGTTCAGGTTAATTTTTTTTTCTTCTAAGAATTGCATTTGTTTTGTTTCGATTTATCTCCTCATCACTCAGTTTATTTAAATGTAAGCTTGATGATAAATTCTCAAATATAAAATATTTTTTTGTCGATTAACGGATTATATAATGTTATATTTACATCATAAATTAAACAAGGACTACATAAAAATAAGTATAATGAATGAGGCTCATAGATTGATAAATTTCGTCTACTTTAATTATTATTATATTAAATAAATAAATAAATATTTTATTATATATATATATATATATATATATATATATATATACTAGCTGCTGCCCGCGACGTCGTCTGCGTGAACGCTATACAGCGCCAAAAATACCTACGATTATACCTTTTAAAATGACATTCATTGACCCGTTTCTTCTTTACATTTCATATCTACAGAAAGTGCAGTAAGAGAAGGAGACTGTCTTTTGTAAAATTGACCTTCAAAAGTGCTTATTTTTAGCCTGCTTTGAATAAATAACTTTATGGTGATTCTGCTAATTTAAGTCACAAGTTGTGACTGAAGCTGATGGAGAAAATAATGAATAAGGAATACAGAATAGGGTAAAAATACATACTTATAGAACTTCTCGATAAACAAAATTAGTGGTTTGGCTCTCCGAAGCCAAAATGTGAGACGCGGTTCGTCCTGAGGTCGACACTCGCTACCCTCAGTGTCTGCCCCTTATTGATCTTATTGATGGTCAACGCGAAGCAAACAATCACGGGGAACTGTACGCGCTTGAACTGGAACGGGAAGTTATGAGATATGAGGAGAATGCGTGGTATAAATACTGCCTTGCCGACGCCACAACCCGTAAGAATTTCCGCCTCAATGGTGTGTTTGTGGAGCGAGATGACTTTAAGGCGGGTCCCGTTACACAACTTCGGAGGAGATAGGTTCCGAAGAAGCATAAGCATTACAAAACAAACTGCTTACAGCAATAGCGTGCCGTTTTCGAGTTTAAATTTTGTTATAAATCTATGCAGTTCTTTTTGAGTTCTGTTTGTTATTACATACAGACAAACTCGATGAATTTTATAAGACATAGATGAAGCAGCTTAAAACTTATATAAACACATTTTTTTTAATTGTCTTGCTCACCTCTGAAACGAATTAACTATACAATTTTTAAGAAGAAAATGCACAACTCCATCTATGACTTTTAAAAACAACTATTAACCTCGCCAACATGATCATATTTAAATTATTTATGTCTAAAAAGGGCTAAGACATGTAATTCGACTTGATGTTTTTGAAATCTCATAGATGGCGCTGCTTTAAAATTGTCTTGATACTACTTATATTCATTTAATTATGTTTATCAGCCTAAGTTACTTATATTGCGTGATTTTTTAGTGTAAAGCTAGCTTATAGCATGGTTATTAACATAATAACAACATTCAAATATGCGTCGTTAAATTACACGTTGTTACAGAATGCGTTGAAGAAATAAAGGTTCCCTGCTCGTTCCCCGTAGGTGATAGCGTGATAATATGTAGCCTATATGTTGACTTCTTAATAATATTCATGCCAAATTTGAAGTAAATCCGTGCAGTACTTTTTGAGTTTATCCCGGACATACATACAGACAAACAGACAAACAGACAAAAATTCTAAAAACTATATTTTTGGCTTCGGTATCGATTGTAGATCACAACCCAAGTATTCTTTAAAAAAAATATTCAATGTACAGTTTTGACTTTCCTACCATTTTATTATAGCTAGCCATATTTCGGAGAGACGCTTTATATATATATATATATATATATATATATATATATATATATATATAAATATATATATATATATATATATATATATATATATATATATATATATATATATATATATATATATATATATATATATATATATATATATATATATATATATATAAATATTCAATGTACAGTTTTGACTTTCCTACCATTTTATTATAGCTAGCCATATTTCGGAGAGACGCTTTATATATATATATATATATATAAAGCGTCTCTCCGAAATATGGCTAGCGATGTGGATTACAGTGAGAGTACGGTGAGAGAGCCGTATGTGTGAGATAAAGGAAAGCCAGACAGACTGGTGCCGTTACGCGTTACGTAAAGAAGTGGTTTACCTTCCCATAAGAAGTTATCACTTCAAAAATTTACGTACGTGTAAGTAATTACCGTATTATTGATATGTTTATATTAACATAACAATTTAAATAATTACAGGATTTATTACAATTGTAATGTTAATATAAACACATCAACAATACAATCAAATTAAATGTACATTTCATTTAAGAACTCGATTCTTAATATAAGCGTAAAAATTGTAAGTGTATTTGTTTTATTATTTATTTTTATAAAAAGTTTTGTTTGTTTGTTACTTTAAACTTTTACTGCACGCACAAAAGTAGTAGTTTTAGCTAATTATTGATAGCCTTTAAAAGACATAAGCGTTCCTAAATCACATATCGTAATGCGTATAGTATGCATATAGTGTGTTAATTTTACTAAATGACTACGCGGCCCACTAAGATTCACATGCATCAAATTTGGATTAATCAACGTTTCATAGCTTATTTATAACGTTTATTTATAAACAACCAATCAAAAATAATTAAAAAGGCATTTGGTATGAATATTTATATTGCTTTATTATTGTATTGTACACGAATTATGCGTGTAATTTTATTTTACATTCAAAATCAAAATCAAAAGCAACTTTATTCAAATAGGCTCCACGAGCACCTTCGAATCGTCATTTTTATGTCAAAAGCGATTATTATTTTTGTGAAAGTAAAGCTACCACCGATTCGAAATGTAGATACTGCAAAGAAAAATAATATTATATAAACTGTATTTTAGTTATTTTATTTATTATATTACATTTAGATCAATAATATCATGTTTATTGATTCAGTTATCATATTCTCTATTAAATTATTAAGATTAAGATTGAATAATCGGTAGCTTATTATAGGTAGGTCTTAGGGTGCCTGTCCTTGAAGCGGAGCGAGGCTGTGGAGCGGAGTAACAGAGAAATATTAACTAATAATTCTCTGTTAATATTTCTACATTTCTCCGCTCTGCAGCCTCGCTCTGCTTCTATGTCTATAGACACCCTTATAGGAGTAGAATAAATTGACTCAATTCGTGTTTCCTAATAATTATAATAAAAGTTTATCATTTACATAATTTAATTGTTTAAAATTATTTATCAAAAAATCCGATTTTTGACAATTATCTTTTCAATAAACGTCAAAAAGAAGGGGTTCTCAATTAAGTTGTATTTTTGATAGTGTATATGCTACGCCATATTTGGATAAACATGTTTTACTAATAATTTTATTTTTGTCAACCAACTATGATTTTTCTTACAAGAGATCAGTCAAATAGTGTCAAATGAATGAGAGTCGAAATAGTTTTGACATAAGCTCCATACATATTTTGCCATAAATCTACTGCTACTAAGTCAACTCAGAGATTATTGTAAATTTCTCTTTTATAATTTTGCGTCCATAAAATTAAAAAAAAATGTCAATTATTTTGGTTATTTTGAATCTTAATACAGACAATGGAGCGAATTAATAGTAGTGTTATAACCAAATAATTATTACCAGGTAAATATATATGTAATTGAATAAAAAAACTGCATTTTTCCCGCCGAAGTCACCGTGGAAAGTTAGTTAAGATATAAATATTAAATGCATCGTTACAATAACAAATCGGTCATTGAAAACGCATTCAACAATCGACCGACAAGCATTTTCATTCTTAAGAAAATTAATTTAATTATTATACATATAATTTTAAATTAGTAATTTATAAATGTGAAAAAAAAAAAACTTGAAAACAATTTATATTTTAAATTCTCATAATTACATAATAATATAATTAAAATGGAATATAATTTAATAGTGGAAAATAATACGACTGGAGGAAAGTGGAATTTCAACGGTGAACGTAAGCTATTAATTACTTTCAACTGTTATTTTCAATTAATAGATACCGAAAACCATTTTGTTGAAGTTGTGAAGAAAGTGTCATTAATATTGACATTTATATATAATATTGACATATATATGTATACATATATACATGTTTGATTCCCGCTGAGAGCGAATATTTGAATATAAGTAGGTACAAGTATTTGTTTCGGGCCAGGTTTTTATGGATCTCTCATCCCGTGCCTTGTAGAGCAAAGATAGCTTTCCGTGCTACACCCACCACCGCACCACATGTACTCGTACATAAATAAAACAGAACCTGCGCAAACGTAACATTTTTGTTAGATTACAATTTGTTTGCTACTCCTATAATTAATTTGCACTTTAATTTAATATCGGAAGAGATTTTTTTATAATTTACAAAAAAAAAAAGAATAATCTTGAACGAATCATCTGGCAATCGACATTTTACTTTTTAATAGCGTAACCTTGTAATACGATAAGTTTATAAGTAAATAAATAAATAAAAAAAGTAAATTTTTTATACGTATTCTTTTTACATTTCAGTGGATTATGTTGATCAGTGGATGCTTATGAAGACACCGTTTCCACTAATTATTATAACTGCATTATATTTACTATTTGTCATCAACATAGGTCCAAAACTTATGAAAAACCGTCCTCCAGCATCTATTAATAATCTTCTTATACTGTACAATGTGTTTCAAGTGGCGTTTTCCCTATATTTGTGCTACATTGTAAGTATTTTTTCACATGTTAACTTACGTTCAAATTTACCATTTATTTTTTGTTAAAATATAAAATTCTGATAAAATTACTCACGGGAAGATTACACAATTAATTAATCACCGAATAATTATGTAAAAATTAGTCATATAATATACATATATTATATTTTCATCATCAGTCATAATTATAATATATATGTATATATATATATATATATATATATATATATATATATATATATATATATATATATATATATATATATATATATATATATATTTATAATCATTTATATTTTTGTATTTAATTTAATTAAATGGGGAACGAGATTTATTAACAAATGATACAGTAAATATTTGCATAGAAAATAAAGATGTCTGTCGTGATCTCGTTTATGTCTGGGTTGTCATTGTTTCCAGACTCTCGACACGGGATTTCCATCCCACTGGGGTCATCAGTGTAAACTGTTTATTATTTATTATTAGTATATAAAGTAATTATACTATAAAGTATATATACCTTCGTATAGTAAATAAGTCTATGATTATATATAAACTCTTTTGCAAAAAAAACGGGCACTTAAGCAAAGAACTATTTTATAGTTACTATTAGTTTGTTTGACAATTTTAGGTATTGTTATCCTCAGAATTTTATAAATTAATTAGGAAGGAATAGTTTTCATCAGTTTTATCATAACATTTTAATTAAATTATTAAGAAATAATGTTTAAGCTCAAAACACTATGATTGTATCTGCTCGCTAAATAAAAATGAAACGCGTTAATTTCTTTGTTTTTCTTGAATACATTAAAAGCAGATAAAAGTTTAGTATTGAGTGTGACCCCCTCTTGCTGAAATCACAGCTTGCATTCGTCTGGGCATGCTAGTGAGTATATCTTTTATGGTTTCTTGGGGAATACGTTCCCACTCCGCGGTAATCACATTCTTTAGCTCTCTGATGGTCTGCGGAGCCGGCTGCACTGATCTCACTCGTCGCTTCAGAACGTCCCAGACATGCTCTATGGGATTGAGGTCCGGACTTCTAGCTGGCCAGTCCAAACGACGAATTCCGACTTCTAGCATATACGCATCCACACCGCCAGACCGGTGGGCGCGAGCGTTGTCGTCCATAAAAATTGAGTTTTCGCCAAGAGCGGTTAAAGCGGGTTGTGCATAAGGAATTAGAACTTCCGTTATGTATCGGTATCCAGTCAGTGTACCGTTTTCGATGAAGACTAACTCCGTACGATCCATAGAATTTATTCCTGCCCAAAACATAACAGAGCCCCCTCCATAAGGTGTGATTTCTTCACAACATGCCTCTGCAAAGCGTTCTCCTCGTCTACGTAGCACTCGCCGACGTCGGTCTTCACCATGCAGAGATATCCTGGCTTCATCGGAGAACAATACCCTACCCCAGTCTTCATGAGTCCATGACACACAATTTCGAGCGAAGCTAAGCCTGGCAACTCGATGTCCACGGAGTAATTTAGGGCCGCGTGCCGGGCGATGACTGTGTATATTAGCAGCGAGAAGCCTCCTCCTGACCGTCCATAGACTAATTTGCACATTTCTTACTTCTTCGAGGGTGTTCTTGAGGTCCACATAAGAAGATTTGCGATTTCTCAACGTTTGACTAACTAGAAAACGATCATCCCGTGGTTCGGTACATGTCTTTCTGCCAGAACCAGGCCTTCTCTTGACGGAACCGGTCTCTTGATAGCGCTGCCAGGTCCTTTGAACTGTCGACCGACTCACATTTAGCCTCTGAGCCACGAAGCTTTGACTGCAACCTTCTTCAAGCAGCGCAATAATTTTGCTCGCTTTTATCACTTTATCTACCATTTTCGAGATTGCTAAACAGCAATAACTTTACAATAACAATACTTTTAAATGTCAAGGACACCAGATAATTTAATAAAAATTGACAAAAAGTTAATAAGAGTCGATATTAACTATAGGGAATTCGCGCCACAAAATGTAGTTAAAAGTTATTTTCTTTGAAAACCAGGCTCAGTCAAAAATTTGAATTTGGAATGTACTATTATAAACATTATGGCACTTTTATTACTGGCCAGTAACATGTTCAAATGATTAAAACCTTTTTGGTATTTTATTTTTTTCAGCCAGGAAGAAAATCGAAACCGCCCGTTTTTTTTGCAAATGAGTGTATGTAGCGTTGATTTAAATGATTTCAGGGTACGAGACTTATTTGGCAAAATGGTATACTAGGGAAGTCATGTTTGATGGAAACCCATGAAAGTCGATACATTGTAAGTAGCGTAATAAAACATTAAATTAATTAAGAAGTTAAAGTATATGTTATAGTTGTCACCTAGTGGATCGTAATGTGGCTTTGTAATAATAATTTAATGCAATTTTAATAGATAGTAATAGGCGGGAACATAGAGACGGACATCTATTATATATTAGCGTACCTATAAGCATTTCAAAACGTAATTCTGTCTGGTTTTAAAATCGGACACAAACACCTGACAGTCCAAACGCGAGTTCATCCAAATTTTCGAGTCGAATGGAGAAAATGTGACACCATAAGTAACCAAAGCTACTTATAAAATATTATTTCTAACTAGCTGAACTTCGAGGTTTTACCCACGCAAATTCATATCCTGTAGGAATACCGAGAATTCAATGATCCACATATAAAGTTTTATTGCAATCGATTTAGTAATTTTTGCATAAAATAGTAACAAGCATTCATATCTCTATCGCGATAGACTTTCGCATTGACATTCTTAATAAATTACTGGCATATAATATATTATGTTATGTTCTGATAAGTAGGCAACTCTATCCGATCCTTCATTATCTAAGTTATACATAAATTCTCTATCATCGAAAAAATATATGTACATATTTATTTTTAGATTGCAACGAGTACATACACATATTTCATAGCAAAAGTCACTGAGCTAATCGATACGATATTCTTCGTTCTCCGGAAGAAAGACAATCAAGTTACGTTTCTTCACATCTACCACCATTTGACCGTGATGTGGTGTACTTGGTTCAATCTTAAGTATGAACCGTCGTACAGCACCATATTCCTCGGTACTCTGAATTCCTACATTCACGTCATCATGTACACGTACTACGGAATGTCTGCTGTTCCTGAGCTGGCGAAGAATTTGTGGTGGAAGAAGTATATAACTTCGTTGCAGTTGGTATGTACTCAATCATTAGTTTATACCAGTTCTATTATTCTGGTTGACTTTCTGTATATAGTGAGTATCCCTTCTTAATTTTTTTTAAATAAACGAATAAATTTTAAGATATATTATATTAAAAAAAACATTGTTATGATATAATTATACAATAATATTATACATAGATGAATCTTATATTAATTCTGAAAGAGCGAAAGATTGGAAAGGGTTTATATAAAGTATAAGTATAAATGTGTAAGAAATCTAAAAAGAATAAATAATTTATAAAATAGACATGATTGACACGAGACAATGTATTAATAAAAGGTAAGAAACTAACAGGGAATATAATTATAGCATTTAACTGAAACACCTGTTAATGTCTCATAACTGTAAAGGCTTCTTCTGCTATTGAGGAGATGGAACAGCAAGAAGTTGAGCAATTAAGCCGATTAAGCTCGGGTTGACAAATATTTGAAATATTTCCCTATTAAGAGCAACGATCGATATGACGAATCAATTGCGGCTTTAAGTACCTACTCCGTGGCACGGTGGTGAGACCTACAAAAAAAAAAGTAAAGTAAAGTAGGTCAGAATTTATATTAGTATAAAACAGAAACAATCGTTTTAAATCGTAATGCACCCAATATATTATAGTGTTTAAAACGTTTTTTCATTACGAGATCAAAGATCATTTTGTATAAAAAGAGTCACAGTTGCAACTCGTGTCACGCACTTGTTACAAGTCATCTGCATTAATTATATGGAGTAATTTGCATTCAATTTTAATTTAATTATATATTAAATGCTTTCAATTGATAACAATATTACATTACGTAATACATGTGTCTTTATGCAACAATAGTGTTCCAGCAATTGTCAATGACCACTGCGCTAAAGTCCCTTTTTTTTCAGGTACAATTTGTAATGATGTTGCTGCAAGCAGCTGCCAGCGCCATCTATCCGGGATGTCCACCGTCTTATACTCTAATATTGATGATATACATAAACGCATTATTATTTATCTATCTATTTGGTAAATTTTATATCAATACTTATTCAAAATCAAAATGGAGAAAAGAGAAACATGATGTAGGACTAAATCTTTCTCGCATTTACCTTGATAAGATTAAATGAATAATTATTTTTTTATTTAATTAATAATAATGGTATGATAATGGTGGTTGAATTATTATCACAAAAATTATTTTGATGTGTTTTTGAATTTTTGTTGTAAATGTAATACATACAAACTTAAAATAAATAAATATTTTAACACACACACACACACACGGTCGTCTGTTCCTAAGGTAGATAACTTAATGCCTATGTTTTAAGTAACAGTTGACTGATATTCATGTTTTTTAATAAATAATACATATATAAATAAATATATATTACACCCAGACTGGGTGAGAATAGAACCCACAACCCTGGAGCAGAAAACAGGGCCACTGCCAACTGCGCCATGGGCCAGTCATAGCAACTGTTCAAGTATTAAAACAATAATTGTTAAAAACAGCTCGTAATTCTTTGTTTATAATTTTTGAATATAAATTTTTACCTGCGATGAAAAATAATGCTAATTATTATAACTAGTGCTCGCCCAGTGGTCGAAATTCGACCTAATCTATAATTGACAGCATTGTCAATATCATAAAAATATGATTGCGCATAACATGGTGAGCATATGCAGCAGTCATAAAAATTTCGATAAAAAAAATCTTGCAAAACCTGTAGGTATTTATAAAAAATCGTTGCAAGACCTGTATTTAAGAACGTGTTGACAACAGACTTTGACAATAAACAAAATTTGTGTATATATGTACATTGTACGTATATACGTGTGTGTGAGTGTGGGTCGTAGTGTGTGTATTGTGTTTTTTAATTAATTAAATGTATTTTTTGAGCATTATTATAAAAAATATTAGCAATCTGCACTTCTTCTCCATATAAACTTTAACTGTGCCAAATTTTATACTTCTCCGTCCGCGCAATTTTTGTAAAAAGGGGTAGAAAGTTTTGGCTTCACGTATTAATATAATTATATTAGTTGAAAAAAAAAAACTATAATGCTATAATTGCCCGAATATCCTTTACTTTTTCAATTTTAAATTCCCACTTCTATTAGTTTTGCGACTCCTTTGGCCGGTGATCGTTGTACATGCATGATTATAACATTACATGTTTTCTTTCGATCAGATGAAAGTACAAGTTATGAGTAACTTGTACTGTGCATTAGTTTTACAATTAACAACTCGGTTCCCATATTTTAATGTTCATTTGTGCTCGAACTTTACTACTAATGAGTGAATAAATTTAATTTAATTAATATGTTATTTATTTAAATATCTTATTATTAGTTTTGATTACCTCGTAATATCAAAATTGTCAATTAGCTTTACCTTGTTAGGAATATATTAATAAAATAAAATAAATATAATACACTTGTTGGTACGTGTTCTATACTCGAGGACATTTTTGCCCCATTGGTCATCAGTTCTACGAGGTTTTTGCCTTGCCTACTGCCAAAAAATTACGTACATCGTAATTGTCAGTTTTAGGTTTAAATAACTTGAAACCCTGAATGCACGGAAAACTTTAAATGCACAACATATGTTCAGCTAATACGTATAGTACATAACTTATCTTATAGGCTTAATAAACGGGTGACAATGACGAGTGAAGTCGCGGGTGTAGCGAGTCAGTAATATATATATTCTCTTTAGCATTAACACAAATACTAAACATTTTGTTTTTGAAATAAACTTAGTATCGCTAAAACGCCATCTAGCAGTCATTTTTGTATTTAGGACGTTCTTTGTTCAAAGTAGGACACATCGTTTTGTATTTAGTTCTCAGATTCTATAACAGATAGTGCTTAGCTCTGGCTAACACTATCTGTTTTCATCTACTATCTGTTGTTTTGTCACTATCTATAGTTGTGTCACTATGATAATAAATAAATAATAAACGTCTCAAACTCAACGGCCCCCAGTAGGATGTAAATCCTGTTTCGGTGGTCCGGAAACACACACAATACACAACCACAAACGCCCAGATCACGACAAATATTTGTATGGTATATTTGTCATATGCGGGATTGAACCCGCGACCACTGACGCATCAGTTGCTGTAACCAACGCGTCGTCAAAACTCTCTGTTGTCATCATGTATTATTATGAATGTGGATAATGATGAAATCTCGAATTATCGGTCATTATAAACATACAGATATACGTATTGGAATGAATTTGTATTATTTTCTTTGCATTTCGTAGTACTGATGTTACTAGATATTTATTACATAGTTGTCCCATATATCAAGATTCATACCAAGACCGACTCGTCGGGAAGACTCATTTAGGCTGCTCAACATTTGGCCTAGCTCCTCCAACGTCTCCGCAAAGATGACGATATCGTCAGCGAAACGAAGGTGAGAGATGTAGTCGCCGTTGACGTTGATGCCTCGTCCCCCCCAGTCCAGGGTTTTAAAGACGTCCTCCAGCGCAGTGGTAAACAGTTTCGGTGATATGACATCGTTGTTACTAATTAATGTTTAATAAATAATAAATAATAATAATAATCTAATTACTGTTTAATCGTTAATTTTACATAGTTGTAAAATTAACGATTTTATGAGAATTTTGAAGATAATTAAAACAAAAATCAGTGACAGAATAAAGAGTTACACAAGGGAGGACCATTACAATCAGTCTGTAAGCCATTGAAAAAAAAATTTTTTTTCAGTTAATTTTGTATCTAGTAATAGTATTTCTTTACGTTATTGGGAAATTTTGTCAGAAAAATACAAATAATTGCAATACGACTGTATCGTTTCAATGAAATCTTACTTTAATTATATTGTACAGTAGAGTACAATGACATTATTAATAATTAATAAACGAAAAAAAAAAAAACATTTTTTAACAAATATAGTGGCATTATTATTTAAAAATATATAAACAGTAGCCTCTTGATTTTTTAAAACAAACGAAACATTGAAAATTACTTAACTGAAAATCTATTAGGTAACAAAAAGTTATATTTTAAAATTAACTTAAAGTCATCTTTTTAATTTTATAATTCAGTCTCAAAGTTACTTAGAGTCGAGATATAAAGTGAGGTCGAGAAGTTTTACGAAGATTTTTTCTGTAATACCTCGATCAACTAATTTGTTCGTAGCTCGGTTGAACATTCAAGAGCCGAGCTTACCCAACATTATTCCGAAGATACCCCGGACATCAGCTTACACGAGATTACTATGGCTCTGTGACTCAGAACTTCTGAAGACAGGTACTTCAAGCCTTTCAAAACTTTTTTAATGCAGTCTTGCTTGATGGCGTAACGCCGGAAGTCTGGAGCAGAAGCGAGGTGATTCTCTTCTTCAAGAAGGGTAACAACACTTTGTTGAAATACTACAGGCCCTTTTTGCTTCTGAGCCACATTTATAAGTTGCTCTCTTGGGTCATTATAAAACGTCTGACGGGCAAGTTTGATGACTTCCAGTCTCCCGAACAAGCCGGTTTCCGAAAAGGCTGCATTACTATGGTCCACATACGTACGCTGCGGCAGATTAAAAAAAAGATCGAGGAGTAGATATATTTGGATATTGTGCTTGGCGTTTGTAGACTATGAGAAAATCTTGGGTTCGAGCGAAACTTTGGCGGGGCTGCAGTCTCTTTAATCACACTGATTACCAGTATACCGAGGTGTTGCAGCATTTGTACAATAATGCTAGTATCTCGGTTCGAGGTGTAAGACAGGCAGATGTCATCTCTCCAAAACTGTTTACCGCATGGAAGATGCTTCTGGTTCTGGTTCTGGAAGATAAACAAATACTAGTTATTAATTGAATAGCAGTGGTCACACTTCAGCTTGGCTCGATTTACACCTTAAATCTGACCCTCATCTCATTGTTCTGCACTTGATGTAAGCGCAGCTTCTTTATAACAAGTGCAAAATGGATGTAAGTAAGCAATTACATAAAGAAAATAATGTCTTGGCGTTTCAGAAGAATGTAAATGCTTTAATCAGTCAGTGGCAAGTGATTGAATTAGTAAAGTATTGAAAATTTTAAACCATTACCTATTACGATAATGATCTGCCTATTTATTAATTTATTTTATTTTGGAAACAAACGGTATTACAATAATATATAAAATGACAAACAAAATAGTATTACATAACCAAAAACAGTTTCCGATAGTACAATAAAACATAACAAAATTAAGAAGCGATGCTTAGTATTAACACTTCCATATTAAATATTAATTACGATTACCAAAATTAACATGAAAATCAAAATAAATATCAAATTCAAATTTAAATTAATATCAAAATTAAATTCTAAATAAAAATTGAATAAAAAAAAAACGATATGAATACTAAAATATCTATCTCGAATACATCAAATTACATTCATCACATGCAATTGAAATTTATTGAGACAGATATGAAAAATGTCAATACACTTATAAATAAGTCATTGTACTGGGCACAACTTCTGTTAATAAACGTGTTTTTTTTTTTTTGGAAATTTTGTTCTTGTAGCTTGGACGTCAAAGGTGACTTTCAAAATCAATCAAAATCAAAATATTTTATTCGTTATTAGGTGATTGATTACACACACTCAACGAACGTCAAAAAAAAAATGTCTCGGTAGACATCTACAATTTCATCATCGGCTTTACTAAATATTACAATAATATAATAATGTTCCTAGTGTAGGCCGAGAGAAAAAAAGCCGGAGGAAAAAAAACTCTCGGTACTCTTTTTACCATATCATATTTTGTACATACAATATAAAAAAATTATTCACAAAGAACGAGCAAATCATGTCACTGCCAAGCAGCCTTGTCATTTAAAAAATCTTTAATGCTATAATATGCCTTACTACATAATTTGGATTTAATGAAGTGTTTAAATTTATTTAGGGACAAGTCTTGCACATTACCAGGCAGTGTATTGTACATGCGTATACAGTTACCTACAAAAGAGTTACTTATTTTGTGGAGCTTAAAATTAGGAATTGCCAATTTATTTTTATTTCTTAAATTTATATTATGTCTATCACAGTTCTTGACAAATTTATTTTTGTTTTTATGTGTGTATAATAAATTTTCAAAAATATATTGAGAATAAACAGTTAGTATTTTTATTTCCTTAAATTTATTTCGTAAAGACTCACGGGTGCCCATACCGTAGATAGCTCTGACAGCTCTCTTTTGCAAAATAAATATACATTGAATATCAGCGGCGTTTCCCCACAGCAGTAAACCATAAGTCATGATGCTGTGGAATTATAAGTAAAACGTGGACATTTAAAATTTAATTTTGAAACCAAACATGACGAGTCGATTTCGTGGTTCACAATAAAATTGTATACAGCAGAACTTGATCTCGCTGAACACGCCGGTCAACGGCCGACATAGGTTTTATCAAAACATTCGTATTTTTCTAAGAAACTGCTATTACGTTCTGTAGGTACCTGTCGTGTACACGGTCGATTTTTCAAATATGAAACTTGTACTGAGGACTCAAAACAGATAGCCATATTCTAGAATAGATCTTACAAATGTGTTATACAAAAGTGTGTGGGTTGAAGAATGCTTAAACTCTTTGGATATCCTGAGCACAAATCCCAACATACGATATGCTTTACTAGCTATGCTAATCGATGTGCTTATCAAAGAGTAATTTTGAGTCAATAACAATACCAAGATCTCTTACCAAATCAATAAAATACTTAATAGAAAAATGCTTTATATTAAAAGTTATTACATTACACTTTTTTAAATTTAGAAATAAAAAGTTTACTTAACAATATAGTTCATTCTGAAAGTCATTATTGAATACAGTCATTGTTGTGTTTAATTATCTTAAAAAAATTATTGTCATCGGCGTATAATAAAAAAATTGGGGCACATAAAAACAGAAGTGATGTTATTGTTTAAACCCATGTCAATGCAAACAAAAGAAGCTCAATTTTATTTTTAGGGAAATCTATTTTAATTTGGTATATTTATTACAAGCACTTCTTCTCTTTTTTTTTTCTTACTGTAACCCTCATATAACATATACCGACATATAATATATATTAGATTTCCCTAAAAATAAAATTGAGCTTCTTTTGTTTGCATTGACATGGGTTCACATGACATGTGAAATAATATATTATACCTCTCTGTTAATAATAATTAATGTATAACTTCTCATAGCGCTGGTCATCGAATTCTTCATTTGTAATTCTTCATTACACATTTAACTAACAACGCAGTAACAACTTTTGTTTAACATGAAACTTTTAGTTAATGCAGGAATGTCAGCATCTGAAAAAAAATATACCTACTTTTTTTTCCTACTATCTTGTGGTCATTAGAATTCCTTTTATCCGTTTTGCTTTTGTGACCATTATACCAGACGTCATAAGCACGTGCCAGGATTCGTGACCTGTATTAAACTAACCTGTTTTGATATGAATAGTGATGTTATCTTAAGACTAGACGTCCCTTTTGATTTTGCTAGCTTGGATTTTAAAAACCAGTAGTTATTATTAGTCGACGTATACGGGTAGCAACAAACAAACCGAATAATGATTAATGCTTCGATTGCATTAGTCGTTGTATAATTTTGTTGAATAAATTATTACTTAAATTATAAGCTACAATTATGAAATTTACTTTATAAAAAAAAAAAAAAAACAGATTATATCTTTGAGGTTGTAATAAAAAAAAAAAAAGAAAAACAGAGTAAGAATGTAAATTAATTCAGCCACAAAAGCATAAACTACTGTATTACCTAACACGTATTGTTTAAAAAATAAATAAATGTACAGAATTGACATTGATATGTTTTTTATTATATGTAGGTATATACTCGTATATTGTCACTTTATAGAATATCTAATTGTTTAATACTATAAGTAATAAATAAAATACTACGTGCTGTATAAAATAATTTGTCACTCATTAATTATTATGAAACCTGCTTCATATGTAATGCCTAGGTATTATTCAGAAGGGGTGCTACAGTCGGTGACCTCCGCGTGGTGCACCCTGGTAACGTAGACAACAGCAGCTGCACAGTTGCGATTGCGGAACTGCTGCTGCCTACGGCTAACGACCGACTCGGGGGAACGCCGAGTATGCGATTCAGCGCTCCGGGGACTGCTCTGCTACGCAGAGTTGCCCCGTTGAGCAGCCGCATGGCGTTCAGGGGACAGCCGTCTCCTCGGGGGCTCCGGTGCAACTGCGCTTGCGCGCGGTGAAGCAACGGAGGCGGACGGGTCTGATGTGCACTCACACTGCCGTCAGACAGAACGGCTAGTCGTTCACCGTCCTCTCGTAATCCCGCTACGTGGTGTCGTGGTCATGTCTCGCGGCTACGTGCGGGACCGAGGGTTTTGCCTTAACCGGCCGGACCGCGAGGAAGAGGAGGCGGCGCGGCTGGCCGAGGTCGGACTCGACCTCGTGATCAGCCGCATAGAGAGTTTAGGGCTTCGTGTCAGGATTGACAAGACCGAAGCCCTGCTCTTCCGCGGGACCGGCCGCAAGGGACCTCCACCGGGGGCTACCCTTCAGGTCGGAGAGGGGAGAGTCAGAATGAAGTATCTCGGGCTCATCCTGGACGGAGGGTGGACCTTCGGCCCACATTTCGCGATGGTGGGACCGAAGGTCGTGAAGGCGGCGAGTGCGCTGGGCAGACTCCTCCCGAACCTCGGAGGACCCAGCCCCGCCTGCAGGCAGCTGTACTCCGGAGTCTGCCGGAGTATGGCGACGTACGGTGCCCCGGTTTGGGCGGATCGCCTCACCGCGAAAAATAAGGCGGCGCTGCGCGCTGCACAGCGAACAATCGCGGTGAGGGTGATTCGGGGGTACCGTACGGTATCGTGGGCTGCAGCTACTGCTCTAGCCGGCGACCCCCCGTGGGAGCTCGTGGCGGAGGTTCTTGCCGAGACCTACTCATACGTCTCGGGTAGGAGGGCTCTTGGTGAGAACCCCACGTTGGACGGGATCCTACGTGTGCGTCGGATAGGGCAGGAAGCGCTAATGCGGAGGTGGGGGGAGGACCTGGCGGTGCAGCCATATGGCACACGCGTAACGGCTGCCATTCGCCCGGTCCTTGAGCGGTGGATGCGTCGAAAACGCAAGCCCCTCACCTTCCGTCTGACACAGATTCTCACCGGGCACGGTTGCTTTGGTGACTACCTGTGTCGGACGGCCCAAAGGGAGCCGACGACTGAGTGTCACGATTGTGGTGCAGCGGTGGACTCTGCCCAGCACACCCTCGAGGTGTGCCCGAGATGGGCGGTGCTGCGTCAAGGTCTGACGTCGGTCATCGGAGGGGACTTGTCGCTCCCGAGCGTCATCACCGCGATGCTCGGCGACGACGAGTCCTGGAAGACGATGGTCTCCTTCTGCGAGACAGTAATGTCCCAGAAGGAGGCCGACGAGCGGATGATAGAGGAGGCCGCCGACGTGGCCTCCATCCGCGGGCGACGAATGGGGGTGCGTAGGAGGCGCTACTTAATGCGCCTCCTGTAACGCCCTTGTGCCCGTGTCGGGCCGGGATGGGAACCCGGTCCTGCTAGACACGGCGTCGTCGGGACTGTTCAGAGGTTAGCCGGACAGTCCCCATGGAGGAGAAGTCTGGCCTTTTCGCCAAGGCCAGCCTGTCGCTGGAGGGATCCTGTTGCCTGCAGATCCGGGACCCTCCAATTAAAGCGGCTGAAGGCTCCCGCAGGGGTTTAGTACGGTATTGCACTCCCAAAGTGCCGAGTCCGACATAGGTCTAGGACTGCCGACCCGGGCATCCTGGATATCATCCGTAAATGGATTCACCTGCGTAAAAAAAAAAAAAAAAAAAAAAAAAGGACCGCGAGGAAGAAAACCTTTATAAAAAATTGCCCCGAATCCCAAGCGGCGACGCAGCTCGAGGAGATGCATGGCTGACGAGTGGATCAGTCTCGACTGCGATTTTCGTCCGGGTACCGGCCGACACCCGTGACGAGATACGCTAGGCTTACCCAGGTACAGGGGGCACTAACAGCGCGACCCCACATGTCTGAGGGGTGGCCTTTGTTGTGAGCAAGGCCGCCCACCTTGTGCCGGGGCCCCGGATGTTCATCCGGGCCTACCGCCGAGGCGAGGTGGTGAATGCTAGCGCGACCCCATCTCGCCCCACCCAGGCGGATGACTGCTCACACGTGGGGTTTTTAGCCCGCGGGAGTCGGGCATAATCACTTCGGTGCCCCCGCGCCGGAGTGGTGTCCATAATGGATTTTCCCCACGTAAAAAAAAAAAAAAAGTACAGGGGGCACTGCCTGGGCGGACCGTCCTTCCCCCATACTCGTGGGAACAAATATGGAAACCTTTATAATTAAACACTACGACGACAAGGATGTGGGTGATGAGTCGACTGCGTTCGACTCTGATGATTACAGTTCGACGGCAACAGCCAGCGATGGTGGTAGGAGGGGTGAGCGGCCCCATGGAAGTCCGCGGTCGTCCGGCGGGGGTACCCTCTCTGGATGTAAGAGGCGAGTGCTTGGGCGGGAGGAGCCCTGCTCCGATGTTGACCGAGACTTCGAGGAGCAGGTGAAAGCGGCCGAAGAGGGACGCAGAGCGTTGGGCGTGATAACAGGGGACACACGCACATCCAATGCTCTGATGGAGCAGGCGGCCACAGACGTGGACCTGATCGTCAAGGTCACGATGAGGTCGTCGAACCTGAAGGGCATGTTCGTGCTCATTATAAATTCTTATCCTTAAAAAATTCTCTCTTTAAAGGCGGTGGTTGAGGCCCTCAGTGAGAGGACAGCCTCGGAGGAGGTGCGTCGCCTCCAGGCGGAAAACTCCCGCCTGAGACGCGACATGGACGACCTCCGTAGACATGATGGAGCTACATAGCAGCATAGCAGCGCTCTCAGCAGTTCGCTCCCACCTGTCTACCAAGAACGGAAGAGGGCCTCATTGAGGAAGTGAGTGCGTCGATGATCGCGTCGGTCGGACGAATGATGGAAGCCCGCTTCGCTGGCATCGAGGAGCGGCTGCTGCCAGCGAAGACGCTCCGGCCACCGCTTGCGGCGGACAAAAAGAAGGCGAGGACGATGCAGAAGACGCCGTGTTCTAGCGCCAAACCCGCTCCAGTGCGGAAGAGGCGAACGCACGCGAGTGAGGAGTTGGTACCCGCAGTCGAGGCTGGCGACGGTGAGTGGACGACCGTCGTCAAGCGCAAGACCAAGAAGAAAGCGGCGAAAACCTACGCAGCCGCCGCCGCCAAAGCTCCTTCGTCTAAGACGAAGCCGCAGCCGCAGCTGCAGCCGCAGCCGCAACCGCGACCAAGGAAGAGGGGAAAAAGCCAAGGTTGGCCGGCCCCCGCTCTCCGGCAGTCCTTATGGCTCTGGACGAGTACGCTGAGAGTAAGGGGGTAACGTACTGCCACCTGCTAAAGCGGGCGGCAGATACGATCGACCTGGCTGATCTCGGGATCGTTGGAGGCCTCAAACTGCGGCGTGCCGCGACCGGGGCCAGATCGTTGGAGCTGCCGAAGGGGCAGACCCCGGAAGCGGCGGGACGGCTGGCGGAGGCGATGCAGACAGCATTGAGTAGCATGGCGAAGGTCGTCCAACCCATGAAGCTCGCGAGTCTGCGAGTTTCTGGGCTGGACGGCGCGATCGCGGTCGGATCGGATGGGTTGGGGTGCACAGTCGTGCGATGCCCGATCCCAGCCGCCAAGGCTCTTGCCGAGGCTGGCAGGCTCTTGGTCGGCTGGACCTCGGCTAGAGTCCAAGTCTTAGAGCAGCGCCCCATGCGCTGCTTTAAATGTCTTGGAATCGGGCGCACTCGCCCAACCTGTCCGGCTGCGGTTGACTGCAGCGGCGCGTGCTTTCGGTGTGGTGTGGATGGGCACATTGCTCGTAACTGCACCGGGGCACTGCGTTGCGCCGTTTGCGCTGACGCCGGCAAACCGGCGTCTCATATAATGGGGGGACGGGAGTGCCGCCCCCCAAAATTGAGGGTTAGAGCGGTCGCAAAGGCCCCGATCGCTCCCCACAGTTCATCGCACCAGTCAACGGAGGAGACTGCGGCTATGTCATCATGACCTGCCGCAGTTTTCCCCGTTCGCCGGTGTCTGGTGCAGCGGAGATAGAGCGCTCACAGTGCCCACGAGTGCTCTATGACCGAAGTCGGCCCGAATAGGCCAGCCAACCGTCGGGGCGTCACGGTGGCATGCGCCAGTGATCCCGTGGCGTCCCTGTGTGACGAAGAGGTCACCGATGGATTTTAGTGGGTATTCTGACTTCGCACATACCCGTCTCCTTCGGGCGGCGGGATACGTAAACGTATTTCCCAGCGTCAAAAAAAAAGGTATTATTCAGAATCCCAATTTTAATGAAATAGCCTTCAACGTTTACAATCAGCATTAGGAGAATCTACCCTAACTCGAGCAACAGTCTTTAGATGGTTCGGTGATTTTAAAAGGGGTAAAACAAACTTCGAAGATGACCGTAGAAGTGGTCGCCCACAAACTGCAGTAACTGAAGAAAATGTGTGGACTACTAAAATGATTGTGTGAGAAGACTCCCGAATGACTTACCCGGACATTGAGAAGATTCTTGGCGTTATTTCGGGGAGTATTAACATTATTTTTCATCGGTATCTTGGAGTGAGGAAGCTTTGTTGTCGTTGGATCCCGCGTTTGCTCTCAGATACTGAAAAACAGGCCCGTGCGGATTGGTTCCGCGAAATGCGTCTACGATTAGAAAACGGAACGTCAAGTCGTGTTTCGGAAGTCATCAAAGGCGACAAAACGGAGATTTATCAGTATGATCCGGAAAATAAGAGACAGTCATCAGTATAGTTCTATTCAGAAGGAAAGTTGCCGACCAAACTGCAAAAAACTCACAACGTTGGTGAAAAAATGGTGGCCAGTTTTTTTCTCGCAACGTCCATGTGTCGAAAACAATCATGGAAAATCATTGATCTATTAACTTGGAATAGTATACAACACTAGCATCGCTGAAAATTTTTCAAGCTCTGCGAGATAGGAGACCATGACTGGGATTCGGGGTCATGCTGCATCACGACAATGCTTCGCCTCATACTTTCGCCTCAGAACAAAGGCGTTTCTTGAGGAATCCAGTATTGAAACCTTGCCACATCTACCGTACAGTCCTGATTTAGCTCACTGTGATTTTTTTTTGTTCCCGATAATCAAAGAAAAAATAAAAAAGACATTTTTTTCGTGCGCCGAAGAGGCCGTGGCCGCCTACGAAGTTGCAGTTTCGGACCTGTCGGATCAAGACTGGCAAAAGTGTTTTAAATAGTTAGTTTATGCGAATGGATCTTTGCATAGAGAACGAAGGAGAGAATTAAAAAAAAAAGCTAAAATAAATATTGTTAATATCTTGTATAGTTTTTTCTTGTCTCAAAACTTATTGAGTGATCTACGTATTGTTGCGTTAACGGTCACAGATTTCGATCTACGCGCACAACAAAAGCTATCATTTATTTTATTTCAATTTTACAGGAAAATATTGAACCTTATTTTAGCATAATAAATTTACGACGCTGCGCTTGCCAGTACGTGATCTCCACTCGAGAACCTTGCTGCCCCATCGGCCATCAGTTCTACGAGCTCTGTGCTCGACGCACTACCACTTCAGCTTGCAAATCCGTCGAATGAAATTATTTTTAACATATTTAAAAATAAAAATAAAAACAAGCTGTTATTTAATACTATTGTTAAACTAAAATGTAAATAAATAATATTATTATAATGGAACGACATCGAATAGAATTTAAAAGCTTATATAACTCAGGAAGGTAAATTTAATTTAAATTACATTTTATTATCTATGTTTCCGGAAATTTATATTTAATAAAATGTTTAGGCAATTTATAGAATACGTGGATTGTTATGATAAATTATGAATTACGATTTACGCAACTACTTACTTACGACTTTCAATAAGAAGTCAATCTTCAGTAAGCATTACTTATTAAAATATTACATTATTAGACGCATTTCGCGGAACCAATCCGCACGGGCCTGTTTTTCAGTATCTGAGAGCAAACGCGGGATCCAACGACAACAAAGCTTCCTCACTCCAAGATACCGATGAAAAATAATGTTAATACTCCCCGAAATAACGCCAAGAATCTTCTCAATGTCCGGGTAAGTCATTCGGGAGTCTTCTCACACAATCATTTTAGTAGTCCACACATTTTCTTCAGTTACTGCAGTTTGTGGGCGACCACTTCTACGGTCATCTTCGAGGTTTGTTTTACCCCTTTTAAAATCACCGAACCATCTAAAGACTGTTGCTCGAGTTAGGGTAGATTCTCCTAATGCTGATTGTAAACGTTGAAGGCTAAGTTTTTCAGTTAAGCCAAATTTAAAATAATAAAATATCATAGTGCGCAAATGTTCGCGGTTTTGTCTGTAAGCTTAATTTCCTACGGTGAATAACTGAGCCAGCAGTCAAACTCTCTTCCCCGTTCAGTAGCCAGACCCTCAGTGAGCTCTTACTTCCCTTTATCTTTTAGCCAGTACCGGATATATGATTTATCAACAGCTGCAAGTATATATGGAAGGTGGTGTTTACTTAACAAAAGATGTTTTTTTTTTTCTTTTTAGCTTATTTCAAACAAAAATTGTTTATTAAATCTAGTAGTAGTAGTTCAGCCTGTAAGCCACTCGCTGTTGATCAAATTTCTCTTCTCGATATAGAAGAAGGGTTGGAGCTTAATCCACTACGCTGCTCCACTGCGGGTTGGTGGATAATTTTCCTACTATGGGCAACGGTCGTTATCAGGTCTCTACGATAACAACCGGGAACGACGGTTTTACGTGCTCTCCGAGGCATGGCGGACACCCATAAGAACATACACCCAGAACGGAAACAAATATTTTCACAAATACAAATATTTGTCCCGAGTGGGAATCAAACCCGCAACCGCCGGCACGCAGTTTTGAGGCAAATACTCGCACCACTACACTAGAATGGTCGTCATTAAATCTAGTTTAGTATACATTCTGATTTAAAGATTAACAGACTGATAGCAATAATGTTACGTGTAGCTTAAATACACAGTACCTGGATGACCGAGCTTTGCTCGGTTAAACTATATTTATTGTTAGACATAAATTACATAGTAATAATATATGAATAATATTTTCAATCTTACCGATATAATAACAAAACAATAGTTACTTGTTATATGTATAAATAAAAAAAATAAAAAGAGATCCTTATAATATTTTTTCTCACCAAAAAAGAAACTTGAAAAAAAAGGAATCTTCAATCAAAGGAAAATCTTCCGTTTTCGAGACCGCCCGATTTCTCACCTGAGCTATTATAAATTTATAGATGGTGGCAAAATTTACTTTCTTATTCTAATGATATTCTAGCAGTTTTTAATTGCTCTCGTGATTCTTATTTAAATAATTAGTTTATATCTTTTTTTTTTCTACCTCTGCCGAAAGTTCGATTTTAGTCCCTGTGAAACGGGACAAAAGTGACACTTTCTGTCCCCGCTTCAAAGGGACAAAACCTGAACTTTCGTCCTAGGTAGGAAAAAAAAAGTATGTACAACTTGGGACGAAAGTACTAATAAAGACTACATCCATTCCCGTATGTTTGCTACCCTCGCCTTCGGCTCGGCAATTTCATATGAGGGTCAAAAAAATAGTACTTTCATCCCCTTGTGACACAAAATACTATATTATTATATAGGTAAGACCGAAAAATATTATTCATATTTCATCAGTTCTATCGTATCTAAATATAATTTCCAAAAAAAAAGAACGATTCACAAAAAAAAAAAAAAAAATATACCGAGCAAAACTCGGAAATCCAGGTAGTACAGGGTTCTCAATAATAGTTCTTTTTTTTTACAAAAGAGGGAACTTGAAAAAAAAGCAAAAAAGAAAAGTGGGACTGGAGGCATCGGGATTCGAACCCAGATATACTGATTTCCCACCTAAATTATTATAATCTTGTAGATTATGCCAAAATTTACCTTCGTATTCTAAAAATATTCTAACAGTTTTTAAATGTACTCGTAATTTTTTATTAAAATAACCAGTTCATATTTTTTTATTATTATTTCGATAAGATCGAAAAATATTATTCATATATCATCAGTTCATAATTCGTATGTAAATATAGTTTACAAAAAACACGAATTACAAAAAATAAAATACCGAGCAAAGCTCGGTCATCCAGTTAGTAAAGGCCTCCCAATAATAGTTTTTCTCACAAAAGAAGGAACTTTAAAAAAAAAAGAAAAAAAAGTTCTTGAGACATCGGGATTCGAACCTGGGGTCTTCTTATTTCGAATCCGCCCGGTTCACATCGGAGCTATTATAAACTTATCAATGACGGCGAAATTTACCTTCGTATTCTAACAATATTTTTTAATTGCCTGAAAAAAGGGATAAAACGACATTTTCTAAAAATAAATCCTAGCTAGATCGATTTATCGCCCCCGAAACCCCCTGCATACTAAATTTCATGAAAATCGTTGGAGCCGTTTCCGAGATTCCGATTATATATATATATATATATATATATACAAGAATTGCTCGTTTAAAGATATAAGATTGTCAACAAGCAGCAATCATTGGCGTTATCATGAATTAATCATCGAATGGTTTTATTCGTTCATGTGTCAATGTAATTTATGTTTATGAAAGTACAAAGATAGATGAGTCACGAAAAATGGAAATCAGTTACATAAATAAGAGCAAACGAGATCATATTAATCAATATTGTCTTTCTTTTGTATATTCAATTTATGGCAATATGCTGATACACTCACACACACATATAGACATACATTAACAACTATAGAAAATAATTCTAAAGACGAAATTACAACATTTAAGAAATTGTTTTTTAAATGGAGACCCTCAGAACTGTTCGAAACTTAATGTTCTAAACTGTTGCTATCCCTTAAAATCATCTGTAGGAATAACGAATTGTCAGTGTCTAGTTTACCGACTGGTATAACTATATTTTGTCTTGGTGTATGTTTGAAAAACTAACACAAAATTTAAACGTGATTTAGGAAAAAAATATGTTTAGGTTGGTCACAAAGTTTCTCTTATTATTTGAAATGAATAAATTTCTTTTTGTGACTTTTAAACAATTTTAATCGAGATATTCAAACATAAGTCAAATTGAAACGATTAAAATTAAATTAAGGAACATTCGAAGTTAATATTTTCGGTGAAATATGAAAACAGAAAGCTTTAGCGATCACAGTACTTTGGTAGGAAGGAAGTTGAAAAGGAACTTTGAATTTATACGTCAGAATGTTTGAATTAAAATTTAGAATTTTACGATTTTTAAATATAAAACTGGATTGACGAAGTTTATCTTCGTCAGTACAGTTGTATTAACCACTAGTAGTAATACTGTTTTATGTCTATAACATCTTGTTAATATCCCATTGTTGCCAAAGACATAATACTAGTATGAAGACAAATGATTGAAGTTTAATTCGCTACGTCACTTTACTGTAGATTGGCGAATATTTATAACACATACATTATTTTGCGACGTGCAGATTTTATAATGTTTCCTTTCAAGCATGGTACACATATTTAATGTAAAATTTGAAAATTTAGTAGTGATTAAAATTAGAAAATTTTAAAAGTTATATTAAATAACAATGGACTATAAAATATCACAAAAGTCATTTTCGGGATCATTTTTCATAAGAAGATCTGAGTTTTTATGCTTGTGTCTTGTATGTTTCCTGACATCCGACACAGGATTCACATCATACTGGTCTCATTGATTGTGAAGCGTTTGTTTTGTAGATAGGTAACTTATAACATTATAATAAAATAAAAAAATAAAAAATATATAAACATGCTTTACATACACATTAACATAACATTCTCCTATCATTCGTATACATCGCACTTACATAAAATATTAATTAAATCTCCTAATATGTATATATCGCTTACTATGACGATGCATGTAGGTACGCAACGTTCGATAGTGTATAGCTTTATTATTTATCCTGTCAATCACCGAAAATGGATGTAACATGTTAGTTACAGATAATGCCTCGTCCACTAACCGACATCAGTCAATTTCACGTCACCAATGGTTTTAACCCTTAATTTACCCGGTAGGTCCCTGGGACTCCATTGAAAACTTTACGCGCTCATAAAACCGTTAGTTTTTGGAATTATTATTTGTGCGTTCTAGTACCTTCACACAGTGATGCATCAAACGCAGGGGAGAGCGGCCTTCGATGCACGTGACTCCGATCGGTAAGTAATCATGCTAGTGGAGTCCGTGGGACTCCACCGGGGTATTAATGTTACTGTAATAAACATTAGTGTTTGTGTTTGTCTGGGTGTTTACTATGTATTATAAGTATATATTTACAAAAAAATATATATAAATATTATATCCATTATCTAGTACCTATATACATATCTATCTTATATTTAGTTATTATTGTTTCAGCCGATTTACGGTATTTTTTACTGTGTGTGTGTGTGTGTTTTTTTTTTCAGTTGATATAATGGCGTCTTACACAGTTCAATAAACGTCTTTGAAGATGGTGCTGAGTCTCTAATAAACAACTGGCTCGAACAAGTGACAGCGACACGGATTGTGGTAGTGAGGATCAACAAATTATAGCATCTGATTCAACATCAGCTTAGGAGACTAGAACCTAACGAGTTGGTGTCTGAATCTGAGGATGACTGTGAGCTCTCAGACCCCAACTCTACTTCGGAGTGTACAGCTTCTTCAGATGATGATGAAAATATCAATACGGGTGATCAAGTTTATTATTACCTTCCTTCCAAACCACCTATAAGAAATTCTCGAATACAATCTCACAACATTCTACGAATTCCAACAATACCACATACTGTTTTTGAAAATGGCCCTATATCGCTTGTAGAAGCGTTCCTACTTGTTTGATAGTCAAATGGTTGAAATTATATGAATTGTCACCATAGTTGTGCCTTAGCTGTACAAAAAAAAAATGCAGTGACTGTGTCACCATCCGTGACTAAAAGGTCATGCACATTTCTTTTTTTTCGAACCATGTTCTTTTTTTTTGCTTTTTATAAAAATTTATTTTGTTTTTGTCACATTTTTAAAAAAAATACTTTGAAAAATTGTTTTGTTTTTTAAATGTTGAGACTAGAAGTCAGGTCTCGTAATTTTATTACAAAAAGTGCCATATTCTAGAAGTTCCTTAATATAAGGCTACGATTGTATAATTTTAAGTAAAAACCTATTCCACTGTCAAACCAAATATATAATAAAAAAATATAAGAAGCATTTTATTTAAAAAAGTGTTTATTTCATGTTTAATTTACGATTTTATTTCCGGGAGTCCAAGGGACTCCACCAGGTAAATTGTGTATGTATGAAGTCACCGGGTATATTAAGGGTTAAAAGTAATACCGATAAGCTTGTCATTTAATACAATGTATCAGTTAAATTACCAATGCACTGATTGAACCAGTATTTTCATAGTGTTGTTGACGTCTGGAATAATTACACTTTAATATACGTTATTATTACACGTGAAACATGAACCAGGGATAATTACTTTTACACGACAACATTAAAACCATATCGCAGAAATCATTAAACCAAATACTAGCGCGGTAATTAATATTGACACACAGACTATGAATATTTGACAAACTGACCTGACAGAGTTTGTCATGTCAGGTATGAATATTCACCAATCACCAGTCAAACTGGCGAATCACCAAACGCGTGAAGTTTAATTAGTCATTAAGTTTTCTGAAAATTATAATTTTCTGTGCAATTTTCTTAATTTTCTTATAACGTTAAAAAAGGATAAATAAAATCTGTAAAGTTGTTCCCAAGTTATGGCGTGAATAGGTCAAATTATAGCGTAAATAGGGATTTATACATAGACGTAACAAATTATTGTTATCAGCTTACAGTATTTTTACCATAGATTCTTCAAAAATATATATATATATACAGGACATATAATACATCTATGTGCACAATCTGTTTCTTATCTGTAACATTATTTTTATGTGTCAAAGTCTGTACTAGGGGCAGTAAAAGTTTAGGTATTCCACATTAAGATTTTCTTTTATTATTTGCACTTTTTTTTCGATTTAATTTTCATGTGACTGTATGGATTATAATTATATCAAAGGACTGCGGTTCATATAGTGCTTTGATATTAGAATCTTGTCGACTTCCATTACATCCAAAGACAGGTTTTTAAATAATTATTATTTTATTAAGGTCTAAAATCTAATAAAAGTAAAAATTATAATACGATCGGTGTTTTTTTTTTAAATTAATTGTAAAACCAATTATACATGTAATTTGTATTCTTGCAACCATGAATGCAATAAATATGGAACGGTCGTTGATATACATTTTATGTTATATTCAAACCTTGAAAATTGTTATGGTTTAGTTGTGTGAGCAGTCATCTTAATGCCTACAGTTACAGGTTCCATTTTTGTTCGCAGTAGATATTTGTTTGTACAAATATTTGTTTCTGGTTCGGATGTATGTCCTTGTGGGTCACAATCATGCCTTAGAGAGCACACAAAGCTATCCGTTCCGGTTTTTATCATAGATATTTAATAGCAATCGATATACATGGTATGAAAATTATCCTCCAACCAGTACCATTGGATTAAGCTTGTCTTTTGCATATGGAGAAAAGTCCTTTATATAACATTGAAAACTTTTAATTGAAGTTTGATTCAATTTTATTGTTACAAATCTTATTTGCAGATATGTTTCTTATAATTAAATAATTAACAAATATTTACATATACTTGTTTTAATAAAATAATTATATAGTTTTATTCTGGACGACCGTTCTGGTGTAGTGGTGAGAGTAGTCGCCTTAATGCCGCGCGCCGGCGGTCGCGGTTACGATTCCCGCTCGGGACAGATATTTGTAATTGTACAATAATTTATTTCCGGTCTAGGTGTGTATGTCCTTGCGGGTCTCCCCACCGTACCGTAGAGCATGTAAAGCCCTGGGTCCCAGTTGTTATCATAGACACCTGATAACGATCGTTACTCATAGTAGATAAATTATCCGCTAACCCGCAGTAAAGCAGCGTAGTAGATTAAGCTCCAACCCTTCTTCTATATGGAGAAGAGACCTTCGCTTTTCAGTGGTTGGTTTTTAAGCTGATACAGTACAGTAAAGTATTTATATTTTAACTCCGTACAAGGCGTACATATTAATTTTTGATTTGCATCCGATTGATTGATTACGTGCAACATTTCTATGAATATTATTTATGAAATGCAGATAACGTTTTACCTAAACTCCGTATTTTCTGTACACGTGTAGCAATTCGGCAGAACGGCAGCGGACCCTTGGGAAATCACTAATAAACGTAGGTACACTATGTGTTTCGCACTCCCTATAAAACGAGAATATTGCATGAGCAAATTTTCAGATGACCTATTGGGGTTTAGTGAATATAAAAAATGCTTACATAAAAAAAACGCACACATTAATGTCCTAGACACGTACTAATACACGGACTAGGGATGGGCAAAAATAATCGATATATCAAAATATCGATATTTTTTCAGAAAATAATCGACATAAATGAACAATATATACGATCCGCGATATATCGATAATCGATATTTATTTTCGGATATAAACATCGATATATTTTTTTAGGAATTAGGATAGGCGACAAGAGTAAACATCGATGGTAGATCTCGGACGACTTTTTTTAGGAATTCAGATAGGCTACAGAGGTAAAATGATATGGGACAAAAATATCGATTATCGATATAAATATAGATATATATCGATACATTTGAAAAATATCGATACAATATATATCGATATCTTTTGATGATCATGATTTTCGATGTTCATGTATTTACTAAACTATTTCTATACATACTTTGAATTTGTCCTAAAATTAATATATAAAATGTTATAGTTAATTTTATAAAGCGTAATCAAAATTTTAACCCGTTTTAATCTAATTATAAATTTGAAATTGTCGCAATAAAAATTTACATTTTATGTTATTGCATACCGCTGAAGCAATTTCGTTAATCGTAAAACTGTACATTTAATTGTACGCCGTCGAGTTCGCCCTTTGAAACTAAATTTAAGCTGTGTACAATAGAAAAATTTACAAAATCAACATTTATTTCATATAATAGTAAGTTTTAATAAAATATTTTTAATTAAAAACTCTAAAAATTAAAATAATCAGATAAAAATATTCAAGAACAATAATAAAATGTAAAAGGATAATAAAATAAATGGTTGTCAGTTTGGGGAAGTGAGGAACAGTGTGTAAAGTTCCTCATCCGCCATTGAAAAAGGAGGATCCTCCGACCAGACGAATGTTGTGTCTGGTGGCCTACTGCCCCGACGCGACGGTTGTTGTCGGGTTCTTGTATATATTATTTAATCGCTTGGATAACTTTGATAGCGCGATGTAGGATACGGCAGTTCTTTTAGTTCTTATGCGGCGAGATAGATTCGCTACATCTAATTAGATGCAATGCAATATTGCTATTTTCTTATGTTTTACTCGACAGCAACTAAACGCCCATGACAGTTGCTTTAAGCGTAGATCGAACTTGCGATCGTTAGCAGATATTATATACTCTGATCGCACCAACGCGTCATGAATAAGCATTTGTGTGGAGTGCCTATGTTATTTTACAATATTGAGTGTATATACATCTATTTCATTATCTTCTGCTTCGTTCTACAAAAAGATCATTAAAAATTATTTACATTTACAATACTTTCTGACTATGATAATAATTAATAACGCAGTCAATTAATTTAAAATTTCATCCATTGTTACTCGTATCCTTTATGTATCCTCGACTTAACCTAAATGTCTTTTAACTGAAACTGTGTTATCTTCTATGAATTCAGTGCGCGTTGTGAATTAATTAGGTAGACGAAATTACTTAAATTATCACTCCGGTACGTTGTGGGGTGAATTGTTATTTAAGATAACACTCAGTGACTTATTTCGATTAAGGTAAACGGTTGAATCGTGAAACAGCATGGTATTAACGTGATTAATTATATCTGTATTGCTATTAACTGAATACGTTATGTATTATTCATTAAAATTGACTATCTCTGCACTGTAATCGTTCTAGCGAGCTGTTTCTACTTCACACAATGAGTAAAGCATAAAAAAAATATCTAAATTTGAAGAAGTTACAACAAGAAATTTCATCAATCTCGGCGATTTTTCCAATTTCATTTTATTTTTTCATACAAACCTTTTCTAAAAAAAAAAACTAAACAGAAGGAAATGCAGGCAAATTGGTTGATCCGTTGCCAACAGTGATTTTTCAAACATGCGGACAAGTGTATCCATAATTTATAATGATTGACGCGTGTAATAAATACCGAGTTTTATAAAAAAGTTGACATTACTTTTTTTTTATTAAAAGAATAAATATTAATTAGCTATGCGAACGCCGTTGCTGTCTTTGAATTTTGTTACATACTTCAGTAAAATAATTAAATATTTTATTACAATTAATGTAGGACAGCAGTGTACACGAGTAATTAAAAATATAATTAAATTAATTTAAATTAAATTAATTGTTTTTCGATAACAAATGAATTCGATGTCATCGGGATTCATGGCGACGCGAGTACGCTCGAATGACGTACTTGACGTGTATATTTTATCGTATTTTAATTGAAAATTTCCCTTTAACAAACATTCCTCATCGTAAAATACGATTTTAATCGTAATTTCAAAGTCCTTTAAGCACTCGTTCAGGATTTACGACAGATGGTTTTTTAGATTTGTCAGACCGCGAAAATTTACCTTTGAATATTCGTTTTATAATTTTATGTTAACGTCAGTTAAATTTGATTTTAAACTTTTGAACTGAACAGTACGTCTACCATGAGTTTCCAGAAACGATACACGTTAGCGAGTGTAGTAGACAATTTCAACAATATGTATGGAAAGTTGAGCAGCGCCTCTACCGGATACTATCATTACTATTGCGTTTCTACGTTTACTACTGTAGTTATGTCATGCGCGCTTGTAACAAAAACTCGTGGTAGACGTACTGAACTGAATCAGCCTGTAAACGTCCCACTACTGGGTAAACGCCCCTCCTCCATATAGGAGATTAAGCTTTTAATACATATGTACTTAAATAGTGCTACTGTACTATACTGTATCAGTCTGTAAACAACCCACTGCTGAGTGAAGGCCTCTTCTCCATATAGAAGAAGCTTAATCCAGCACATTGCTCCACTGCGGGTTGGCAAATAGTTTCCATACCACGAGTAACGTTCGTTATCAGGTGTCTAAGATAACAACAGGGACCGAAGGCTTTACGTACTCTCCGAGGCACGGTGGGGAGACCCACAAAGACATACCAGACCGGAAACAAATATTTGTATAAATACAAATAGCTGTCTTGAGCAAGGATCGAACCCGCAACCGCCGGCATGTGGTTGAGGCGACTACTCGCTCCACTACACCAGAACGGTCGTCACAGTGATAAGTTTCATTTAACTCCATTCCGAAAGCTTGGACTTGATGCGTGGCCAAGTTGCAGAACAAAATGAAATAAAAAAAAAATGTTTTTAATATATTTTACATATTGTAGATTTTTTTTTTCTAAATATATTTCATGTACAGAATTGGACTTCTTCTTCTATTATAAGTATAAATAATAAATGATAATTACGCATACATAATACCTATATTCAAAGAGTTACAATAAACCTCATTAAAATATAATGAACAGTTAGAATATTTCTGTTTATAAATAATTTATTGTGTAATTTAGTTAAAATTGCAATTTTTTTAATTTTTTTTGTAGACGCCTTAATTTTATTCTTATCGCTTATTATATTTTTTTAATATCATTCCAGTCAATATCAATCCCAATTAGTTCTAATAAATTTTAGAACATAAACTTGTTTACAATGTTTTAATAAAAATTACTCTTATTTCAAGGTAAAATCAAAAGAAACGTTATGTAATTTTATCAGTTGTTCCAAAAACGATAAATAAAAAAAAAGAATTAAAAAAAAAAACAGAAAAAACTATGACAATGAACCTCATTTAATATTATTTTAGGTAACAGCCGACTGTTCACATAATTTTTTTAAATAGATATACATAATTATAAATAATACGTTTAAATAAATATAAATTACATTTAGATTCGGGAGGGGAATCAAACCCACAACCCTGGAGCAGAAATCAGGGTCACTGCCAACTGCGCCTACGTATCAGTTACATGCATACATTTAACTGTATCATATTAAAGCGTATATCTTATTTCTTAATCTCATTCTGAGCCAAAAGCCACGTTGAAAAAAAAAAAGCGTACGCAATTTACTTTGAATGTATAATAAGCAATCTTCATCCAGCGATCATCATTTCATTTCTGTGTACGCCAGTTCGAGATCTGAAAATACCGGAGTAATCTAATCAAAAAGCTCATACAAATGATGCCATATCATGTAAAGTCAAAATTTGTTTAAGCGTCCACGTAACAACGCTTGCACACTGATTAGTCTTTTAGTAAATATTTTTAGGTTTTTGTATTTGATCGTGTTGATATAAACTGCATAGTTTCCTGATACTAATAACATGTATTTGTCCCATTGCTGGGCAAATGACTTCTCTGATAGTAAAAGATATGAACCCAACAACAGTTCCACTACGGGTTGGCGGATATAAAACCTCCGAAAATTCTCCCAATACCTGCACGTTTTTTAACTTCCTTTGTTGTCGATCACGGCATAGCTGTTTAAATAAATTATTTAATTATTAAATATTTTTTATTGCTAGTAACTCTGAATCTGCGTCATCTTAAGAAAATTTAAGATGACCCATCCTTAATTCTCGGTCAATAGAGTAAAATTGTCGTATAAACATCGAAATAGTCACATTTTAACAATATGTTACATGAATTACCACTTCGAGCATACCTGATACGCAATTATTTGCACAAAGCCAACACATGAACCATCAAAATAAGCATTTCGAACGGCTAAATTACCCGCAGTTTACAAAGCGATGTTTGTACGGCGTCGAACGGTTAGTGTTTATTAGTTTTAAAAAAAATGTACGTATGCTTACGTTTGTGAATTTTCCTTGTTTTATCGAATTTTGTTAATTAACACTATCTGAAGACGATGTAATCCTTTGAAGGTATTGTATTTAAAGACAAGTGGCAGATATGATTGGCCTCAAATAATTTTAATTTCATCAGACGTACGAGTATATGATTTTCGTAGATCGACGCACATTGTTATTCTCGCTTCCTGAGTTTTTTTTTTTTTTGCTTATCTCTAATAATAATGCAATCTATCAGCGTCATTACACCTTAAACCTTAGACAATGAATTTTGGCAAACGATGAAACAGATTTAGATATTATTTCAACCATTAGTATTTGTGCTTACTAATAAATTAATTATCTAATTGAGATCTGTACCACCTTTTTTAGACCTTAGGAGAAATTTTTAAAAAAATCGCTTCTCAGCGAGCGTTAACATTACAAAAAGAAATAATGCTTCAAAATTTCATGACTACTTATACTAGTTTTAAAAACTTCTAGATGAGTTAGTCAGGAAGTGATTTTTTCGTTTGAATATTAATTGTGATCTTGGAATACCTACAAATATCCAGACGTCTCTGGAAGTTGAACCGTCTGCACAACCATTGCATCAAATTTATATGTGGTGTTAAGATAATCTTACATTAAATCGTTGGCCTATAGATTTTTTCTCAACTCTATTTAAGAGAATTAATTAGGAAAATGTTTATTGCTTAAATTGATAGCTATTGTATGCTGAGACTACCTCTAATTTTATTTGGCTTTTACCATATTAATTTTGTTTTGTAAGATATATCACATCAAAAATTAATTTTTTCTAAAAATAAACATGAATTTAAATAAATGCATCTTTTAATCTATTAATTAATATATTAATAAACTATGTTCTTCTTCCCTTGAAAACTCATCTTTAGTTGAATCTTCGTTCTCATAGCGATAAAGTACTAACCTTTTGTTGGTGTTTACGGATTAAATAGATAAATTTTTACATATAAAAATAGAAATGACCAATGTGAATCAATATTTTCTATCACCAACTTTGTCATATCTGAACTTGACATATCTCATACGACACCTAAAACGATACAATATGTAGATATCAGATTGTAAATATCATATGATATGAAAATATTTAGTCAATAAAGTGTTTCATAATGGATAAGTGATAATGATTTAAAAAAAAAAAAAAAACTTGTGTCAAACATAGAACAAACACGTTTAGCTTGGCGTGGTGACGTAATCTGTCTTTCGGTTCGTTTAGTATAATATCTCTATTTGAAGTTCCTTTCAAGACCTTTCAAGAGAATGAAAAAATCAAAGAGTATTGTAACACACTAAGCGACTCACGCGGTTTCATTAGTATTTCTCCATTTGTATGTGTCTTAGCGCAGTGTTTTTTGTAACCACTGATTGAAGTATATAAAAATGTTCACAACGTAGTTCGTCGTGAAGCATGGTCAGTGACGTCACACAAAACAAAACAAATAGAAATATTCTTTATTGCACACCAATAATAATAATATTTAAAATAAGCAACAAAACAATAACAAAAAAAAATAATAAGAAAGAAAATTGTCTGTAAAGTCGGTTTACGGACGATAATTTTACATGATAACGTCATAAGAAAACATTGATTTAAAATTGCATACTTTTATTAATTGAATTGAATTATTATTACTGAATTATCATTGTTTTGTATGAGTTAATTGAAAATTATATTTTTTTCGATAAATTTACATTTATTTGCACTCGTTAAAGCAAATATTTTTTCTCTTCTAGTCAGACGCATCACAAGCCGAGCGCTTAGGCCGATCGTGCCTCTCTATCGTTTGTTCCGCGCTCTCGCTCGTGGAACGTGACAGTGAGTCATGCTTTTTCGTGCGTGCAGCCGGCGTTCATCTTTACGTTATCACGTCAATAAATAACAATATTTTATCAATTCAAAATTTTATTATCATCTATTTTTTGCTGTGTTAAGTGATGACTTCGCTAACTATTAACCGAGTTTAATAACCTTATGCAGTGCAACAAACTTCATGTTGAAAATTACTTAGTTATATTTTATAAAATTATTTTAGTTTTAGTATACCTATGTAGCATCCACAGCTGCTACTTTCGTAGATCAACATTTCCAAGTGTTAATCGCTATCATCAAATAGCAAAAAATTATATGGAATCGACGACCGTCCTCGTGTAGTGGTGCGAGTAGTCGCCTTAACAACGCATGTGGTCGCGCGTTCGATTCCAGCTCGGGAAGATATTTGTATTTATATAAATATTTTCCAGTTTGGATGTATGTCCTTGTGGATGTCCCCACCGTGCCTCGGAGAGCATTTGAAGTCGGCGGTCCCGGTTTTTATCATAGACAAAGATAAATAACGATCGTTATATATGGTAGGGAAATGATCTGCCAACTCGCAGAGGAGTAGCGTGGTGGATTAAGCTCCAACCCTTCTCCTATATGGAGGAGAGGCCTTCACCCAGCAGTGGGTCCAGGCTGAATCAGTCAATTTAGTTATATGTGATCATCGTAAGTCACTATTGTTCTCTTATATTTACGCGTATGTTACTCATTTAAATAAAAGTCTAGACCGGATTTTATTGCATTTATTTGCAAAAAACTTAACAGTTTTACTATTTTTTAAAATAGTTCCCGACGTTTCGGACCCTTTACAGCGTAGATAGTCTCTTAAATAGTCGTAATAATAAAATCGCAAAGTTTTTTTTTGTAAATAAACGCGATAAAATCCGGTCTAGACTTTTAATTAAATAAGTAAGTCACTATGTTAAATAACATAGCCCAACTTTTGAAATTAACGTATGAATTAACACTAAAACTCGTAATTTGCTGGCTCAACCAGAGTAGTTCCATAGCTCAGAAAATAAACATGAAGCTACAATCATGGCCGTGTTTCGTACAATGTTTGAGAGATCAAAAGGCCATCTCAATCTCCCTTTCTTCATTCATAGTTTCATTCCTCTTAAGCTCTTTAACTAGTAATATATTGTTACTTATTTGACGCGGCAAGTGTTCATGACCTACATCAAATCAAACCTAGAAACTTTATTAATTAGAATAACTATTGCTAAATCAGCCTACATACGAGTATGTCCCACTACTGATCAAAGTTCTGTTCTGCCATACGAGTATAAGAGACGTGTTGAAGCTTTATCCAACACAAGGTTTCAAAATACGACGGCGGATAATTCTGCTATCAAATATTTATAAATAAAAATGTCACTCACCGTTTCTTGGACTATAACCCACAAGGAAAAACATGCAGATCAATAGATCAAGACAAATGTTCAAACCGAGCGGGAACAGAACCAATGACTCTTATGGTTAATGCACATTTCGTTGTCGTTATAGTTTTACTTTAGTAAATCACAATTCTGATTCTCTAGGTGTCAAATGAAGTAACTCTTTGCAGGGTTAGGCTAGAACTTGGTCTATCTCTCTCCTGAGATTTCTGTCCCTAAGCATAGCTATTAGTTGGCTGTTACCAACTGCAATACAAATCTTGAAGATATATTGCTATATAAAGACAATGAATCAGTTTTATGAGTATTACAAAGTGAACGTGCATAGGTCTGATAATTCCAATATGTATATAAATTGTAGACACACTAAAGTTGCTACATTTCCTGAATAATGACATAATTAATAGTAATTAAATAAAATGAATGGTTTGTTATATCCCAGAAATCTGAAAGAATAATATTTGAAAGGTAGATATCTCTAGATATACTTTTATTGTTGTTCAAATCAATTTACTGTGACGAAAGGAAAGATAATAATTGACCCCTAAGCGTCCCACTGCTGGGCAAAGGCCTCTTACCCGTATAGAAGAAGATTCGGAACTTAATCTACCATATTTCTCCACTTCGGTTCGGTGGATAATTTCCCTTGTATGAGTTACAACCGAGACGAACGGCTTTTCTTTCGTGCTCTCTGAGGCACACTGGGAAAACTTACAAAAATCATCCAGACGAAAAACAAATATTTGCACAAATAGAAAGCAGACATGCTAGAAACAGAAATCGAATCCGCGATGGTCGGCGTTTTGACGATGATTCGCATGAATATTATTACCATAACGATCGTCATGTTGTAATAGAAACATAATTATTGAATTCACGTCTTAGATCTAATATTAAAACCTGAAGAGTTTATAACTTTGTTTTCATGCACGATCTAAGAACCAATGTAATCGTAAACCACTTGGAAACGTTGATCTACAAAAGTTGCTACTTTTGGATCAGCTGTGGATGCAACATGTTCTAAAACTAACGTAAGTTAATAAAATATAACGAGCAGTAATTTTCAATATCCTTACCTAAGTTTATGCAGTTATTAATTTTATGCATTATTAACCTTTGCAGTGTAACAAACTTGATGTTGAAAATTACAACAACTTGTTTTATTTGATTTATTTTGTTTTATGATGATATTATGTTGCTTTTTTTTTGTACAATAAAGAGTTATTATTATGTATTATATTTAATTTATATTTTAAACTTTACACCATGCACCCCACGCTTTTTTTTACAATAAAATACATTTTTTCTTATGTACCTACACTATTATTAATTAAAATTTATTAAAACAAATTATACTACTCTTAATTAAAATTTATTTTTTATATTTTAGTTTAATTTTTTATAAAAGCGTGTTTTTTATTTATATTTATATTTATACTTATCTTAATGCATCAGCAATTGAGAGATTTAATAATACAAGGAGACGGAAAATGTAAGCGCAAATAATGAACTTATTGACGTCAAACTACCTGGAATCTCAAAACGGCTTAAAAATAATTAGTTTAAAAACATTTAGGTAGCTTAAGAAATTCAATCTTAACAATATAGATGATTTTTTGTAAGTATAAAATTTTCTCACTCTTGTAACTTTGTATTTATAAGACATACGAAATACATTATATTAATAACCATTATAATAATAACCTACAAATGTTAAAATTAAAATCAAATTTTATTGTATTTATACTTCTCATAGACATTTTTGTCATAAAGTTAAATTTTGGCCCCTTCAATTCAAGATGGCGGTGAACGCTGTGACACCTCGAGGTCTAAAACTTACATTTTTCATGACTAGCCTATACTTAAGCAATAAAAATGAATAGATTTTTTTACACTACCTTTTGTAGGGCAATGCATACTAAATTTATATAATACGAGTATTCATGGAATGAAAAAATCTTACTGAAATAGTCAAGTCAAATAAAAATTGACCAGGGCACTATAAATCTAGTGGAGTTAAACTTTACTTCCCCAGAGGCTCCTCAAGTCTGACTTATGGAAAGGATGTATGTAGAATTGGCTCAGAAATATTCTTAACTTTAGCTATAAAAAGATGCATAATGTTGTATGACTTTGATAGTAAATTATACCCGGTACGAAAATATGTCTTAATATTAAAACAGGAAAACAATGAGGTTGCCTTTTTATCTGAAAAGCGCCAATTATGAAGTAATTTGTAGTAACTACATTTATTAATGTTCCTTACGTTAACGAACAATATTTTGTGAGAGATGTCTAGAGATTTCAGTCGTTTTAAGTTTAAATATATTGATTATTCTTTTTGTTTTGTGAGTCATAGCACGATATTTTATATTCTATAAGTAAACAATATAAATGTCATATATAAAATTTAAAACATATGATATTTAATGAGGATTCGGCGTAAGATTCACTATACCAAACTGCGCCTGTCAAGCACAGGTCGACAAAAGTATACAACGTAAACTGCCCGTGTCAACGACAGGGTTGAGATGCCCTTGAACGCTAAATTGCTCATGTCAACTGCTAGTTGATACGTGTTTTAGCACAATGTATGCATACTTGTTAATATATACCTGCAATTTGGGTAAAATTATATTAAGAATAATTAGAAAAGGGCTTGAGCTTATCCGCTTTGCTGCTTTACGACAAATAGCTTCCCTATTAAGAGTAATCTGTATTATTATATGTTTATGATAATAACGCAGGCTAATGGTCTTACGAGTTCCTCGATGCACTGTGCAGCCCACAAGAATAAGCACCCAGACTAGAAAAGATGTTTTAAAAAAAAAATAAATATCCTCTACAAGAATCGAACTTTATATCTATGTCGTTAATGGAATTTTCGTCACCACTACACCAAGCTGGTAGTAATTGAAAATGAGCTGAAGAAATCTTTATTATATTGCGCAAGATATATGCATCCGCAGATTGTCAGATGATATAAAAGTGTTTTTGTCCTCAAAGAAGACCACGATCATTAATCTTCACAGTCCTCTCTTTATACTATTATTATTATCAAAGATGACATCAAATTTTCAAGAAGACGAGAGTCATGTAAGTTTCTATAGAATTTCATTTATCATACCTTTTATATTTCGCATAGAGCTATGTAGTTGTGGTTTATAATAAATAATATGGAATTAGTTTAGAAAAATCCGGACGGAACCATATACTTTTATTATTAGTACCTACTTATAAATATTTTTAGACAAACTCTTGTATAGAAAACTTAAATTGTAACCAGTAGTCACTTGTTTAAATTGGTGTAACTGGAATGCCATGACATTGATCTATAATGTGCCATGATTTACGACAAATGACGTTTTGTTATGTCGGCTATTACGTTGTTGTGTTGGCTATTACGTTAACGGTTGCGGATTTGTTGGTAGTCATTTTAAATATCTGTAGGTCATACAGCGTTGGCTTACATGTAACACACACACACACAAAAACATTTTTTTTTCTCGCTCATAATATATGATCTAACCTACTAGGGACCTTTAAGTGTAAGATGAATATTAAGAATGGAATGTTATAATTATTAGGTAATGCAATTCGAGTTTGTACCTCTATGATGTTCACCTTTATTGGTTGTTGGAAAATCTATGCCAGCAGAAAGAGGCTTTAAGGCTGTTTCATTAACATAAAATTCTAAAAATAAATATTTAGTTAAACATCAAATTCGATTCATTAAGCTTTTACATCTAAAATATTTTATATTTTAAATTATAACTGGTGTAGTCAAGGAAACGGCAATTAAAATTATTTCTAGAGAATATTAAAAAAATCTGCTGGTAGCGTCTGCTCTAGAATATTCAATTTCGCAAAGTTAATAGATCAAATAACCGTTAAAATGCAGCTCTTATTATTATAATTGAATACATAATCGATACTCATCGTTCAATCGAATAGAGTAAATTAGTAAAATGGAAAAGCGTATTCAGTGTTCAAGGAGCGCCTTTTAATAACTAATGCTTTTAAGCCAAACCCAGTTTCATCACGCTATGGAAACTATTGCAGATTTAACTAACAAATTTCACAGCTTTGTTTACGTAAAATTAATTTTAGGAGAAAATTTTCGATGCAGATTAACTACATATTTTATTACTTTACTACCTGTGGACCGTGGTTTTATCCGCGGTACTTAGGAGTGGTAATTTGGTAATAATACAAAATCCTGATAACCCTAAATTTTAAATTTCAAAAATTACATTTTTACATGTTTTGTTTTGTCAATATTTATAAACAGATATTTTTACACATAATTTTTATTGTTATCAACAACCTAATTACCAATTTTCATATATTCCAAATGTTGTTAAACTTCATAACAACTCCCTCTTTTATATCTTTCCGGTTGAAATTTAATAGATGACGTCTTCTACTTTCATTCTATCTTCGTGCCAAATTTCAGCTTCATAAATATATACATTTTTGACATTTCGTGATAAATCATTAAACGAACAAGTGATTTATAGCTTCTGGATATAGAGATTAACGGTCTTACTCATAAACGTTTCTTAATATTTAATCCATTGCTTAACAACTGATCAGCAAAAACCTCACTCATAAACACTATTTAGCGTTAAGAAGTCGTTAAGTAATGCGTAAATCGCTGTCAAAATTAAACCCTGCCGAGACATAGTTTAACCCTCGTTGAGCGGCAAGATGGCGGATTTCACATAAATCAGCTGTTCTATGACGACATCTGATCTACTTACTTGCGTTTGTTTGTTAGTAA